>NW_019167937.1:27127219-27293934 GCF_002303985.1 Durio zibethinus | reverse complement strand
ATCATTCATCAACCTTTGAGAGGAGGCGCCATAAAACATCCAAAGATACGGTCATGGTCCATTTAACTTCGTCAAAGTTCAAGGCCGACTCGAAAGTATCTATAAACCTCAAAACCAGCTACCCTAAATCCAACCCAAATTTAGAATGATAAGGAAGAGTTGATATATTGTTGGGACAACAACTTAGCAATCTCCCAGGTTCCAGCGCTGTCTTTGCCATCCATTAAGGTTTTCAATTTCTCCACGCAACGACCATCCTTCTTCATACTAGCATGGTTCTGTAAATTTTCAAAAAAAAAAAGTACTAGTAATTTACCTAGAAGTGGAGCAAATGAACAAATATCGTTTAGATGTTGAGAAAATTAGAAAGCCCATTCAGGAATTTCAACTAACACATTATTTCATGATTATAAAACAAACGATGATATCGGTATTTGTAGATATGATTAGCATGCTGATTGTATATTAAATTAGATGTCATGATCATGTTTAATATATAAGATATGATAAGATAATATTATAAATAAGATTAGATTAAATAATATTATATTATTTTATATTTGATGTATATAAAAATTAAGATAGGATAATTTATTTTTTTATCAAAATTAAATTTTTAAAAATTTATATAATTTAAATTATTAATATAAAAGTTTAATGAGTGCGAATGTCACACCTTAGGCGGGTGCGCTAGGCCCATCAAGCGTACCAGCACGCGAGCTAGAGGTTGAGGTCTGCAGATCAGGCACGCTGACTGGTATTTCCGCGCAAGGCCTAGGAGATGAGGCCAAAACACTCGCTCGGCTTGCAGGCCAGCCCATGAGGCCAAAGCCTAGCAGCAGGCTACCCGCACCACATCCAGAGAGGCCCAAGGTGCTAGACACGCAAGGAAAGCTTCTGAAAGCTTGCAGGATCAGTAGGAACCTCCTGGCTTGGTTGACCATAAAAATCAGGAGTTAGAATCTTGATTGATTGTAATCTATATAATCCCTTGATTTTAGCCTTTATTCTAGGGATATTGCCATTAAATGTAGCTGGAGCCTCAACTATAAATAGAGGGCTGCTCCACCCTTATTTGTACACAATCAAACACTTCTGTTTCAGTGAATACATTTCATATTTCAACATTCTGCCTTGTTATCTTGTTTTTCTTTAACTTGCGTAATCAACCCTTCTCATTGTTCTAGTGCCCGTACGCTTGTGTTTTAGGTTAATTTAGGCATAAAGGAGGAGATTCCAAGCCTAAGGCCGCACAGATTCTAAGTCTAAGGTTAGAGCCCGTGACAGTTGGTATCAGAGCCAGCCCTAAATCGTTCGATCAATGCCAAGACCTCGAGAGAGGTAGGTAGTGTGGCTAGCTTCCGTGATGAGGGCGTCACGAGGTTGGGTAGGGGAGAATGTCACGGACCTAAGAAAGAGTCTTAAAACTCACATCGAACATAATAGAAGGGTCATTGGGGTATAAAAAGGTTCACACCACTTCTTCCTTGTGAGACGCCTTTTGTAAGATAAAACCGTGAGGTCAGGGGGACCAGAGTAGACAACACCTCACAAGGGTGTGAATCGTGATAGAAAGGTTGATCTGAGATGCCGGATGAATGCATATCCAAGTCCCGGAACTACGCTGGGTCGGAGCTTAAGTCTCAACCCGTGACACGTAGACCTGACTGTTTTTAATTTCGATGAAGGTGGAAATCAATTTGGCAGTCTATAACTACCCACATTTTTTATGATAAAATAAAACTTAAACAGATTAATAATAAAGTGATTTACTGATTTATCTAAGTTCAAGGAGTGGAGGAACTAGTGATGACCGGAAGTGGATTTGAATTTGATGGGCCGAGGTGGCGCCTTGCTATTGGTCTCTGGTGTTTGCCGCAGAAAAGGCAAAGGAGGGAGTCGGGGCCTCAGAGGAGATGCGCTTTGCACTGGAGGTAGCGGAGGTGGGGAGAGTCGGAGATTGAGTGAGGGAGGGAAGGGACAGTAGGAAGTGACGAGTCGTTTGGATCGTAGAACGGGACGTTCGCTTGTTTGGCTGTTTGCAAACTGAGATTGGAATTGGGTGATCAAAATAAAATGAGTGTTTTTAAATGTATCATCATTTTTAATTTTTATATTTTTTAAAAATATTTTTTAATAAAATTTTTTAATTGTTTTTTCATAAATTTTTGGATATTTATATTTAATAAATTATAAATTTTTGATAATTTATTTCCGAAATGTCATATAATTTACCAAAATGATTTTTCTGAAAGTAAAAGTCATAAAGGTTAGGGGAGGATTGAAATTTTAATAAAAATTATAAAAAAAGAAATTTTATTAAAATTTTTTATGAATTAGTGCAATGATTTTAGAGAAATAATAAAATCTTACAAGATCTTAATTAAATTAAAGATAAAATAATAAATGTAATTTTTTATAAATTTAATAAATTTAATTTTTTGTATCAATTTTTAAAATTTTATAATAATTTTAACTAAATCAAACTTTTTTGAGAAGTTTTTCCATTTACTTATTATGATAGATTTATCCAATTAACATATTAAATTTTGAAAAAATTATTAATATTCAATAGTATTATTTATACAATTTCAAGAAATTTCAACTCTTATATGTTGATTGGAGCTTATAATTTTTTCATCATCTTTTGAATATCAATAGAAGAAATATTGATAGAATATCATAAATTTTATTTTTCAAATCAAATAATAAAATTAATTTTTTATTAATTTTAAAATTTATGATTTTCTAATAATAACTTTTTATACATTAATTTATAAAAATTTTTAATAAAATTCTTTTTTTTGTAATTTTAGTTAAAATTTAAATCTTCTCATATAATTGGAATTTTCGAAAGTTATAAAAGTTATCAGATATTGATATCCGAAAATTTATGTGAAGGATATTTAAATAATTTCACTTATAAATTTTTTTAAAAATAGGGTATAAAAGTAAAAATCATGATGTATTTAGAATTCCCAAATAAATTCATTACAAATTGTGTGATCAATCATATAATTTATCTTATATATAATTTTGAAAAATTTACCAGATTACACCTGAAATTTTGGAATTTTTAATCCAAATCTTCTCATACTTCCTTTCAAAACAAAAAAAAAAATCTTCTCATACTTGATCATTTACTGTTTGAAATTTTGGGTTCGCATATGATCTAATCTAAACAAATTTCTTGTCAATTACATTTTTGTTCATGTGTCAGACTCTCATTGTTATTTTATTAAGAATCTCATGTAGATAAATGATAAAGTTTTTATCTCATTCGCTTAGAATAGGATTTACCTCTAGATGAAACTTTTGGGCTTTCTCTTGGGCTAAGGCTTGAAGCCCTAAGTTCAGCCTGGCAATTTAACCGAGTTTTAGTTGTGCCACTGATAGCTGTGGATCATTTCCAGGAAAACCCACAATTTCATTGCTAAATTCACTCCATTTAAGAGGGGAAGCGGCAGCTAGGAAATTCTGAAGCTCCATCACCGCAATTTCATATAAAGCTATAATAATGGTCGACAAATAAAGTTGGAAATTTCGCTGTAGCAAATTCAAAAAGTCATCAGTTTATAGCTCGATCTATACGTTTCTGATTTCGAAGCTTCATGCACCTCGAATTTTTATTATTAGTCTACAAGTGTCACCCATTTAACTGCATCGCTTCTTGCAATCGCTCACTCTTATGATACTATAAATAAGTAATTTGATTAACCAAGAATCAAACGCACTTAATTCTCAACTCTTACAAGAAAATCCAGAGTAGCAATAGGTAGCGAGAGAGGATTTGAAGAATCGATGGTGATGGAGCCATATTCCCAAGTGAAGAGTGCTAGAGGCAGTGTGTTTCCAAAAGGCAGGCGGCTGGTAAAGAGAAATATGCTAAGCTGCATAGTGCAGTCCTTTGCTTTCCTTCGTAGTCGCAGTTGCACCCTCCATAATTCATAGCTCTGCTGTGGATGGTTCGTGGTTGGTCGATCCAGCACATGCCTGGAACTAATAATAGGAATATATTTCAAAGGAATAAGTGGAAGCGAAATTTGAACGTTCTACTTTCACCTTCTAAGGAGGTGATAATTATTAGGACAGTTGTTTTTATCAAGCTTTTTATTTATTAAGCTTTATTTTCTCACATATGTTAAAGTATTAAATATTTGGTTTCTTATATTGAAGTTGAATCTTTCATCCATACAGTCAATTAATTTAGCTTAAATTCTTAACATGGTATTAAAGTTTTTTTTTTTTTTGTCTATTAACCTCCTAAATTTATTATGTAGTGGGCCTCTTTATTTCACTCCTGCTAAGTAGTATTATCCCACAAATTAAACTTGTTGTGATTTTATATTCAAGGTGGCTCATATGTCCTCCTATTGGCTATAACTAATTGATTTGAGGTTAGATAATCGATGTTTTAGTTATTCTTGGCATTTTTGTTGTATATTGGCATTAATATTACATATAAATATCTTATTATTTTAATGATTTATGATTTTGGATAAAAATAAGCTTGTACCAACTTAACATTCTTTTGAGTCCAAACGAGTGTATTAATTATTGACTCCATATGAGATATGATATAAAAGTATCATTCAATTTATGTTGATTTAAATTTACCATTAATGTTCCAACTAATATTACTATTATACTTTTAAATTTAGAGCAAACTAGATTTTTCGACCCGTGCTATTTACGATTAATTTTTTATTTTTAAAATATTTAAATAATATATGTGTGCATAAATATGCATGTATGTATACAGATAAGTTTTCTAAAGTCTAAATATTTCTCTTTAAAAAATCTATGTTTAAATTATTTTATTGAAATAAAAAATAAAAATTAAAATAAACTAAATATAAAAAAGAATAAACCAAAAAATTAAAATAATAGTCATAATGAAGAAAAAATTATTATGAAAGACAAAAAAAATCATAAAACCTAAAAAAGAAATAAGCAAAATATCAATAAAATTTATTTAATTTTCAAATCATCAATTCATGTAATATGTAAAGGTTGAAATTAATATAATAATGATTTGTGATTTTTTATCTCTCTACTTTTAATTAAATTTAAGTGATTAGTATAAGATGAACTTTTTTTTCCAAATAAGGTTTATTTCTATTTCTTCAAATATTTATTTTCAAACTATTAAATAATGAAATAGGAAAACCTAAAATGAAAAGGAATCCACTTAGATATGTTTAAAACTAAATTAGTTTCACATCTTTTTATATCTTTTTATACAATATATATTTGGTTAATCCAATCTTTAAAATTTATGCTCTATTAATATAGATCATGCATACCAAATTTCAAATAAATTTAAAAAGTATAACTATTCATTTGATAATAATTAAATTTTAACAGTTAACATATATTGAAAAAGATTTATTTTCGATTGAAATGATAAAGAAATTAAATTGACTTAAAATTTTATGTGAGTATAGGTACAAATGGATTGTTAAATCTAATAAAAATATTTATCATATATGAAGTTATAAAATGATGTATAAAAAAATTAGTTTTGCACTAGTTTAATTTGATCGCTCCTCTATTGAAATTCATATAATAATTTTTGGTGACTTTTTGTATCTCTACCATGTTTTAAAATTTAATGATTAGTAGAATATGGATAGTTTTTAAGAATAAACTGATTGTGAAAAGATTGAAATTAATATGCTTATATTTTTTTAGGTTTTTTTCTATCATTATAATTTGCTTTATTGGTAGAAAAGTTTGAAAAGTTGATTTATATATATTTTAAATATTTACTTTCAAATCATTAATTACTAAAATATGAAAACATAAAAATTAACATTCTAAGTCATATTTTACTTTTTTATTTCAATTAAATAATTATGTAATTTATATTATTAATGAGCATATTTATTATTTGAAATCTAATTATATATATATATATATATATATGAAGATAAACATGTTAACTCTTCATATTCTCTTTTTTCTTGTTAATTTATTCAATTAAACAATTAATGCGTCAAAAACACTGAGATTAATATGATGACTTTTCATAATATAATTTAAACTAATTTATATTAAAAAAAGATAAAAATATTTAATGTTTATATGGCTCGATTCAATGGGGTCCAAGTGATAGGCTCAACTGTTTATTTATTTATTTATTTTTATTTTATTTTTATTCTGATTTTTATTTTGATTTCTTTTATTATTATTTATTTTATTTTAAGATAATAGGATATTAATTAAAAAATTAAAAAATGAAAAAAAACCGAAAAGAAAGGTGGTTGAGCAGTTTAAGTTGGATTAAAGGTTGGAATTAGAATGCAGAAGGGATTGAAATCCCAGTTCGTTTAGGATTTTCGGATTTGAAAAACTCTATAAATATAGACTTGGATACAGATCAAAGGCAGACAGAAAGTAAAAATCAAAAACAGAAAGCAAAAGTTAAAAAAATTTTGAAACGAGTCAAAAGCAATTTTAGGATTTTTAAGAATTTTTCAGAATTTTTGGTGATTTTTTTTTTTTGGAAATTTTCTTGAAAAATCCAAATTCCGATGAACTTTTCAACCAAACTTGAATTTTTTGATCAGATTTTTTAATTTTTGATGTATTTTTTTAGTTTTTGATTAAATATTTAACCGAAAATTGAGTTTTCTTAGAGAGAATGGAGAGAAAAGAGGGGAAGAGAAAGAGAAAGAAGAGAGTCGTCTAAACAAAATCGAAAGCTTTTGCCTTTTATAACTTCGAAAAACGACGTCATTTTATCGTTAATAAATCCTAGAGGATCCTTGCGTTTTACCATCGGATTAACCAGACTCAATCGCGACCCATGTCTGACCCGCGTGCCAGTCGACCCTTGGAGCCGAGCTAAGCTAAGCCGCTCACTTTTGAGTAATGTTTTCGAGCCATTTTTCTCTTTCAAGCTGAGCCAAATCTCAGCCACAAGCCAAGCTGTTTCCATTTTTGGTATTTTTAATTTTAATTTTTTAAATTATTTTTTATTTATGTGTTTGTTTATTTTAGGAGTATTTCTACATGATTAATTTATTAAAAATAAAATAAAAAAAGCAATAAAAATTTTAGGAATAAATATTAATTATCCAATGATGAAATTTATAAAAATTTTAAATGGTAAATTTCTATAAAATTCTTAAGTGAGAAATTTTGTCTAAATTTGGCCTAAATGATGGAATAATTTAGATAAAGTTTCAATAACAATAATTAATGTTTATTTCTAAACCAAAAAAAATTAAAAAATATAAAAAATTTTGAATTAAATACAAATTATCCAAGGATGAGATTCTTAGAAATTTCAAATGGTAAATTTTTTAAAAAATCTCTAGGTGAGAAACTTCCTCTAAATTTGACCCAAATTATGAAATAATTTAGATGAAATTTCAATACAAGTAATTGTATTTTTTTTCAAATAAAAAATTTGGTTGAAAATATGTGATAATTATCTAATGATGAGATTCTTAAGAATTTCAAATGGTAAATTCCTAAAAAATCTCTAGGTGAGAAATTTTCTTTAAATTTGACTCAAATAGTATAATAATTTAAATGAAATTTCAATAAAAATAATTGTCATATTATTTTCTTTCTAAGGAAGAAAATTAAAAAGAATTTCTAAATAGGCCAAAATGGTGAAAAAATATAGAAATTCAAAATAAGAAAATATTTCTAATTTGGCCCAAATGGTGGAATAATTAGATATATTTTCAACAAAAAAATAAAACTAACAAAAATTTTTTCGATGATAGAGCCTCTTCAAGGAAACAAATGGGATCCTTGAATACTCTTAAGGTGAGAAAATATTTTTAAGAGTTCTACCAAATTGATGAAGAAATCTTATAAATTATTTCTAGTATTTAACATAAAATTTGAAATCATTAGACTCGAGATCATAAGATAAATTTAAAATAATATGGTACCATCCTTCGGATAGGTATGTGGGGGTGGTATAATGTTTCCCACATGTAATCGAACTCCCGAACCTTATTCTAGTTAGTAGACTTGAACCTATTGTTTTAAGGACCTTTCGTTAAGCTTGGGAGCTCCTTAAAGGATAGATTCCTTAGGTGGCCAATCACACCTAATTAAAAAAGATTGGTGGTGACTCTATTCGTTTGTTAAGTCTAGCTATAGATTTACGAATCTATATGTTATGACAGTTTAGCAACTCCGCTGGGGAAGCTAGAGAGTCAAGCCATAATTTTTTAATTTATCATATCATTTGGTCAAATGGTTTTTAATTATGATGATTTGTGTTATTTGTTTTCTAACATTTTTTTGTCTTGTATTTTATTTTTAGGGCATGAAACCTATATGTTCCTTCATACACACTAACACATGCAGCATTACATGAGCTCTACATCTGAGCTCTATTTCTCTTAGGAGAGAGTAAAGTACCTATGCTCTCGTGAAATGATAATCTTCGTAATGGCTAACAAAATACTCCCACTCAAATTGAATCCTTTTCGTTGGTAGCCTGTGGTGGATAAAGATTGGACTGCCTTACTAGTCTATGATGGACAATGATGTAAAGAATAATTTGAGAACCTTTAGTGATCAAAGTTATCTAACCATGCATATAGTTCACTCCTAAGAGATCAACCCTAAGATAGAGCTCTTTCTACCTGATGATAGACATAACCTGAAGTTAGGACACTTGAAGGAATAGTTGGTGATCTAAACATTTTGTTTATTTAATTTTTGTGCACCTGCATCATTTTCATATTATCATATCATTTTATTTTATACATCATTATCATTTCATTCTATGCATCATTTTAATGCTTATGATTTAACAATGTCTATGAAAATGCACATTTCATTCATGCACCAACATACCATGCATAAAGCATAACATTTTTAATCACAATTATGGTGCTTAAGGTTCAAAGATAGCTCCACCAACTAAGAGTCCCATACAATCAACTCATCAGTAAAACACAAGAGATTGAGCCAGATAAATTGAATAAAAAAATTTCAATCATCTCGAGAGGATAGAGAAAGCTCAAGAGAAGCTAGAAGGGGAGTTGAATAGGATTTTGAAGGCTTTGAATAACTTAAAACAAGGGAAAGGGTATAGAAGAAAGTACTAACCAACAAAACCATCCATCATAAAAAGTGGATGACCCATTATACCCTCTTAGTTTTGGGCAGCCTCAAGCCCAGTCCACACAATGTCTATTACCATAATAGTTCATTTATCCTGTAGGGCACACATACCTTGGAATGCCACCAACTTCAAACACTGGCCAATATCAAAGTTATATAAATCTTATCTTTATAGAAAAAGGTAATAAAATCAGTACCAGTCCTTAATTTGGATGATCGAGAAGAGAAAGAGAAATCAAGGCCCAAAGAGAAAGAGACTTTAAAAGCCTCAAAAGCTGAATAGAAGATGAATTTGTTAGAGGAAAGGCTGTGAGCAGTGGAAGAAGTTGGTTTTTATGGTCTTATGGATGCTGTTAGTCTCTGTTTAGTCCCAGATGTGATTATTCTTTCGAAGTTCAAGGTGTCAGAGTTTGAGAAATATATGATAAAAAGTGTCTAAAGATCCATATTACTATATACTGTCAAAAGATGATAGCCTATATTAATAATAAGAAATTATTGATGTATAAGTTCCAAAACAGCCTTACTGGTTCTGCTATTAGTTGGTATTTTCAGCTGGATAAAACTTGAATTCATTTTTAGAGTGATATGGCCCATGACTTCATCAATCAATATCGACATATCATAAACTTAGCCTCTGATCGCCTTTTCTTACAAAGTATAGAAAAGAAGGCAACTGAATAATTCAAAGAATATGCTCAGAGGTGGAGAGATATGGTTACTCAGGTGCAACCTCTCATTGAATTAATAAAAGAAACCATAGTACTTATTTGTCATCACTTTAAAATCTTTTTATATGAAAAGATTGATAGAGAAATGTAATAAAAAAAGTTTCAGCTGATATGGTGATCTCCAGGTGAAATCATTGAAGAATGTCATTAAACCATGGACAAGTTGAAAGGAGGAGAAACTAAGAAGGCATCAGAAAAGAAAGAGACTAAAGCTCAAGTAGTGAACTTTGACAGACAGTTTAAAGGATATCAACCCTATCCACTACAAGGTTACTCTCCATACCATCCTGCTGTGAACAATACCTCATACCAGCCCATACTACAACCATCTTACTCATTCACATACGAACCTATTTTTAGCCCCCCAAGCTCCCAAATACAGCCTTAACATTCAACCTTCCGTAAAACCCCAAATTTGTCCTGTTAGCCTGGCAAGTGGTTCACGAGAGTAACAAATTACTTAAGAAAAACTCATATTTGATCAAATCCCTATGACTTATAAAGAGTTATACCAAGAGTTCTATAACAGCCACTTGATTGCCCCCGACTATGTGAAGCCGCTCAAGTCACCCTATACCAAGTGGTATGATCTTATAGCTTACTGTGACTACCACTATGGAATTGCTAACCATTTCACTGAAAATTACACTGCACTAAAGTATAAGGTGCAACAGTTGATCAATGATGGAATGGTAAGTTTTGATCAAAGAGGAACAACCACACCTAATGTTAGTGGCAATCTATTGCCTAATCACAATATCAATGCTCTGAGTGAGAATAAAAAACACATTGATCCAAAAAGGCCTGAAGAGTTACAGTGAATCAAGGGGTGAAATGTCAATAAAGTTCCTTCACCTAATTACATAGGAACATAATTTTTTAAAGAAAAAAATGTTAAAAATGATCGGAAGTCATTTTTCATTTTAGGATTTCTTTCAAAGTAATATGAGGATTTCTTTTAGGCAATAAGATTTCATTTGTTATCATTTTAATAAAGGCAAGTTAATGCATTTCATTACATTTTTTCTTTCATTCAACCATTGTTCCATGCTTTGTTACCTTTCATAACTTTTCATTCCCATTCTCAAATTTCAAATGATGAATGTTTAGAAAATGATAGCAATAATTCTGAGATTTAATTTTGAGAACTCATTCACATTGATTTAAGGAGACTATTTGAGTAAAAAAAGCCAACAACTAGCAGAGGTGAAACAAATATGTCTTAAAGATGTATAGTCTTTTATACAAATCCATGAGCTTATTTTTGCTCAATAGACAATGATGAGATTTTTAAGAATTTCAAATGGTAAATTTTTAAGAAATCTCTAGGTGAGAAATTTTCTCTAAATTTAGCACAAATGGTGGAATAATTTAGATAAAATTTCAATAAAATAATTGTCATATTATTTTCTTTCTAAGAAAAAAAATTAAAAAGAATTTCTAAATAGGCCCAAATGGTGAAAAAATTTAGAAATTCAAAACAAAAAAATATTTTTAATTTGGCCCAAATGGTGGAATAATTAGATATATTTTCAACAAAAAAATAAAACTAACAAAAAATTTTTTGATGACGAAGCCTCTTCAAGGAAACAAACGGGATCCTTGAATACTCTTGAGGTGAGAAAATATTTTTAAGAGTTCTACCAGATTGATGAAGGAATCTTATAAATTATTTTCAATATTTAACATAAAATTTAAAATCTTATACTTGAGACCATATGATAAATTTAAAATAATATGGTACCATCTTTCGGATAGGCATGTGGGGATGTTATAACCTTTTACACATGTAATCGAACTCTCAAACCTTATTCTAGTTAGTAGACCTAAACTTATTATTTTAGGAACCCTTCATCAAGCTTAGGAGCTCCTTAAAGGATAAATTACTTAGGTGACCAATCATACATAGTTAAAAAAGATTGGTGGTGACTCCATTAATTTGTTAAGTCTAGCTATAGATTTACGAATCTATATGTTATGACACCATTTACTAAATGAAGGTGTTATTTTGGCAAAAAAAAGTTAATTTGAGAATAAAATCAAAATAAATAAATACACTTAGATAGCCATATGCTTTTATTAATTTAATATTAAACTCCTAATATTAATCATAATTAACTATACTTAATTACACTAAAATAAAATTTCTCTTTTATTTTAGTTCACATATTTTTAGTATGAATAATATTTACTTTTAGTTTATACATGTTTGTGCATTTTATGAGAAACAATAAGTATGAATGTTCAATTATTATAATCATCACTTAAAATACGTAATTTAATAAATGATTGTGAAGAAATTGAAATAAAATGAGTCATTTTCATTAATGAAGTCAAATTTTTGTTTTAATAAAGATTAAATTTTGAAAGAAATATGAAAAATAATATAACTTTAACAATGAGATGTACAATTAATATGGCATTAAACCATTTAGTAACTATTCAAATCTAGATGTCTTTAATATAAATTATATTTTTTTATATTTGTATCTTTATATTTTAGAAATAAAAATCTTCAAAAAAGATGTTATAGTAGAAAATATTGTATTGAGATTAGCTATTTACTTGACTACATAGCAATTTTTTTAGAAAGTAAAGATAAGACAAGAAGAGAAAAAAGAGAGAAAGAATAAGGTTGATGGTTCAAAAACAAGTATCAATCACATAATCCCCAAATCTAATGCCTATATCTAAAATATTAGCATGTCATTTAAACAATCAAAACCAAAAATCGTACTCAAACCATCATTTCCAAAACTAGATTAGTTTAAATTCAAAGTTAAAAAAAAAAAAACTTAAAATCACATAATTGAACTCTTTTTCATTGATTTTTTCTTAGAAAATAAAAAAATAGTAAAATCTTAAACTAAAAAAGAGTTTTGCTAATTTTGTGAGGCAGTAATTATAAAATAAAAAAAGTTAAAAGAAAATTGAAAAAAAGAAATCATTGTTAGTAAAAGTAATAACAGTGGCAACTCGAGAAGCAGAGATATAGGGAAAGAGAAAGAGGAATAAAGAAAAAAGAATAAAAGAGATGAAAAAATAATTCATTGTTGATGATAGTAATGGTGACAATCAAAATATTGCAGAGATGAAAGAGAAAGGTAATTTATAAATAAGATAAAGATGTTTTGAAAAGAGGATTGCACAATATACCCAAATGTATTGTTATAAAGTAACCAATAATAATTATTTCAAACTTATTATTAGACGTTGTTTGTCTCTATTTAATTTCTTTTTATTTTTTTATAGAGTAGATATTATAAAATTATAACGTATAAGTCTTCGAATTTATCACTAAACACAACTAAAGTAGTCACCAATAATATTTTTTATTTAGTTACAATTGCCCACCTAATTGAATCTGTTTCATTTTTAAAAAGATATTCCAAACTTGATTTAAGTATCTTTAAAAGGTAAATTCTAGTTTATGAAACCAAAACTAGGTACAAGAGTATAGTTATGCGAGAGGAAAGTTACAACATCCTTACAACAACCATCCAAAGAATAATACTAGTTTGATTTTGTATTATCCAAGCTTTAAAACATTTTTAAAATTTATCAAAAAATTTGATATTAAAAATTATTCTTAAAATTACTCTAATAGTTTAGTAACAATTTAAGAAAATTTATTCACCTTAAGAGTATTTATGGAAGCTAGTGTATTATTCTAAAGATATTCAGTTGTTAGATTTCATAACATATTTTATGAATCAATTATTTAAATAAACAATAAAATCCTCTAATAGTTTGATAATATTTTATTTTGATACATATACTTTAATAGTTTGATGGGATTTTATTTAAAAATTCATTTAAAAATTTTACTTTAAGAAAAATCATTAAACTTTTTAATAGTTTATTAAGATTTAATTCGATATTAAATCCTTTAAAAGTTTGGTAAAATTGAAAAAAATTATTTTTTTCATAAAAATTCATTAAGTACTCTAATAGTTTGGTAAGATTTAATTTGAAGATTTAAATCATCCAATAATTTAGTAGAATTGAAAATTTTAATTGTCATAAAATTTTATTAAGTCTTTCAATAGTTTAGTAAAACTTAATTTAAATATTTAAATCTTCCAATAATTTGATTGAATTAAGATAAAAATATTGTTAAATTATAAAATCTTCCGATTTTTATCTTATCCAATAAAAATGTTATACACATGAAATATACAAATAAAACCAAATATAAGAATTACCTAAATAAATGGAGCTCAACTCAAAATGAAATCCATGGGCTTAATGCAAACCTGGGCTACTGAAAAGCTTCGAAGACTGGGCCTTCTCAATTCAAATATCGGCTTGGTTAACACGGGGCTTAGATTAGAACTTTGTCAAGCCCAAAACTGAAGTTCACACAAGCTAGTAGGATGCTTTATGCCTAAAAACTTTGTTTCCTATTTCGAGTTTCCCTTCCTTTAATCTCTCCAATCCCTATTTTTTTCGTGACTCTTCCTCTATTTCTGCAAAAATCTGCAATACAGTCCCTCTTACCAAGCTTGTATCTTTGCCACCAAACCAGATCGCCATTGCCTACACCGACGTAAGTCCCAAACTCCACTGCCTTCTACCTCTCACCCTTCTTTTTTGTTGTTTGTCTTCTCTTCTGATTATCCTCTTTTTCCTCCCTGTTTTCTGTCTTTGGATGCCGAATGCTGGTGTATTTATAGGACAAAGTTAAGAGAATTTCAGGTCATTTCCAATTCAATTCAAAAAGCTAAGGATTAATTCTTAATCTTCGACATTTCTGATAAAGATTATCATCAAGCCTAATTTCAAACTTTCAGCTTTTTTATTTTTTGAAATAATAAGATAAGTGTACAAAAAAAAGCAAGATAAATAGAGTGGACAAATATAAACGAAGATAATCAACAATTAAAAAAGGTAAAACAAAATAAGCATAAAAAAATAAAATAATTATAAATATAAAAGAACAACAAGAATAAAATGATATATATATATATATATATATATACACATAAAAAAAATATAATAAAAATAAAAAGATAAAAAATAATATTAATAATATATATAAAATAAAAATTAAACAATTAAATTTGAATCAAGTTCGAAACCCAATTGAGTGCCTAAATAGAGTATCTACATAAAGTATGGGTGATGACAATAATTTTACAATTAAAATTATTAAAAGCTAAATACTGTTATGCCTGATATCTTTATACATATTATACTTTAATACTCGGTATTAATTTTATATATTAATTTAATACATCAATAAATTATTTGTTTTGTTTGTCCACAAAATAATGCTTGTAAACCTTTCGCTAAAAAAAAGAAAAACATGATTAAAATGATATTTAATTCAAATTATAATAAAAAAAATTAAAATTGTTTAGATAAATCATTTTTTTATAATATTTCTAATGTACAAAATATTAAAACAAAAAAGAATACTTTAATCTACATGACACTAAACAATTTTATGGATTTATCGCCAATAATTTAATGATAAGACAAATTTACTTGAAGAACAACACTAAAAATATTTAATAACAAAATTTGAAATAAACAATTTATTTAAAAAATAAAAATAAAAACTCAAATTTCATAAACACTTAGTTGAACGCTTGTTAAACCAATCATAAGCTACGACGTAAAAAATATGTCATCAAATATTGACTATTTCAAGCATCTTTTTTATGATAGCAAATGAATCGTACTATAATTCACAATAATTATTCGATAATCATCTTTAGTCATAGCAACACCTTTTATGAATATTATTTTTCAATTTATATATATTATGATTTCAAAAAATAGTATGAATATAAAATCTCTACAAAAGTATCAAAAAATAATAAAATAAATTAAAATAATGAAAATAGTAAAAAATATAACAAAAATAAATTTATTTATGTACTTTTCATCAATCAATACAATTTTTGTGCTAACGCATTATTTAGTCTTATAATCATAAATATCATGTAATTCATAAACACAAATTTCTATCTTCTAATTATCTATTTCAAAAGTTAATCTATCCATTATAGTATACTCAAATTAGCTAAAATCAAATTTTAAATGAAAATATTATGATCATGATAAAAAAAAAATAGTAAAAATGAAAACACTAAAAATACACCAATTAATTAATAAACAAACTTGAAATACCAAATAAAAAAATCATAGATTATAATTATAAAATTAAAAAAATATTAAAAATGCAAACACAATAAAAAACAAATCTCATAATTGGAAAAAATATATAATATAAACATGAAATACACTTATATAACCCTCCCATAAAAAAAAAAAAGAAAAACCATAAGTTATAACAAAATCAAAAGTCAAAATATAAATGTTAGAAAATCAAAGGTTTCAATCAATTTTAATAAATAATGATTTTAAAGAATACGAATAGAAGAAAATTAAAAGTAATAAATCAATATAAATGCTAGGCAACCAAAGGTGTATTGGATTTTATGTCATAAAATTAAGGGATATATGTTTAGAATTTATGTAAATAAGAATTGACATCTACTACAAAATATTTGAGTTTTATGTTATATATGATTTAACGTCATACTTTTAATTTTGAAGAAAATTTAATTAAAATATAAGAGTTTGGAAATATTCTGCAACATATTTCTTTAGAAGTTCATTTATAATAAAAAGTTAAAAAGTGATTTTTTTTCTTTAACTACACCACTTTTGTCACATTGCTACTTAAAATATAAAAAGTTACAATTAAGCTCCTAAACTTGTATTCCATCATACAATTTACTTCAACACATTTATCCTATTTGTTAAAAAATTGATGTAGTTTTATTTATTAATAATACGTTGCCAATATATCAAGGGAATGCTAAATCAGTTCATATGTAAGCGTCATATCAACAGAAAATTAGAAAAACAAATTTTTTTTTTCATTTTTAAAGCAAAAAATAAAAATAAAAACTTAAAATCCGAAAATTTTTATTAAAAAACTAAAAATAAAAAGGAAAAATATATTATTATTATTTTATTTTGTTTTGAAAATTTTCTATTAAAAAGTTGTTTTAAAATTTTAAAAGAAAATGTTTTATTTTATTTTATTTCTTATTTTTTTTTAATTTTAATTAAAAAATACTAAAAAATTTTCCAATAAAAAAGTTTTCTAATACTGACGAGTGCTTATGAGTTACATGAGCAGATATTTCCTTAACACATGCTAACTTATTATTAATGTCAAATTTTTTAACGAACGTTAATTTATTAGGATGAATTGCAAGAAGGAATATAAATTCAGATACTTAATTTCTTAACAAATTATGTACATAAACTATAATTAATGCCTAATTGAATTGACATATTGTATTGGAAACCGATCCTTCAATCAGTTCAATCTGATCCGGTTATTAAAGTGTTGGGATGAAACTCTTAATTAAACAGTTTAGCAAAGAGAAATGTCATATACACAAAAATATGAATTCGTATTTGACGATAAGATATTGTTTTTTAATTGCATAAGCACACTTAGAAATTGTCACATATCTCATTTATTTATTTATTTATTATTTTCTTTAATATATCTTAAAAGGTTATGGTTTTTTGTTAATTCTATTTATAAAATTTAAAAATATCATTACTAATGAATGTAAATAATATTTTAAAAACTATACATACAAATATACACAATATTTTTCTCTTATCAAATTTTCTAATCTAATAAAAACAGCGTTGAATTTAGCTGGTTTGTGTGAGAAAGTTTTAAGATGGCCTTAAAAAAACAAAAAGATAAATCCTTTTTGCAACGAACAAAATTTTGATGAAGTTATTAACGTAATATTTATAAAATTCATTTTTAAAAATGAATTAATAAAAATTTAATAAAAAATTTAAATTAATATATTAATAGAGTTTAATATAAAAATAATATGTATAAGAATTATTAAAATATTGTTTTATAATTCAAATATGATAAGTATTTATTTAATGGTAAAAATTTTGTAAAAATGATTATCTAAAAGTATTTCAAAATTTAGTTTTTTTTTTCAAATTTCACACACTTGATTTGTATAATACAACTTTTCAATTTATTACTTTTGAATTTTTAGTTTAATTTTTATTTAATCATTTTAAATAAAAACTTTATGAATTGTATTTAAAAAATTTCATTTAATCTTTTGTTTTTGCAAGAGGTCTTAGTTTATTTGGTCAGAATCAATCTATTGTTACGTGATTACTCCAATCCTATAAATGCTTCTTACTTGAACTTTTTAACTTTGATTTCATTTTATTTTAAATATATTGCTAATTAAAAGATGAAAAAAGCTCTCCACAAACCTTGAATGAAGTTTCCAAACATATTTTTTTTTTTAAAAAGTTATTTTAATAAAATATTTAAAATATCAATGATAAAAATTTTTGCCAAAAATTAGTCAAAATTGAAAAATTTTATCTATAAAAAGTCAAACCAAACATTATTTATGTGACGAAAGATGTAATAAAGTATGTTAAGCCAGACTGATAAGTTTTGTACATCGTCTATCATAATTAAATTGTCACATTTGATTTTTTTTATTAATTTTAAAATTTTTAATGTTATTATTATAAACATTTTAATTAATTAAAATTTTCAAAACATATATTTAAGAACTATTTAATTCAAAATTTTTAAAATATATTTAAAATATTTTTATTAATAATAAATATAAAATAACAGGACATCGAAGTTTTAAAATTTTAACAAAAAAAAAATCAAAATGTCACAAATTAATTGAAATAGAGAGTATATTATTTCCATAAACACATATGTATATATATATATATATATGTGTGTGTGTATACACACATGTAAAAGTTACTCACGTGCATGTCTTATATATGCTTAGTTGTTACGTGTTAAGTAGTATATTATGAAGATTAACTGAAAACTAAAGGCATTTGGATCAGTTGAGCAATTTCAGATAGTGGATAATGTAGATATTTTCTTTTCATTTTGGCGACGACAAACAATTGAGGATAAAAGTTCATTTAGCCTTGAAGCCTTGGACAAGGCACGTGGGTGTGGTTCTAATCCAGCTATTTCCTCCTCTTGTAATCCAATGAATAAGAAAAAAGTTCATTTATGTTTTCAAAAAGAATTGGTTCTTGTGTTTAATGTTTAAAATTCTGTTTCAGTGCACCATTCATCATTCCTTGCTACAAAGGTTTTTGAGTCATGGAAAAAGCAAGCATTCATCATTCTTTTCTATGTAACCGTTACACAACGGATTTCATAACTGGTAAGAAAATTCAAAAACACATGAAATAGAAAAAGAGAACAAAAGCAAAAGCCACACCCTTTATCTTTCCCAAGCTTTTTTTCAAATCCAACAACCTTAGACTTTATCTTTATCGCTATAATCCTATTATCATTTTGAATTTGGAAACCAAGGAGAAATGGGTTCTTGCATCAGCAAATGCAGACCCAATAAATATTACATCGAAAATTTTAGTCATGTTCAAGACAAGCTTGTGATCTCATCACAAACTCCAAAAACTCCCACACCTGTCTCAAACATAATTTCCCCTTTGCCTCTTTCACTTTCCATTTCTTACTCTTCTTCGTTTCCTTCCTTTACATGTACCACTAGTAACACTGCAACAAGTTCGTGTTCATCGGTTTCAAGCTCAGCTTCGGTCTTGAGCTCCAAGGATAGGTCTTTTTCCAATGAGTTCTTGTGGACATGTGTTAAGGAGAACCCTCACGTTATTCGTATTAATTCAATCAAGGAAGCTTCTCTTGCATTAGCTACTGTTAGATTTCCTACTCAGGTACTAGAATCCCCGGTGAAACCAGTCGTTGCACTGGTGAAGCAGGCAATTCCATCAAGAGAGAAAGGCTCAACACCACAGATAAGAGGAAGATCAAGTTCACCATCAAAATTAACAAGACAAAAGAGCTTTCGAAAGGAGCCTGATAGACATAATTCGGCATTTTATTTGCCAAGCAGGAGTTTGAGGTCGCCATCTCCAAGCAGGAGATTTAGCGGAGATAACAAAAATAGAGGAATATTGGCGAGTGCATCGAAGGAAATGTGCTCATCAAAGCGGATTGTTGGTCGGAAGGTAGATGCACTCAACTCTGTTTCTTCCTCTCTAAGAAAAGAAAATTTGAGGCCTTTGAGTCCAACGCTCAGCATCCATCCATCTGCAAGTACTCCATTAAAGTCTTGTTTGAAAAATCGAGAGAATTTCATTCACGGAATTAGTTCTAAAATCGATGAAAGTGCGCTCCCTGCACCCTTGTCGTCCCAGCAAGAAAATAACTCCATTACTATGGAGGATGTTGACAATCCTCTTATTTCCTTGGATTGCTTTATTTTTCTGTAGAAAATTAGTTTGCATGCATACTGAACATTTGTCATGTTCATGCATTATTTAATTTTCTTTTTCTTTAAAAGTTTCTTCATTGCTTTTTTGATTGTTTGTGATGGATGGGTTTAACAATGATCAATAGGATCAAATATTATCTACCGAATTGATATGTCAAGGTGTCTTATTAATTTTCTTAAATGTCTTGTTATATAAGATGGAAGTGTGAAGATTGTTATAAATTTTGACAATGTTTACTGTGTTTTTTTATACGAAATTATAATTATAAGAGAAGTTATAATCATAATAAATAATTATATTCATATAAGAAATCAATGAATTAAATCTAACAAATAAATTAACTACCGAACTAATACATAATTATATAAATCTAATATAAAATTAAATTAAACTCACATCTAGGTAAGATTTGAATATAAAATCTCAAACTTTTAAAACTTTTTCTTTGGCACTAAACCAAGCTCGTGTGGGAGCAACGGTGGCCTCCGTGATTGACTCATCTAGAACACAATTCCTACCGCTGTGCTTCCACATATTAAACCTTTTTCCATTTAATTAATTCACTATAATTATATAAATCTTATATATATATATATATATATATTCGGTTGATGAAATCTAATTCGATTTTCAACAACACTACTGCATAAAGTGGCGCCAATAATATCTTTTTGAATTAATAAGCCGCTATGGCCACTAATTTAGCCTTTTCATGTTTACTAGAAAAACGAAGAAAAATTGAATTAAAGTCAAATTTGTTATTATTTTACAACTCAAAATGGAGTTTTCATTTGTCATTGTCTTTGACTTTATTTAATTTTGTCATTATACTTTTACTTTATCGATTTTTGAATAAAAATAATGAAATTATAATATTTCATTGAATATTCCATTATTAATATAAGTGGCAAATTTAGTTGGTTTTCACCAATTCCGTTATTTTTTAAACAAAAAACAAAATACTGTAATAATAAAATTTAATAAAATAGAAATATAATAAAAAAATTCAATATTAATCTATAATATAATGATAAGTTTAATTTTGATTTAAAATAAGCATTGACAGAGAGAGGAATCAATGATGGATTGTGTAATAAAATAATAGTGGAATATACAAAATAGAAAAATAGTTATAAAACCGAATTATTAGGTTAAAACTTTTTTATCTTTATTTCTTTTCATTTCTCAAATGGAACAAAGCCTAAAAGTTTTAACTATTCGATTGGATTTCATTCATAATTCATTTTATCGTAATCTTAAAATTAGTCAAATATAATAAAAAAAATTATGTAATAATGAACTACAACTTACAACTGTAAAGTCTGCGTGATACTTTCTTCGGGCAATCGAGATGCTAAATACAGTAGTAGGGTAGCTCAAAGCCTTGCTAGTTTTGAATGCAATTTGGATCAGAAACTTGTTTGTTTAGACTCCATACAACAAGATCATTTTTTCTCTCCTTGGGCCTTTAGGTTGAACAATAACTGTCCAACTGTGAGTTGGGCTGAAAAGCTGTGGATAAAGGCCCGTTTCACGAAGGTTCTTTATCAAGTACTCGATTGACTGGCAAAGAATTGAAGATCAATATCTTGAAACGAGAAGAACAAAAGACTGTCCAATTATCATGATCATATAAAAACAAGCAGCATTTGAAAATTAAAATTTGAAACGTAAATAGCATTAATGATCCTGAATTTTCAGAAAAAAAATCATATTCATCTTTAAATTACTAAAAATCATTTGTTGATCTTCGAATTTGCATGTCTTTATTAAGTATCACTTATAACCACGTCTTGCGCGCGTAACGCTAGTTGGCTATGCTATAATTATTTTTCCATAATTATTTTTTTATGAATATTCATTAATAAACAAATCTGATGTAAATAAATATTATTTTTCTTCGCTTATTTAAAAAAAATTACTATTAACATCAATGTTAAAAAAAACAAAACAAAAAAAATTTACATTATTATAACTTGATTATTTTTTTCCTTTCCTTTCATATTTTCTTCTTTTGATTATATTTTTTCTATTTATTTTTTATTTTTTAAATAGAAAATAAAAAATTTAAAAATATACTGAAAAAAAAAATCAATCAAATTGGAATCTAGTTTGTACTTTTATGGATCATTAATGACAACTCTAAATTAATTAAAAATATATAAAAATATGTATTTTTTTTTTTAAAAAAATAAATTGCAAAAAGAGCTGAAAATAAGTTGCCTTAATTTTTTATGAATAAGTAGAAATGCTAAAAACCTAAAGAAATTTAATTAATCAACAAGCTAAAGCAACAAAATTTTTGTTTCGCGAAAAAAACTTGTTAAGTTCTATAAATATAAAAAAAACCATAATCGAATTTTCACTTTTACTTCTAAGAAGTAATAAAGAGGATGGCATTCATTAGGCCAAATATAGAGGCAATTTTGTATACCTAATTTCAACACAGGCATGTATAATGCAAGTGGAAGAGGTCCCTTTTCCGCCTCGGACTTTTTGGAAGGAATGATCAAACAACACAATTTAGTCCAGCCTAAGATGATAAGTAAAAAAGCACTTGGAAACAAGTAAACAAGCTTTAAGAAGAGAAGAGATAAGATTTCTCATCACCTTTCCCAGCAATTTGAGATAGTTGGTCACCTTCCCCTGCCTGGATGGGCCCATTCTGAATTTATTAAACAGAGTCACAGGATTCTCCATATCTATTCTCTGCCATATCCATACTTCTGCAAAAGTTGAAGCAAATAGACACCACTCAGTTGAATTTTGTTGCATTACTATTTTAGAAAACGAAAAAAAATGACACATGAAAGATATGGGAAAGGTGATCTTGTATATGCTATTTAAGTTTTTTGCTTATGGACTGTTCAAGTACTCATTTGGTTTTGTATTATGTTACTTTTGTCTGTTTGTTACTTAAATAATTAAAATTTACAATTAGATATATGAATTTATATTATATCAAGCACTTTGTGGCAAGAGCCAATTCTGTTATGACTAGGCTTATTTGGCCTATGATAAGTTATGGGTAATCATCGCCTGATCATTGTCATGTTATTGTTGAACCCATCACCATGTTATATGAAGAAAAATTGGTAAACGTAGACAATCAATTTTGTTTGAGGTCTTTTTAATATTATTGGATCTCGAATTATATTTTGATATTAAGTTTAAAAATTATTTTTAAGTTGAAATTTAAAGGTTGAAAAGTATTTTTTATTTTTTATTTATGATAAAAATAACATAAATTTTTATTTTTTTAAAAGATTGTGATTCTATTTAGATTGAAAATTTAAAAGTTGTGTTTCATTTTGGTAATTTTTGAGAATAAAGTTTTTACAAAGAAAGAAAATGAAATTTGATAGGATTTTAATAGATTTAGCTGACATTAAAAAATTTCAAATTAAAATGGGATTCAATCCTTATATAAACAAATCAATTTCAAACTCAAAAAATCAAGAAGCAACACAATCAGAATCATTAAGCAACACAGAGTTTTGAGGGAGAAATTTTTGAGCTAGAGAGATGAAGGAGAAGGAAATATGAAGGCTTTAGATTTTTTTTTTTTAGCTTAAATTCTGAGAGCAAATGACACCATTTGGAGGAGACCCTTGACCTATGCTTCAGACCTACGTGACTTGTGCATCGACCCATTTTTTAACTCAACCTAAACGTAGTTTTTCTTTTTCTTTTCTGATTTTTCTTTTTTTCTAATTTTCTAATTTTATTTTATTTTTTAATTGTGATTGAATTGAAAATAATGAAAAAAAGATTTTTATTATGTTTTGATTACAAGTATTTGTATATATTTTCTTCAACCTTTTGAATTTAAAATTGTTTGACAATATAAACCTACATGATATTTTTTCATGAATGAAAAATGTTCTTTTTAAAGAAAAAACTTTTATGAAAATAGACTTAAGAGAATTGGTTATTATTGTCAAAATGATTATACCTAGTTGTTTCACTTATCATTTTATACTTCAATTCAGTTGAGCACCACACCACTCAAAGCTTGACTTTTCAAGTTCTACGATTCTGATTTTCACTTGACAAAGATGGATTTCCAAGTTAATGATCTATATTAAGGTTATGAGCAATGGAATTTGTAAAGTCTTTTTGAAAAATTTTTTGTAGGCCAATAAATGAGACACTCTTATAAAGAATCTAGATTTTGGTAATCTAATAAGTATCAAGACTATTCCAAACTCATCATTACATAAGTTTCTTCAAAAAACTCAAACTTTTCAATTTCTTCCTTGGAGTGTAATTACTGAAAAAGCCATATCCTTTAATATCCTTGTTTGACATCTTGATTTATGCAACATTCCTTTTTTCTTTCATTTATGACCCTAAAATTTTTTTTTACCCAGATCTTGGGACAAATTTACCAAAGAGCTAAATTATCTAATTTTTTCAATATCTTTTGATCTAGATGGCATTCATTTCATCTCTTATCAAATGGAGATTATATGAACATTTGGTGTGGGTTGTGAAAATGAAGATTGTTACATTAGGAGTTTAGTTGATGGAGTAAGATGATACATTTTGAGCTTGAGTTGTAAAAAAAAAAAGCAAAAAAAGGAATTGATTGTAACGTCATGCATATGAGATATTAAAATGATTTCAAAATCAAAGAGAAAAAAATCTTCTCCTGAGAATTGCTTTTTGATAAAGGTAGCCATATTTAATATGATAAATAGCCATATTTTATATTCATTTTAGAAAAATAAAATATCCATTTACTACCTCTTTAAGCCTATTGAATTCTTTTTGAAGAAATTCTAACCAAGGATCACCTTCCATATTGAGTGCAAGTATGAATGATGATATATTTGAATTAGATCCAAAGTCAATGACAATAAAAGAATTCCTATAGTCAAAAGGCAATCTTGCCATAAATAGAGTTTCAAAATTTTGAACTCAATTTGTTAAAAGTGAAAGCATGCAAGAGAAAATGAAAAAAAAAAAGAGAAAAAGATGAAAATGCATGTTTTGAGAAGTGAAAATGACAAATGTCCTTGGAAAAAAAAATGATCATTGGTTTGATTACCTTTAAACAAATTTTAGGCCTATTTATCTTTTCTATCAAAACCCTGAACCTGGCTTATGTTATGTCATTTGAAAAGTCATTTTTGAGCAAGTATGGATATCTAAATTGAAGAACTTTTCTTCATGAAATTATAATCACTTTTTGATTTTGGATCAATTTTGATTTTTCAAATGCATGAAGAAAAAGTCAAAAGAAGAAAGGAAAGAATAAAACTCTAGGGTAAAAACTCAAAAGGACAATCTAGAGCAAGATTAGAATTTTGAAAAAAACTCATGCAATTACATGCAAAGTGAGAAGTAGTAAATGAAGGCATTTTGAATGAACTAATGAGCATTGGAAACCTTTGAGAAACCTAAGAAAATCAACCCAATTTGAAGATTTATTCTAAAATTTAAGCTTTTCTTTATTTCCTAAAAATTTTAAATCTATCAATTAGTCTTGACATTTGTTAAAATGTTACATATTAAGAACCTAAGGGAATGCCAAAATGGATTGTGCTTTAAAACAAATCATTTTTCAATAAATTTAAGCTTTTATTTGTAAGCCTACATGAAAAAATATTGATTTTCCCTTTTTTATTCAGTGAGAATTTTTCTTAGTAACTAAAATCCTAATATGTCAAACCATTCTATCTTTTTGGATAGATCAAGATGTGATTCGCTTAATTCATTCTAGTTATTAATTACCAATTTTCAAGAGATCTGAATGTTACATGTTTTTAAAGAATTGATACTTTTTTGTTTTAGTCATGGAAAATTGTTATATGGAGTAATTTTTTTTATTAATTTGGGGTAATTGTTGTTACCATTCTTTTAGGAATTTTTCAAAAACATTCAAATTTGGATTGTTGCTTATATGAATTTTGTTGGATGGGAAAAAGATGATTTTCAAATCAACATGACGAGAATGACCTTTTTGGGGCAACAAAAATGCTTTGTTTTGATAATTGCATTTGCATCATTTGGTAAATGTACAAAATTCTGTTTTGATAATTGCATTTGTTGGATCATGAATTTGCATCATTTAAGTAATTTATAAACTACATAATTGTTTGGATCATGCATTTGCATCATTTAGGGAATTTATAAATTGCATAATTGTTTGGCCCATGCATTTGCATTATTTGGTGATAATTTAAATCATTGTTTTGAATATTGCATTTGCATCATTGTTTATACCAAGCATTTGCATCATTTGGTGAGTATTTAAATCATTGTTTGAAATTTGCATTTGCATCACAATGAAAACCATGCATTTGCATCACAATAAAAACCATGCATTTGCATCATTTGGTGAGCATTTAGATCTTTGACATTTACAAACATTTGCATCATTTAATTAAGATTTTTGAATATATTAAGAAAGATGATGAAAAAAAGACATTTGCATCTAATTTATTGAGATAGATATTTGCATTTGTATTTTTTGTGGAAAGCAATTGTATTTATATTGGTGAGATAAGTATTTGCATCTGCATCTTGGTGGGATACATTGGTATTTATATCATGATATTTGCATTTTTTTTCAAACTTCGAGGTGAAGAAAGAAACAAAAACATTTGATTGAAGCCCATATTAGCTGGCACATGATGATATTTAAGTCCATATTAGTTGGCACATGATGAAACTTAAGCCTAGATTAGCTGGTACTAATTGAATCTTAAACCTATAGCACCAATTGAGAATTTATGCCTAATGACATCACTTGCATTTCATTATTTTCAAAATTATAAATTAATAAACGATGATTTTGAAAATTTGTTTTAACTAAAAAACTAATATTTCTAAGTAAAAATAATTTTTGGAACCCTACCTAGATATTAGAAAGCTTCTAAATAATTGCATTTTATGAAGGAATATTATTCTAAATTTTAAGGATTACTATGAGAAACCAAGTGGAAAGATATTTTTTGAAATTTCACCTAGATATTGAAGAATTTAGTGAAATTTTTTGAAACTAAATATTTTTTTATTCTTAAATAAAAAATTAAAAAAAGACTTTTACAAAAAATAAAAAATTGAAGGAATTATTTTAAATATTAGAATTAAGATTATTTTTAACAAAGCTAAGGATAATACGTGATCAATTGGTATCTTTTTTTTAAAATGGGTGTTGTGAGGGTGTTAATCTTTTCTTACATGTAACCGTACTCTCGAACCCAGTTTAATTTTTTTTAGTAGATAAAAAACTTATCTTTTTAATAAATTTTAATTAACTTTAAGATTTTATTTAAAAGGTAAACTTTTTAAGTGAGCAATCGTACATAACAAAAAGGATTGGTGGTGACTTTTTTAGTTTTTAAACTTTTAAAATTTTCATTAAGTGGTCCCCAAAACCATTATGACAAATGAGGTTGAATTTTTTAGGGTGTGTGTTTTTCATCTCCTTTTTTCTTTGGGTGATTGTGATAATGGGAGATTTTTTTATATGCATTTTTTGGGAGAATTTTTTTTTTTTGGTAGTGAAGGTAGGCAATCATGATGGGTGACAGAGGTCTAGTGATGGACTTTAATGGCGGGTTGTTAATGATGGGTTCAATGGTAGTGGCTAAACCTATTTACTAGTCGGGCTATCTACCCAAGCTTGAAAACTTACTTGAAATTTAAGAGAGTTTGGAAAAGAATTTTAGGCCTAGAGGCTTGGGCTTCAGTTTAAAACTTGTTTAAAAATTAGTCAGGCCTTAGGTATGAAGTTTAAAGCTCGAGCCCAATCCTACCTGAATAATTATTATATATATTTTTATGTATATTTATATTAGATAAAACTAAATAAATAAATAGTATATATATACACATTAATATCCTATTCCTATATATTAATCACATTTAAACACTAAATTAAATTAATATTTTTTATGCTTTATTTCATTGATATGTTTTATTTTATCATAGTTAATATTTATTATAAAAATTATTTTTATTTCTTTATTTTAAAAAATATTGGCAGGCTTGAAAAGAGTGTTTTAAAAATGGGTCAAGCCTCGGTAGCAAAATTAGGCCTATATTTTAGCCTGGGTTAGACTTGCTAAGCTTGAAGCTTGCTAACATCTTAAGTAGGCCTGGTTCGACCCATAAACATGTCTAGTAGTGATGCTTTTTGTGGATTTAGCAGTATGCCTAGTTACTCCTTTAATCAATTTTTTTCAAGGCAAAATAATCATTTTGTATAATGGATAGTTATCAAGTAGAGCATCATTAGGGGATTTTTTTCATATATAGGTATAGATGAAACAAGATTAATAAGAAAACCATGCCTACTAAATCTAGGGATATCTAGATGAATAATAAGATCAATTAAGAAATCATTAACATCCTACTAAATCTAAGGATATCCAAATGAATAATAAGATCAATTAAGAAATCATTATAATCAAAATTTGGGAGTATGAAGCAAGAAACTAACATTTTATGGAGTTTTTTTTTTTTTTTTTTTCAAAAGTGAACATAAGATAAAATTTTTCTCCACCTTTTATCTTAGACATGTCTAAAAATTAGGTTACTTGTCCAAGAACAAAGGTCTACTTGATATTTAAGAGGGTTTATACAAAAATATTATGTTCCTTAAAAGGGAATGGACACAAAATGAAGTCAATTTAAAAAATGAGCTAGGCCTTATCCCTTTATTCAATTTCCAAGATTAACCTAGGCCTATCCTATTTTTAATTATATAATATATATTATTTTATTCTATAATATTATATTGTAAAAGTAAAAATATGTATAGTTATTCATGTTTTAAAATTTAATAAAAAATACAAAAGATTAAATAAGATTAAATAAAAAATACCATGTTTTTATTTTTATTTTTTTAAGAGAAAAATTATTTGAACAAACTTAGATTAGACTATACTATTTAATAATATGAATGAGTTTAGGTAAATTTAAAGCCCAAATTATTGACTCGGGTGGAATTTTAACAAGCACGTGAGTTGTTGATGTCATGTCTTAGTTCAACCTGAGCCTATAAACATCTATATTTCACCCCTATCATTTTCAAAATTTTGGAATTAAAAAAAAAACTTATTATGTAAAAAGGAATTAAAAATAGGGAAAAAAAATCCTAAGATTAGTTATGAGTTATAACCTATGAAATAAGGTTTTGAGTTTATTTGCATAACATAGATTTCAAAATATTCATTATTTGGACACAAATGAGACGAATAATTACTTATCCATTTGTAACAAACTTTGTTTTATAATTAGAATTTTAAATAGTTCATTTATGAATGGAATTTCAACACTTATAGCAATTTTATTATTCTCAAAAAGTTGTGTTAGATTTTAGAATTGACATCTAATTTAAAAAAAATTGAAAATAAATAGAATGACCTTTGTTATAAACATGTTTTTAAGATATTTTTGACTTAACTGATATAAAATTTGTTAGGAGTGTAGGGTCCAGCCCCATTCTTATTGTTTCTACCAATTAAAGGCCCAAAGCCTTTTGTTTTAATTGAAATAAAAAACCCTAATTAATAAAATAGTATGGGTTGATTTTTGGTGTGAAAAAGAAAGTGAGAGTGGCGTAAAAAACAAAGAAAATAAACTAGAAAAAATGGAGAGAAAAGGAAGAAAAAAGAGTTGTCAGTTGAATGGAAGTTGATTTTTGGTTCCATTGAGCTAAAATTTTGTCAATAGTTTCATGACTTAGAGTTCTACATTCTGAACGGTACAGATTGAGTTTGAAACTATTTAGGAATAAATCTAGGGTGTATTTGTTGAGTAACCTATTTGGTGAGATTTTTCCAATTGTCTCTATAATTGTCGATTAGCTCTAGTTTTATCTAGAAAAGAACTTTGTATATCCATTATTTCATAGTGGAGATTTTTTTGGTGGTCCATGATTTTTTCCTCTACACTAAAAGTTTTTCATGTAAATCTTGGTGTGCTTTATTTTTTCTATATTATTGATTATTGTCTATTATTATGAGTTTATTGTAATATATTACTTTTGCTTTATTATATTTGTCGCTTCAGGCTTAACTAGTGGTATCAGAGTGAGGTTATTTTTAAGACATCGATATAAAAGCAACCCAAGATAAGAAAAAATTTTGTTTAAGATCATAAAGAATGATACATGTTCCATGATAAAATTGATAGTATCAAATTATTTAATTTAGAAGCCTATAATGGAGAATCATTTATACTACAAAGATTTGTGTGAGCTAGTATTAGGTGATTATGCTAAGCCAACAGATACAAAAGATAAAACTAAAAGAAGTTAGGCAGAAAGACGCTGGCTATAATAAAAAAATGAGTTGATATCAGCATGTTTCATCATGTAGCATAGAAAATAGATACCTATATTATTTGAGAAAAATTGGCAGCATTATATGAGAGAAAAAATAGGCATGAATAAAGTTATGCTCTTTAAAAAGCTTACAACTTTACAATATAAGGATGGATGATTGATTATAGAGCACTTGAGTGATTTTCAAAATATATTCAATCGTATGACTACTTTGGAGCTTAAGATGGATGATGAAATAAAGGCGTCATTTTTTTTTTTGTTCATTGACAGATAGCTGGAATACTTTAGTTGTGACTGTTCTTAATTCATCTCTTGACTACAATGTGATATTAGAGATGGTAAAAGACAGTATGCTTAATAAAAAAGTAAGGTGAAAAGATTCAAACTTTGGGAATCAAGCTTTTGTCATAGAGAATAAGGATAAAAACATCGACAAAGGTTAACACTCAAAATACCATAGAAGTATAAATATAGATCCATTTCTAGAGATAAAATGAAATACTATCATTATGGTAAACTAAGCCATATAAAGTGATACTACAAAATCTTGAAACAAGGGTAGAAAGATGAGAAAGACAAGAATTCAGGTGACGGTAATGTTATAGTAGGAAATTCAGATAGTGATTTGGTTACTTTGATTTGTACACATGGTGATTGTAATCATATTGGTGATCCTAGCATTGAGTGGATAGTTGACACATGAGCGACATATCATTGTGTTCCTAAGAGGGAGTTGTTTATAATTTACAAAGTAAAAGATTTTAGTTACACCAAGATGGAAAATAAGAGTGTATCATAGATTGTTGGGATAGATGATATTATTGTACAAACTAGTATAAGTTGTATGTTGACTTTGAGAGATGTCAGACACATTTTGGATATGAGAATGAACTTACTTATTATTAATGTCTTTGATAAGAAAGGATATGAGAGTTTACAAAAGAATGGGTAGTGAAAGCTTATCAAAGAATCTATGGTAATTGCAAGAGGAAAACTATGCTGCATAATGTACAAGACATGAATGCAATTGAATGGCAACCAAACAAATGTTGTTGAAGATAATGCTTTAGCACATTTATGGCATAAAAAGCTACCACATATGAGTGAGAAGGGATTACAGGTTTTAGTAAAGTAGTTTCTCATTTCCTTGACCAAAGATGTGTCTATCGATTTATGTGATCATTGTTTGTTTGGCAAGCATCGTGGAGTTTTTTTTCATAAGCATTCTTAGAGAAAAGAAAATAAATTGAAATTAATTCATTTTGTTGCATGTGGTCCCATTGAGGTTAAGTCATTTGGTGGTAGCAGGTATTTTGTTACTTTTATTAAGGATACTTTATGTAAGACTTGAGTGTATATGTTAAAAAACAAAAGCCAAGTAATGTAGTATTTTCATAAATTTTATGCTATAGTGGAAAGGATGAAAGGTTTCCCTTAAAGTGTATTTAGACTAATAATGGTGAAGAATACACATCCAAAGACTTTAAAGAATACTATTCAAAGCATGAGATTAGGCATAAAATGACAAAACCTGGAGTGCTACAGCATAATAGTGTAATTGAAAGGATGAACTACACCTTTGTGAAAAAAGTTAGATGTATGTTAAGGATGGTAAAATTACCAACGCCATTCTAAGGTGAAACAGTTAACACAGCCCGCTATTTGCTTAATAGATCACCAATAGTTCCTTTAGGTTTAGACATTCTAGATAGAGTTTGCACTGAAAAAAATATTTTATACTCTCACTTGAAAGCTTTTGGATGTAAAGCATTCATGCATGTGCCGAACGAACAAAGGTCAAATCTTGATAGTAAACCTATAAAGTGTGTGTTTATCAGATATGGTGATGAGAAATTTAACTATATAGTATAAGATCTAGTGAAGAAAAAGATAGTCAGAAGTAAAGATGTGGTTTTCTATGAAAAAAAAACTATAACAGACCTTGAGAAAAATGAGAAGATTAAATGGGTTACTATTGAGTATGATGTTTCAACACCAATAGGAGTTTCATCAGAAAGAACCATAAATGATGAAAATGGGCAAGAGATAGAACTTGGGAATAAGAATAAGCCAGCCACAATTAATGATAAGCTAGATGTAATCAGTTTTAAGTGTGTGGAGCAGTCATATCCACCAGAAGGTGTTAAACAATGAGAGCTTTCTTTGGCATCAGTTAGTGTAAAGTCTTAGCCTAGAAGATTTACCAGAGGGCACAGGTCATCTACTAGGTATTTAAGTTCAAATTTTATTTTATTTACCAGTGAAGGAAAGCCAAAGAGCTTTCAAGATGTAAGGACTACTCTGAATAAAGAGCACTAATTAAAAGCAATGAAAGAAAAAATGTAGTCATTGTGAAAAAATGGTAGATATAATCTTGTTAAACTTTCGAAAGAGAAGAGGCTATTGAAAGAATAAATAAGTGTTCAAGCTAAAAAAAGATGGTGACAACTTAGTGAGATATAAAGCTTAATTGGTGGTGAAAAATTTTCCTCAAAAACTTGACATCGATTTTGATAGATTTTTTCTTCAATTATAAAGAGGAGTTCTATTCGAGTGGTACTGGGATTAGTAATTAATTTGAATTTTGAGCTTGAGCAACTTGATGTTAAGCTTGCATTCTTGCATTGTGACTTGTAAGAAGATATTTATATGGATCATCTTAAGTGTTTTAAAGTGAAAGGAAAAGAGTACTTAGTTAGCAAATTGAATAAAGCCTTGTATTACTAGAAAAAAAACTTTACAACAGTGGTACAAAAAGTTGATTCTTTTATAGTAAGTCAAAACTATAAAAGAACGGCAGCGGATCTTTATGTGCATGTCTGAAAATTTTATGATGGTAACTTCATTATTCTTTTATTATATGTTGATGATATATTGATTATGGGACAAGATGATGGTATGCTTTACATGTTCAAAGAACAATTGTCTAAGTCCTTTGATATGAAAGATTTAGGTCTAGCAAAGCAGATTCTTGGTATGGATATTATCCAGGATAGGAGAGCTAAAATGTTATGGTTGTAACAAGAAAAGTATGTTGAATGGGTGCTTAGTAGATTAAACATACAACATGCTAAATCAATTAGCACTCCACTTGGCAACCATTTTTACTTGAGCTAGAAATCTTGTCCAGTGACTATAAAAGAGCAACTAGCTATGTCTAGTATTATTATTCTTCTGTAGTCAGTTTTTAATATATCTTATGATTTGCACATGACCTAACATTGCTCAAACAATTGCTGGAGTGAGTAAATTTCTTTCCAATTAGGAAAAGGTTCATTGAGAAGTAGTGAAATGGATTTTCAGATATTTGAAGTATACTTAAAAAATATGCTTAAGTTCTAGAGCTTCACAACCAGTTTTAGAAAGATTTACTATTGTTGAATGGTAGGTGATCTTGATTGTAGAAAATCTACTTTAGGGTATTTTTTCACTTTTGTGAGAAGAATTGTGTGTTGGCAGTCTAAGTTGCATAAGTGTGTTGCTTTGTCAACTACAGAAGCTGAATATATTTCAGTAATTGAAGCAGGTAAAGAAATGTTTTGGATGAAATGCTTTATTCTTGAATTAAGGTTGAATAAAAAAGAGTATGTGGTGTTTTGTGATAGCTAGAGTGCTTAATATTTGAATAAAAATATCATGTACCATACTAGAATGAAACACATTGATGTTAGATATCACTGTTTACATTTGGTTATTGAAGAACAGCAAATGCTATTGAAGAATGTCTATACTGATGAGAATAACAGTAGATATGTTGACTAAGATACTTCCTAAAGAAAAGCTTGGGCTTTCCAATAACTTAGCAAAATTGGATTCCTTGGCCAAGGCAAGTTTCAAATGAGACTACCATGGTGATGAATCTTTTTCTATTAGGGCTGGAATGGGAGATTATTAAGAGTGTAGGGTCCAATCCCAATCTTATTGTTTCTACCAATTAAAGGCCCAAACCTTTTTATTTTAACTAAAATAAAACCCTACTTAATTAAATAGTGTAGGGCGATTTTTTGCATGAAAAGAAAGTGAGAGTGGCATCGAAAATAAAGAAAAGAAATAAAAAAAAATAAAGAAAAAAAGGAGAAGAAAGAGTTGTTAGTTAAACAAAAGTTAATCCGCGATTTGATTGAGCTAAAATTTTGTTAGCAGGTTCATGATTCAAAGTTCTACTTTCTGAGTAGTAGAGATTAGGTTTGAAACTTTTTAATAACAAATCCAGGGTCTATTTGTTGAGTTACTTATTTGATGAGATTTCTTTAATTGTCTCTTTATTTGTTGATTAGCTTTAGTTTTACCTATAGAAGAATCTTTTTTGGTGGTTCGTGATTTTTTCCATCTACATTAGAGGGTTTTTCACATAAATTTTGTTATGCTTTATTTTTCTTATATTGTTGATTGTTATCTATTATTGTGAGTTTATTGCAATATATTGCTTCTGCATTATTGCATTTGTTGCTTCAAGCTCAACAAAATTTACATTTATCATTATTTTTACATTTATGCTACATGTAGGGGTACCCAACTTATCACATGGCTAGGATATCATGTATAAGGATAGCAACCTTATCGTGTGACTTAAACATCATATCATAACTGTAATTAACCTCTCATAGACGATAAAATAATGAAGCAATTAATGTCTACTTTAATATCTTGTTAAATTTTTGGGATGGGCTTCCATATATGATGGCATCAAACAACTAACTAAACAATGTGAAAAGCTTCCAATATATACAAATGGTTCAATAATGTTTTATCCAAAACTATGATGATATAACTTATAATTAGGTAAAATAATGAGAATGTGAAATTCAAAATATTGCATCAAATAGGGTTAAATGCATATTTGGCTCTTGTATTTTATATTTTTGTCATATTGGTACTTAAAGATTTATACTACTACATTGGTATATAAACTTCAAATCCGTTATCATGTTGGTAAGACTAACAGTATTAATCAACTTTTCTAATGTAATATGAATATCGAATAAAATGCTAACATGTGTCAAAAAAGTTTAGTCAGTGTCATATCATCATTACCATTTTATCATTAAAAGAAAATTTTAGAAAAAATAAAAAAGTTCTAAAAATTTCAAAAATTTTTAAAAAGTTCAAAAAAATCTAAAAAATTCCAAAAAATTCTAAAATTTTTTTAAGAATCCTAAAATAATTAAAATTTTTTTTTGGATATTAAAAATTTAAAAATTCAAAACAACAATCTCAAAATTTTTAAAATTTTCCAAAAAATTCAAAAAAATTATACAAAACTTAAAAAATCTAAAAAAAAACTAATTTTTTTTTAAAATTTAAAAAATTCTAACATAATTTCAAAAAAAATTTAGAAAATTCAAAAAAGATTAAAAAATTTTGATAAAATATAAAAAATTTTAAAATCTTTAAAAAATATTTAAAAAATATAAAAAGCTTAAAATATATAACAAAATTTTAAAAATTTTGAAAACATTTTAAAATTCTAAAAAGTTTTTAAAAATTCTAAAAGTTAAAAAAAAAATGAATTAAGTAAACTTTAAAAATTTTAAAAATTTTCCAAATTATAAAAAAATACAAAAAATAAATAAAAATTTTTTTTGATGATTTTAATAAAGTTTAAAATTTTGTTAAAATTAAAAAAATTAACCGGAAGTTAAAAAAAGTAAAATAAAAAATAAAAAGAATTTTGAAAAAATATAATAAGTTTTTAAATATTTTTAAAAATTCTAAATTTTTTTAATACTTTTAATCTTACAATTTCAAATTTTTATATATTTTTTGAATTTTTAAATTGTTTTTGAAATTTTTTAGATTTTTATTAAAATTTTAAATTTTTTAAAATTTAAAAAATCTTCAAAAATTTCAAACTATTTAATTGTTAAAAAAATTTTAAAAGCTTGTAGAATTTTTTTTTTATTTTTAGTTTTTAAGTTTCTTTGATTTTTTTTAAGCTTTAAGAAAATTTAATTTTTATAAATTTTAATTTTTTTGAATTGTATAAAATTCTCAAATTCTTTTAATTTTTATAATTTTTAAAAACAATTGATATTGTTAATTTTTTTAAAATTTAAAATTTTTTAGAATTTTTAGAATTGTTTTGAATTATTTAGAATTTTTTAAATTTGTTTAGAAATTTTTTAAAAAATTTGAATGTTTATAAATTAAAAAAGTTAGAATTTTTAAAAATTTTCTAAATAGTTTTTGAAATTAAAAATTTTTTTATAAATTTTAAAAATTTTTAGAAAAATTTTTATAATATTTATAGATTTTTTAAAAAATTTTGTAGAATTGTTTATATATTTTTTTAATTTTTTAAAAGTTTTTAGAAAATTTTTAAAATTTTTTGAATTTTAAAAATTTTTTTATATTAACTGACATTTATGATGAGCATTAACTGGACTCTTTTGACATGTGTTTGTGTTTTATTGGATATTGATGCCTTGTTAATAAAGTTCTCTAACGACGTCAATCGCAAGTCCTTACTTGATAACATAATAAAGGTTCATGTTAAAATGTGGTTATATAATTTTTTAGGTACTAATGTGATAAAAAAATATAAAATTTAGAGGCCAAATATATATTAAATCCCATCAGTTAATATAAAATTTTAAAGCTAATAACAAAGCAAAAAAATAAAACTAGGATACGCAATGATAAATCTTGATATTTTGTTTTAAGGGTCTAATTTATATTATATTAGATCTTATTTTTTATAAGATGTATCATATTATATTTATTAATATATATATATATATATAAATATGCAAGCATATACTAACCAATAAAAAAGTTCATAAAAATTATAAATTTTATCAATTCATAGACAGATGTATGAAATAATACAACATAAAATAAATAATTTTATTAAAGTTGTGAGTGACATTCTTTTTATAAATAAATCAATTGTTAAACAATATGTTTTTTAATCAATACAAGAAAATTAGAATATATCTTTAAAAACTTGAAACTTTGAAATTAAAAATTAGGGATTTTTCTAACAATTTACAAATTACTCTCTAGTCTTTGTAAGATAACATCATAAAGAAATCTATAGTAGGATTAAAAGTGGAGTATTATTTGAAGAGAAGTTGTAATATGCTAAAAAGAAAAACAAAAAGAAACTATTCTTTTGCCAAACAAAGAAAAACATATTTGATTATTGGTTGGAGATTTGGAATCTTTGTTGAGAAAAGTGGAGAGCAAATTTGGTTTTTGTTAAATTTACATGATTGTAATTTAACTTTTGTGACATGCTTATTGATGTTAAAGGATTATAAATAATGATTGATAGGAATAATCAATAGACAAATAATAATATAATTTTAGTCTTTCTTTACATTGTATAAAATTAAATTGAGAAACTACATATAAAAATAAAAATTACATATTTTTTGTTTGAAGGAGTCAGTTTAAATTTATTCAATATAACAATCGTAGTTTCTGAAAGATGAGAACCAACTCTATAGCATCTACATTAAGAATTCAAATATTGCATATGTCATTAGTCCGATCCTTTGTAGGAACTACTTGTAATAATGAACTTGCAAAATAGATCTATTTATTATAAAGAGAATGGTTGTTTTTGACCCTGCTTCACCTTAATTGTTATTTGAATAAATTAAAGTTAGTCTTGGTATGAGTGGGGATAACATATCTCTTTTGCATGTCCATGGAGTTTTGAAAAATTCAAACATCTCAAAGATAGATAAAGAGGAATGAATTTATCGAATGAACCACACTCATTCATATACGTCAAGAGTCCATTGATGAGAAGGGGTATATAAATTTCTTAAATATATATTTATATGTATATATATACATATAAATATATATATATATATATATATATATATATATATACACACTAAAGTAGCTCTGAAAAATTTTTAGGGGCGAAGGCCCCTCAGGCTCCAATATTTATCCGCATAGGTAGGATAGGACCAATAGATGGTCGACAAGTAATAGCATTAATAAAAGAATTGATTAATGTGTTAACCAATTGGGACAGGTAGGCCAAGGTTGTCATCGAGACCATCCAAGAAGAGCTTGTCTTTAATAATAAGCAATATGACGATTAACTTCACGTGAAGTTGGTTTGGATGTATTAGGTACTGATGAAGCAATTTGCTAGATATTCATGTAGGCAGAAAACACGTCATTCATTCCTCATTGAGTCTGTTTTTTTTGGTTCTCCTTTCCTCGTGTGATTTAGGCAACCGGGGGGAGAGGGGGGCCTCCTTTGAGGGAATACACCCTTTGAGGAAGTGATTGATGTAATAATTATGATCCAATTGAAACTCTTTTTTGATATGCTGCTTTTTGCCTCTGCTCTGATCAATATCTCTCTATACTTGTTGAATAATTTTGATCCATATTCAAACTCTAGTACACGCAGAAAGAGCATATTCAACACGGAAAAGAAGACTAAGTTCTCTTCAGCATCTTAAATGTTCCAACTTATAATCAAATTCAACCTCAACCCTGTTGTGTAAGCCAAAAAAAAAAAAAAGAAAGTCTTGAAAGGATGATATAGTGTAGTTCGTTAATCATAAATTAGTAATCCTTTTGATAGAAATTTTTACAGTTGCTTTAATATATTTTTGTTTAGTTAAGAAAAAGGAGAGAAAATTTTTTATCCAACAAAGTTTAATCTTTATAAAAAAATATTTGAAAATAAATCTTAAATGCATCAAGTCAAATGTAAGAGATTATACTTTTAAAATCAACTGAAAATAGCATTAAATGCAAACAAAGTTTAAAATCCTTAACCGTTGTAAAATTAATATAATAAATAAATTTACGATCACATATATATATATATATATATACATATATATAACTAGTCAATAACTAAACGTAGGTTTTTGTCTAATTTTTGTAAAAATTTTAAAATAATTTAGTCACATTTATTTATAATGCAGTTGATACATTCAGATGAAGAAAACAAATTAATAAGCAAGTTGTAAACGAATGAACTAGGTAATATATAGTTTAGAGGAAATTTAACATAAAGTCCTATTATGAGCGAGATTTCATTAAAAACCCTTTCTTTTTTTTTTGGTTGTATTACCGAGGCAAGACCTTTTTGGCGCATAGGCTATGTCCGTGCAATCAAAAATAATCTTAATAAATTTGACTAATTAGTGAGATCAATTGAGCTAAAAATCATCCGATAAGTTGTTATCATTGAAAGAAAAAACAAATTTAGTAAATAACTGCGGGAAAGTTTATTATTATAAACGGAATTTAGAATAGGAGGCAACCTTAAAAATGTGAAAAGAGAGCGTAAAATGGTTTACGGGAAAAGTTGGAATACTGCTGTTGGGATCGTGATTGACATCATAATGATCAAAGCGTTGTGCTTTAGTTAATTTCATAGTTTCTTTTGAAATGGGTTTGATAAAATTTAAAGGGCATTCCTTTAAGAAACCTTTTTCCCGAATCCCATATTAGTAAAATATGAAATTTCCTTTTTCCTTTATTAAATACGTATTTCATATATATTAAAATCTATTTAAATTTCCTTTTTCCCTTCTTAAATACGTATTACATATATATATATCATATATATTAAAATCTATTTATATTAGTATAACTCTTATTTTTTTTAGATCATAAGATTAAAATTAAATTCATAATTCATTTGAATTAAAATAAAATTTAATAATTTTGTTCTAAAAGTCTAAAAAAGTGTAAGTGAATTCTTTCTTTTATATATATGTATATATATGAGAATGGTCCCTTATATTACATATTTTTTTATTTTTGGATTAAAATGATTAAGTGTAAATGTTATGAATTTAATTTTAATCTAAAAATAAAAAAATATATAACCCTTATACTAATACAAGTGGATCTGTACTTTATATATATAATTTAATAAATGATGCACTAATAATATATAAGTGTTTTACATTGTTAATTAATTGTATAATAATACTTTATTAATGAGTAAAACAAAAAACGGTCTAGTCCTTAAATACAAATTACTTTTTGTAATGAATTAAGTTTAAATAAACTTATTAATATTTATTTATAAGGAGCTTATTAGTTTTAATTTACTTATTAATGAAATGTTATTTTATGTTTGATTGACAATATATAGTACTTATACACTATGAGTGCAACAAATATTAACTATATATATAAGAGGAATTCACTTATACTAGTGTGAGATTGACATTTTTTAAACTTATGGATCAAAATTAAATTGAAAACTAATTTGGGTCAAAATAGTATTTTAATTTTGATTTAATAATAAAAAATATAAGACGTACACTTGTATAAATAAATCTTTATATATATATATATAGAGAGAGAGAGAGAGAGACACACACACATGTAGAAGTAATATAGAAGAATTAGGTAGTGCTAATTTTAGTGTCAAATTTGAATAAGTTTCTTTAGTTAGATGTACATGATTAAAATTGACAGTTGAACTCCTTTAATCCTCAACTCGTTCTGCTTTCGCGATCCACTCCTCATTTAAGTTTCTGAACAAAACTTCCAAATAGGTCGACAACACATATAATAGTTCATTTAAAAGCATTTTTAGCTGGGGATGCTGTATAATCAAAATTATACCTGTCGTTGGATAAATACAAAACTTACACAATTTATAAAAGATAGATAAATCAAAATGAAAATTTGAGTTACTTTTTATTTATTGGATCCAATTTAGGAATGGCAACGGTTAGGTGGGGTGGGTTTTTATTTGACTTGATTTCGACCCAATACCTTAATATCTATATCCAAATTCAATTTGATATTAAAATATTAATTTTTATACATGTCATATGTATAAGTTCATGAACTTATCGCTAATAAAACTATAGGAGTAGCTACTAATCTTTTTTATTTAGATGCAATTAACTACTTAATTGAATGTCCCATTTTAAAGTGATGTTCCAAACTTGACTAGGATATATTTAAAAGGTAAATTTCAGTCTATGAAACTAAAATTAGGTTTGAGAGTACAATTACAAGTGAGAAAAGTTACAATACCTTTACAATGTCCATCCAAAAGATAATACTAGTTGATTTTGTATTATTTAAGCCTTAAAACATGTTTGTAATTTTTTGAATAGATTTAGTATTAAAAATTAACCTTAAAATGACAAAAATAGTAATTTAAGAGAATTTCTTCACTTTAAGAATATTTATGGAGATTAGTTTCTCACTCTGAAGAAGCTCCATCGTTGGATTTCTTAACATATTTTATTTTATGAATCAATTATTTAAAAAAATAATAAAATCCTCTAATAGTTTGACAAGATTTAATTTTGATGTACATCTCCCAATAGTTTGATGAGATTTTATTTGAAAATTCATTTATAAATTTACCTTAAGAAAACTCATTAAATCTTCCAATAGTTTGATAATATTTAATTTGAGGTTTAAATTTTCCAGTAACTTGGTATGATTGAAAAACTTGATTTTTTCATAAAAAATTTATTAAGTTCTCCAATAGTTTGATAAGACTTAATTTAGAGATTTAAATCCTTTAATAAATTGGTAGGATTGAAAATTATTTTTAATAAAATTTTATTTTGAAATTTTTCAATAGTTTAGTAGAATTCATAATTTTGAAATATTTTTTAACCCGTGAAAATTCTCCAATACTTTAGTAGAATTCATGAATTTATTTTTAAAAATATTTTTTTGAAAAAAATCAATTAAAATAAATAAAATTTAAATCAAATAAATTAAACAAAGAAAATTTAAAAACTACCAAAATAAATGATATTAGCTTGGCTTGATTGGAAAAGGAACTCAGCTGTAAGAATAAAATATCATTGAAGCAGCTTGGATTGTGGCTTGGCTCAGCTTAGAAGATGGGTGTTGGAAATAGATTCCACATCGGGTTATGCAACGTGGCAAGTTGGATCTCTAAAATGCATGGGTCCTAGGAAATTTGAAGCTCAAAACAGTGCCGTTTAGCCTTATTATAAAAGCTAAAAAATTTTGTTTTTTTTTTAGATTTATATTTTCCTCTCTCTTTCTCTCTCACTCACTCTATTCTTGAGCTTCTCTCTTTAAAAGCAAAAACTAGTGGTCAAATTCTACAAATATCTACTAGAAAGTTCATCGATCATTGGAAACTTGTTGGAATATAGGTTTAGTCACTGGATTATAAGGAAGTTGTTAAAAAACTCACTAGAAACTAGGAATTTAGCTAAAAAAATCTTCGAAAACTTCAAAGTTGATAAAAAAATTCATCAAAAAATTGGAAATTTTCCAAAATAAATCTAGAACAAAAACTATAGATTTTGATTCCTTTTCTTTTCCTTAAATTCCAATCTTTTGAGTAGCCTCTCAAATTAAATCCCAAACTCTAATAAATTCCTCAAAAAAACCTCTATCATTAAATAATTCTTTTCATTGCCTATTGTTTTTACTCTCTTTTCTTTTCGTGTACCCGTGTCATATGTGTTGTTCTGCATTTATAGAGAGACTCAAAAGAGTTTTATCCTAATTAGGATTAGAAGTTTAAAGCCAAGGATTATCACCAAAGTTAATCCTAATCTCCAATTTTTTTTTTTTGAAGATTGTCATCAAACCATATTTCAAATTTCAAGTTCCACTCGGTTTTTTTTCTTGTTCTTTTTTAGTTAGATATTATCAGATAATTGAATGCAAAACAAGATAAATAGAATAAAATCAAATGAATAGATATGTTTAGCGATAATCAACAGTAGAGATAAAATAATAAAAGTAATAATAGCAAAATGATAATAAAAAGATAAGTAAAATTTAAAAAGAATATACATATATATAAATAAGTACCATGAAATAAAAGTATCAAATAGAAAAAAAACCAAAAATTTGATGATCAGGCTTGAAGCAAGTTCTAGCCCAACAACTTTGGATCTCAAACAAAATAAGATGTCTACAGTTGATCTTCTTTGCACAATTTATATAAAACATGAATTGTACAAAGATACAGATATCCATTACGCCCAAGTCCAAGCTATTCCCTTTTTTTATTTTTTATTTGTTTGCAAAAGACTTCTAAAAAATAAAGGCACACAACATTAAAAATCAAGGGCTCCTTCAACAAGAAGGCATATAACTTTAAAAATCAAGGGCTCCTTCAACATAAAGGTGCCTAGCTTTGAAATTTAAGAACAATGCTCAAAGGTTTTGATGATCGTGCTCAGAGGTCTTATAGATCATGTTCGAAGAACTAGGAGATTGCGTTAGGAGGTCTTATAAGTTACTCTAACATTGAAAAATGCTTTTTTAGAACAAAGGCTCTACAACTTTAAAAATTTAGAAAATGTACCTAAAGGTTTTAAAAGATCATGATCGGAGGTCTTATAGATCATGTTTGAGGGACTTTAAGATTATGCCTGACAATCTTACAAATTATTTTTTACTTTGAAAAATGCTCTTTAAAACAAAGGCTCCACAACTTTAAAAATTTAAAAAAGTTACCCAGAGGTTTTAAGAAATCACGTTCAAAGGGTCTTTTAGATCATGCCCGAAAGACTTGGAGATTATGTTTGGAGGTCATAAAAATTATTTTTAACTTATGTCCAAAAGTCTTGATGATTATACCTGGAGGTCTTATAAATCAATTTAGTAAAAGGTTTTAAAAATCATACTCAGAGGTCTTATAGGGTCATGCCCAAGATCTTACAGATAATGTTTGAAGGTCTTTGAGATTATATTTGAAGGTTTTACAAATCAAACTTCAAAAAAAGTTTTGAGAATCATGCCTGGAGGTCTTTGAAGAGAGTATTCAAAAGTTTTGAAAATGTATTTGGAGGTTTGATAAAAATACATAAAAGTTTTAAAGATAACACCTAAAGGTTTTTAAGAAGATTACCTGAAGGTTTTAAGAAAATTCACCTGAAGGTTTTAGAAAGTGATATTAAAGGTTTTCAAAATTGATAATTGAAAGCTTTAAAAAAATACCTGAAAGTAAAACCTCATTTGATCTTTAACAAAATCTTATCTTGAAAAAAATTTTCCAATCAAAACTTTAACCCTGAATTTTTCTCTCAAGTCTGCCAAAAATAAGCAATGCATGCAATACATGGAATGAATGTGATGCATATAATGCATGAAATACATGTAATGAATGCAATGTATAGAATCAATATCAAATATCATTTATTGTGATAATCCGATTCTTGAAACCATCTATCTTTTCCAAGTTTCGATGACATAGCCTTTGAATTGGCTGATAAGTTGTTTCACAAGCTAAAGTAGTCATTCTCAAAATATTTTCATACTTAAAAATTACTCTTCTCACCTACGAGTCTTTTTTATTGGTGGTCCCTTACATTATGCATTTTTCTTACCCTAGAAAGATCTCTTATCATAGCATTCACCTATTTTCCCATAACAAGCATAGATATTCAAAACTATTTCTTAAACATTTCTTAAAATTTTTAAAAATAATAATGAAAATTGCTCCACACAACTATCTTCCTAAAAGTGAATCAATTTTTTTCATGTGATCAAATCTTTTAAAAATTGATGATTACTAACTAGAATGAATATGATGAATCATAACTTGGTCTTTCCAAAAGAAAGCAATGGTTTGGCACATCATGATCTTAATTATCAAAGAAAATTTAGCCACTGAATGAGAAAGGAAATATTAATGTCTCTTTATTTAGGCTCACAAATGAAAATCATCTTTTAAAGTGCAATATATCTTAGCACTCTTTTAAGTTTTTGGTATGTAATATTTTAATAAATGTAAAAATCTAATTATAGCAAGCTTAAAATTTTAGGTATGGAAGAAGAATATAGCTCAAATTTTGGAAAAAATCTTCATAATAAGGTTAATTTTCTTGTGCTTTTAAGAGGTCTCCGATGTCCCTTAGTTTATTCAAAAATGTACTCTTCTTGATGCTTATTGCTTCATTCTTGATACCTAAAAAGTCATAAGTTACTTTCAAAACTTAAAGCTTGCTTTAAACTGTCATTTTGAGTTTTCACCCAAAAGTTTTCTTTTTTTTTTTTCTTTTTTCATTGACTGTTCCTCTATGCATTCAAGAATTCAAACTTTATCCAAAACCAAATCATAATGATTTCCTAAGGAATAAGCTCTCTAACTTAGGTATCTATACATGATCAAATGGATTTTTTCGAATGACATAATTTAAGCCAAGGTTTAGGGTTAAAAAAAAAAGATAAATAGGACCAAAATACATATTTAAGGATAATTGAATTAAGGATCATTTCTTTTTTTAAAAGACATCTTTTTTTTTCCTCAAAACATGCCTTTTCACTTTTCAAATCTTTTTCATTTTTCTTTATTCTATTTTTTTTTGCATGAGCTAAAAATTTTTGAAACTTAGCTTACTTCATACTTACCCCTTTAACATAAGACATTATTTTTTAGCCCTTAAAATAAGATCTAATGCCATCTTAATGAGATTTTTTTTAACTTGCCCTAAATTTGGAGGGTGATCTTTGATTAGAATTCATTTAGAAAGAAAAATCAATAGGCTCAAAAGAGATAACAAATGGCCATTTTCATTTCAAGTATGGATATATCCATTGAAAAAAAATTTTCAGAAGACAACTTTTTTTTCTCATTGATTTTAGATTCATTTTAATGTTTTACATGCATAATGTCTTAATCAACTCCTTTTTATCATCTTTTTCTTTTTTCTTCTATTTTTTCCTTTTTTTTTATAATTCATGTTTTGAATGTACTACCTTATCTTTTTACTCAAGTGAAGTCCAATGTCAAAATCATTATTTTCAAAGTCTACTTCAAATGTTCATCAATCAAGATGGTGCAAAAGAACATTTGGGACATCAAGTAATTTGGCTTTTTAAGTAAATTTACCCCAAGATAAAGGTGAAAGATCACTTGGAAAATGATAGGAGAGGGAGAAGAATGTTGCATAAGTTAAGATATTGAAAAAATTAAGAAAATATGGCTTTGTGAGAATTTAGGATTTGTGAAGGAAATTGAGTGGTGAAGTGTTTGAAATAGACTTAATATTTATTAATTCACCAAAATCTGAAAACTTAAAAAAGTGCCCAATTAATCAATCATCTCATTGCTCATAACCCAAATGAAGGTCAATAATTTTTAAAGTTTATTTGGTCAAGTGGGGGTAAAGTTCTAAAACTTTTGTCCTTAGGGATGCTGAAGGTTTTTAATCTTCCAATTGAAATAAAGAATGAAATGGTTAGTGAAATGGTTTAGAATGCTCATTCTTAATAGTAATCACCAAATTTCTTAAGATTTTTTACATGCATGCGAAAAATTAACTATGCAGGAATTTGAATGACTAAAATTAGTAAAACCAATATTTATTACAAACCTATAAAATTTTGCCAGAATAAATCAATACACAAAGAAAAATCAACCTATGTTAAAGTAGATTTCCATTGTTCAAAAAACTTTTACATCAAGGTGTCACTATTGATGAAACCTTCAATCTTTTTCTTTAACTACCTATATCTCTTAGTTGAGTACCCGATTACCCTCATTTGATAATCTCATTTATCATTTGCATTATAACTCTTCATTGATGGGTTTGAAGTTATTTTCAAAGGCACTTGTGCTTTACTAACAAAGGTAAAAGATTAAGAATTAAAATTAAAATTTTTTCATAATTGTTTCTTAATATGTTTTGATTGCTCATTGGTTGAGCAGTAACTTAGGGATAGAGACTTGTGTGAGGACCTAACTATTGGACTGGTTGATAAAGGTAAGGATTCTGGGAAAGATTATTTATGGTGGGGGTAGTAAAATTGGTATACCGAATAAGAATGGTATAGGGTAAAGTCTCTAACCTATTTTTCCTTGTAAATCATAGTTTGAGCTTTTTCTCTTTTTTTTTTGGTACACCAACTTCCTTTATACTAGCTGTATCATCACCTTTAAGCCTTTTATTTTTTATAGCATTCTCTATTATCTTTTCAGATAAGACCACGTTGGAAAAATTCTTAGTTGTATTTTTTATCATCCTTTCATAGTATGGAGCTTTAAGAGTATTGATAAACAAAACTATAGTTTTTTTTTCTATTAGAGGTGGTTGAACTTAGGTAGTAACATCCCTCCACTTTTAGGCATATTCTCTGAAACTCTAACATATTTTTTCTCCATGATTTGTAAAGACAATCGATCTAGGGCCAACTTTATGATGTGCTTATTTTGGCTAACGAATGCCTAACCAGTTCTTTTCATAAGGTGATACGAGTTTTATCCAACTGAGCATATCACCAGCAACAGACCCTATAATACTATCTTGGAATATATGAATCAAAAGTTTTCATCATGTATATAAGTAGTCATCTTTCTATAATACATAATGACATGAGCAGCAAACATTTAATCCCATCATACTTTTCAAATTCTAGGATCTTGAACTTAGGTGAAATAATCACATCTAGCACCAAGCAAAGCTCTGATGCATCTATAGGACTATAGAAGTCCATTCCTTTAATAGCTTTAAACCTTTCCTCTAAAAGATTCAATTTATGTTGAAACCTTGCATATTTTATTACTTCAAATGATCTTGCCTTCAATTCAATCTCATTAAAAAACTTATATTAGATCTGATATCTTTTTACCCAAAATAGGATCAACATTTCCTTGGAACTATCTTTGTGTAGTTGTTGAAGGCATTTCTAGATGATGGTATGCCCCAAAGAATGGGGCTTGTTGTGATGATGCCTCTTGGCATGTTTGGGCTTTATATGGATCAAAACCAAGAAATTATAAGAGATATTCAACATTTTGTGATTGATGCTCATTTTGTGTAAGAAATTCCTATACTCTATTTCCTTTACCCAATTTTTTATTTGGGTCAAGTCTTCTTTTATTTATTCTTGAGCTTTCTCAACTTTCTCAATTCGACAACCTTGTCCTTATTCCATGGGTGTTGCATAAGTGGAAAGTAGATTACTTTGAAACTTTTGACGATCAAGCTTTTGAACCTTTATTATATAATTAAGAATATGGATGATGTTTAACTACAAATTCACACAAAGAAAAAAATCTATATGAATGCATTCATTGAATGCTATCACATAATAAGAAAAAGGAAAAAAAATCTTTCATTAAAAAAATTAAAAATTGTTCTGATAAAAATCTTCCAATAACATTCCTAAACAATCTTAAAATCTATTGCTTGGTTCTATATTTTAACTTCAAGATCATGTTGTTGCCATTGATAAGTTTTTTAGCCATTGCGATTAGACAATAAAATCTTAACAATCTTGGGCTCTCTTCATTCTCAAAACTCAACAAGCCAACTTTGATTAAACCCTATCATTTTATATTTGAAAGTAAGGTAATTTTTTTATCGAATGGCCCATATTCCCAAAGTGATAATCATATCGAGTATTAGCATCAAACCACTTAGGATAAGGAGGTTTTAGTGACTCTAATAGAACTAGAGCAATTAGATGGTTTTTGAGGAGATATGGGAATAGTTCATTGTAAGTTATAAGGATTGGATCAATAATGGCTCTCTTTTTCTTTTTACTCAATGGGTTTTAAGGTTGAGTGGTTGTTTGACTTACACATATGTGTATTAAAATAGAATTAAGTGTTTATGCTTAAAGGTTTATTAGGAAACTTGGTTACTAATTGGTTAATAAGCATCAGGATCTTGGAAAGCATTGTTCATAATTTGGAAATAGTATGGGTTTAGGCCAATTTGTGGGGGTCAATAGAAGCAGGTCTTGTTTGGGATGCTAAAAAAGTTTATTAAGGAATAATCGATTGGGGATAAGGATTTAGACATGAACCAATTTGTAAATGAAACCTTATCTTTTCTGCTACTTTTCTAACTTGATATTTTCATAGGCCATTGGATGCACTACCATGACTTGGACAAGAATTAGTACTATGAGAGACTTTTTGATTGTCACATAATGGTTGCTTAATGCATAAACGAATTAAAAGTCTTGAGAGTAGGCTACTTCAAGATTTTAACCCTTCTCACTAGCTTGGTAAGTTGCATTTTTACTTCTAGAAGGTCATGTTCAAATTCTTCTTAGTTGAGTTCTAAAGTTTGAATTTGTACTTGTAATTGATCACCCATGTCTTCTAAATTGTCACCTTAGATAAAGCAAAATAATTTTTTATTATGAAATGATATGATTCATTACATGAATGATAATGATCTATGAATGAGTAAGATGCATGAAATGAATAAAAAAGTAATTGTAATCCTATTAATGTTAACATGATGCATGCAAAAAGGTAGTAACAAACAAGAATAAAGTTAGCGACCAATATAGAGAAAGAAAAAGACAAATTAAATTAGTGCACACTCATGTAGAACAAAAGATACATGACCTAATTGTAAGTCATTTCTACAAAAGGGAAAGATATGGCTCTATCTATAGGTCAAGTCCACTATAACTCACTATATAAGTGTTTTTGATTTGCAATCTAAAAATTCCCAAATTGTTTCTTACATTATTATCCATAACAGAGTAGTAAGGTATCTAATCATCACCCATCATAGGTTACAAGCAAAAAGAGTTCAATTTGAGTAAAAGTATTTTACTAGTCCATGTAGAGGCATGGAACCTCACAAAAATATAATTACTTTACTCTTTCCTAAAGGATGGAGCCTGAGTATAGAATTCATATAAACACATGAATGACAAAATATTACATGGCTGAAAATAAATAAACTATAAAAAATCTTTAAAGAAAATTTTTACATTTATTAAGTTTGGCTTGGATAACATGAAATTATTTATTGGCATGATTCTCGACTTTTCTCAGCAAAGTTGCTTAACTGTTTAATGTATAAGTTCATGAACTTATTGCCTGACACAATTTTAGGAGCTGCCACCAATTTTTTTTATTTAGGTATGATTGGTCATCTAATTGAATTTATCCCCTTTTAAAGAGATATCACAAAATTTACTTAGGCATCTTTAAAAGATAGATTCTAATTTACAAAACCAATACTAAGTCTAAGAGTACAATTGCACATGAGAAAGATTAAAACACCCTCACAACGCACATATGAAATATGGTACTAGTTGATTTCATTTTATCCAAGTCTTAAACCATGTTTGTAATTTTACCGAATAGATTTAATGTTGAAAAATAATCTTAAAAGTATTCCAATAATTTGGTAGCATTTTAAAATAATTTTCTCACCTTAGGAGTATTTATGGAGACTAGTATCCTACTTTGAAGAGGCTTCGTCGTCAGATTTCTTAGCATTTTTTATTTTATGAATCAATTATTTAAAAAAAATAATAAAATCTTCCAATGGTTTAATAAGATTTTATTTCAATGCACATCCTCCAATAGTTTGGTGGAATTTTATTTGAAAATTCATTTATAAATTTGCTTTAAGAAAATTCATTAAATCTTCCAATAATTTGGTAAGATTTAATTCAAAATTTAAATCATCCAATAGTTTGGTAGGATTGAAAAATTTTAGTTTTTCATAAAAATTCATTATGTCATCCAGTAAGAGGGGTGAGCAAAAATCAGTTTGAACCGATTAGACCAACCAAAACCAAGTGAATTTGGTTTATTCGGTTTGGTTTATTTGGTTTTGGTTATAATCAAATTTTTAAATAAGTTAAATTGGTTAACTTGATCAATTTTTTATTTTTAAAATTGATAACAGAACTGACTGAATTAACCGACTTTATAATAAGTAAAGGTAAAAAAGTTAAGATAAGTATTTTTTTTTCTTATTAAATATTGTTGAAATTATTAAACTTTTTAATGATCTAGTTTGAATGATATTTGAGTTTGAGTTTTATTGAATTGAATTTGTAGTTAAATAATTAATTATAATAAGAAAAAAATGATAAAAAATTCGGTTATTTAATTGAATTGGTTATGGTCTATTATTTAAAAATTTTTGGTCGATTTGATTAATTTGTAGAATGAAAATCAGTTAAGTCGATTATTAATTTTTTCAAACCGAACTGATCGAACTAACTAATTGCTGACCTCTATCCAATAGTTTGGTAAAACTTAATTTAGAGATTTAAATCCTCTAATAATTTGATAAGATTGAAAAATTATTTTTAATAAAATTTTATTATAAAAAGTCTCTAATAATTTGGTAGAATTCATAATTTTGAAATATTTTTTAACGTATTAAAATCATCCAATAATTTGGTAGGACTCATGAATTTATTTTAAAAATAATTTTTTTGAGAAAAATCAATTAAAGTAAATAAAATTTAAATCAAAGAAATTAAATAAAGAGAAATTAAAAAAAAAGCCAAAAGAAAATTATATTGGCTTGGCTCGACCAAGAAAAAAGCTCAATTGCAGGAATAAAAGGTGGTTGGAGTGGCTTAGACCACAATTCGGTTCGACTTGGGAGATAGTTACTAGAAAAGCTTGCAAGTTGAGTTGCACAATGGATCAGGTCGAATCTCAATAAAATGCATGGATCCTGAAATTTTGAAGCTCAAAACGACATCTTTTTGTCTCAATATAAAAACTAAAAAAGTTTGATCTTGTTTTTCAAAATTTCTTTCTCTATTCTTAAGCTTATCTATTCAAAGAAAAATTTGATGGCTAAATTCTACAAATGTTCGCTAGAAAGTTCATCGATGTTTGGAATCTTACCAAAATCTGGGTTTAGTAGTCAAATTATGAGGAAGTCACCAAGAAACTCACTAGAAATTAGGAATTTGGCTAGAAAACTCATTGGAACCTTCAAAGCTTATTGAAAAATTCATAAAAAATTGGTAATTTCTAGAAAAAAATCTAGAACAAAAACCACAGATTTTGATTCCTTTTCTTTTCCTTAAATTAGCATCATTTGAGTACCTTCTCTAATTAAATTTGAAACTCCAGTAAATTCCTTAAAAAACCTCTTTTACCAAGCAATTTTCTTCACTACCTAATGCTTTTACTCTCCTTTCTGTTTGTGTCCCCTTGTCATTTGTGTTGTTATGCATTTATAGAAACACTCAAAAGAGTTTCATCTCAATTAGGATTAGAAGTTTAATACCAATGATTATCATCAAAGTTAATCTTAATCACCCAAAAGTTTTTAGTGAAGATTATCATCGAACCATATTTCAAGTTTCTTTTAGCTTTTTCTCTTTTTCTATTTAGAAATTATCAAATAATTGAATGGAAAATAAGATAAATAGAATGAAATAAAATGAATAGATAAGTTTAGGGTAACCAACAATAAAGATAAAATAATAAAAATAATAATAGCAAAATGATAATAAAAGGATAAATAAAATTTAAAAAGAATATACACATATTCAGATAAGTACCTTGAAATAAAAGTATAAAGTAAAAAAAAAAAAATCCAACAATTGAGCTTGGAATGAGTTCGAGCCTAAACAATATGGATCTTGAACTAAATAAAATGCCTACAATACACAATTTGACCTGTGTATTCATAAATCATAACTTATCTGATCCAACTAGAAATTAATTTAATAATTTTAATTTAGTATAATATTTATAAATTTTTGTAATATAAATTATATCTTAATTATAAATAAATATAGTATTTTTATTAAGTTAATATCTTAAATTAAAGTATTAAATAATAATTTTAATTATATAATGCATATATATAAATATAAAATTAAATAAATAATAAAAAATATACTTTATATATATTTGGGTTAGGTTGGGGTGGTACCACCTAATACTTGACTCCAACCCAAACCTAATCTTAAAGAAAAATTGGCTCTGACTTGACTTTCTATTTAAAAAAAAATTCAAGCCTATCAGATTGGGGTAGATCAGAATTTGTTAGGGTATAAGTTACTTTGCCATCTCTAATCTAAATAATGGGTATTTGTAGGCATTGATTAAGAATAATTAAAATATTATTTAAGAAAACCTTTTTGCATTTAATGTATTATTTTTATCACAAAATTCAAGAGATAACACATTAATAATAAATTTCTTTTCTAACATATCACCTTGTTTAGGAGCTGGCAATATGAACTCAAACCTTAAAACTCGTTCAAAAATGTTTGAATCTAAATCTCATCTCATTGAACCTAATTTTATTAAAAAATCATAGATTTGAATGTAAAAGTCTCGAATTCAAAATGGCTCAAACTTAAATAATTCAAACCTAAAAAAATATAAACTTAAAATGATTTGTACTAAAACAAACCCAAACTTGAACTAAATTTTAAAAACATGTTGAAATTGTTACATCTTCCATAAAATTTTAAAAATGATTTAACTAGTCTAAACTAGAACTCAACCCAAACCTAAAAGGCCTCAAACTTAAAAAGAACTGAAGCTAGAATAATGAACTTGAAATAACTCAAATCTAAAATGGTTCAAACCCAAAATGACCATAAATCGAAATGCTTGAACCTGAGCCCTCTTGAACCCACTCATTTGCCATATTTACCCTTAATCAATCTCACCTAGACCTATATAAAGGTCAAACTACCCATCTAAACATGAAGGTTTGTCTAATATTTGATTTGAAAGGAAGTGAAAAAAAAATATAAGCCTATAAGAATGGTTTGAGGATAAAAATGAGACCCATTTGAAAAATGGGCATGGCCATTTTTTTTAACATTTAAAGTTCGAGTCCAATTTGATCCATATAACATATATTATTTTATATTTATATATATTATGCAATTTATATTATTCAGGATAAATATATATAATATTGCATTGTAAATATTAGAAAAGTATGTTAAGTTATCTATGTTTCAAAAATTAGTAAAGAAAAAGATAAAATTATTAAAGATAAAATAAAAAGTAAGATGTTTTTATTTTCTTTTTTTTTTTTAGAAAATATGGCGAGCTTGAATTGTACTATTTATAAACTTAGGCAGATCTGAACAAAATTTGAGTCTCAAATTAGACCTAACTTGTGCAAGTTACATAATGTTGATACTATGCCTAGACTCGGCTTGACCATAAACATTGATCACACTAAGATATTTATTAATATTTCCTTTAATTATTTATTTATATGAAAGATAAATTTGACCTTTGGGCATAAGTTGTACAAAAGAATAGTTGTCTTTCATTTAAAAAAATAGTTCTATTTTAAACTAAAACTTTTAAATTTTATATCGTTTAAGTATGGTTTAGATTACATTTAGAAAAAAAATGATAACCATATCTGAGAAGGATAAAAACCTTGTTAGGATATGGTTCATATATGAGTAAATAATCTCACATCATTAGAAAATCTAAATGGGATGTCCTATATATGCATGAAGGACTCAAGAACCTAATAGCTTAAGCTTTTGGGCTCAAATGGTGTCCAACATATATGTATGGGCTCTTTAATGGGCTTTAATGGTTTATCTCCCTAATAGGTGGTGTCAAAGCCAATATTACAAGTTCGAGTCCTAGTGGTGTTGCTGGAGACAGATTGTTAGTAGATCAAAGGTCAGTCGAGTCCATTAACTCCATGTGTTCGAACGCGGGTATTAAAAAGTTTGACTTAGATGCAGTAAGTATTTGATAATATGTAAGAAGCAAAATAACCAAATGAGTAATGTGTTGAACCAATGTAGAGTGTAAACTTGAGAAAGCATTAAGACAACCTAGATGGCAAGGTTGAGTACTGTGGCTTAGCCCAAAAATGCACTAGAGACGTGAGGTGACCTGGCTTAAAGGAGGTATTGATAGGACTTACTCGCACAGGGGAGCCGAGGTGAAACTTTATCAAAACTCATAAATGATCGAGAGAGATTGTTGGGATATGGTTCACATGTGAGTAAAGAATCTCAAATCATTAGAAAATCTGAATAAGATATCCTATATATGTATGAAGGACTTAAGAACCTAATAGCTTAAGCTTTTAGGCTCAAATGGTGTCCAACATGCATGTATAAGTTTTTTAGTGTGTTTTTATAGGCTCCAAGTGTGGTTTATTTCCCCAACAAGTGGTAACAGAGTGAAGATTATTTTGAAACATCGATATAGAAGTAGCCTAAGGTAGAAGTAAATTATGTTTGAGATCATGAAGGGTGATATAGGTTTCATGATAAAATTGACAGTATTAAATTATTCAATTTAGAAACCTATGATGAAAAATCATTTATACTGCAAAGATTTGTATGAGCCAATATTAGGTGATTCGGTTAAATCAGCAGATATGAAAAATAAAAGTTAGAAGAAGTTAGACAAAAAAACACTGGTTACATTTAAAAAATGGGTTGATATCAGTGTGTTTCATCATGTAGCGTAAGAGATAGATGCTTCCATTGTTTGGGAAAAATTAGTAACATTGTATAAGAGAAAATAGGTATGAATAAAGTTATGCTTGTTAAAAAGCTTTCAACTTTACAATACAAGGATGGATGATCAATTATAGAGCACTTGAGTGATTTTCAAGATATATTTAATCTGATGACTACTATGGAGTTTAAGATGGATGATGAAATAAAAAAGTTATTTCTTTTAGGTTCATTGCCAGACAATTAGAATACTCTAGTTGTGACTATTTTTAATTTAGCTCCTGATTATTAAGTGACATTGGAGATGATAAAGGATAGTATGATTAATGAAGAAGCAAGGTAAAAAGATTTATACCTTAAAAATCAAGCTCTGGTCATAGAGAATAAGTGTAGAAATATCGACAAAGGTTAGAACTCAAAAGGTCATAATAAGTTTAAACATAGATCTAAGTCCAAAATAAAGTAAAGTGCTTCTATTATGGTAAAGTAGGTTATATAAAATGATATTGCAAAATCTTGAAACAAGAGTAAAAAGATAAGAAAGATAAGAGTTCAGATGATGGCAACGTTGTAGTAGTGAATTCATATAATGATTCAGTTACTTGGATTCGTACACATGGTGATTGTAATCATATTGGTGAATTCGACATTAAGTGGATAGTTGACATAGAAGTGGCATATCATTGTGTTCTTAAGAGAAAGTTGTTTACAACTTATAAAGCATGAGACTTTGGCTGCATCAAAATAGAAAACAAAAGTATGTTATAGATTGTTGAGATTGGTGATATTGTTGTACAAACTAGTATGGGCTGCATGTTGATTTTGAGGGATGTCAAACACATTTTAGATATGAGAATAAATTTACTTGCTATTAATGTCTTTGATAAGGAATGATATGAGAGTCAACAAAAGAATGGGCAGTGGAAGCTTTTCAAAGGATCTATGATTATTGCAAAGGGAAAATTATGCTACACAATATATAAGACATGGATGCAATTGAAAGGCAACTAGATAAATATCGTTAAGATGATGCTTCAGCAAACTTGTGGCACAAGAAGCTGGCACATATGAGTGAAAAAGGGTTAAAGGTTTTGGCAAGGCAGTTTCTCGATTCATGTGATCATTGTTTGTTTGGTAAACGTCATGGAGTTTCTTTTCATAAGAGTTTTTAAAGAAAATAAAATAGATTAAAACTGATTTATTTTGACGTATGTGGTCTTATTGAGGTTGAGTCATTAAAGGATAGCAAGTATTTTGTCACTTTTATTGGTGATGCTTCACATAAGACTTGAGTGTATATGTTAAAAAATAAAAGTTAGGTATTGCAGTATTTTCAAAAATTTCATGCCATGGTGAAAAAGATGATAGAACCACCCTTGAAGTATATTTGGATTGATAATGGTAGGGAATACACATTTAAAGACTTTAAAGAGTACTATTTAAAGTATAGGATCAAGCATGAGATGATAAAACCTGAAACACCCAACATAATGGTATAGCTAAAAGGATGAACCACAGCATTGTGGAAAAAGTCAAATGTATGTTGAAGATGGCAAAATTACCAAAGCCATTTTAAGGTGAAGTGGTCAACTTAGCTTGTTATTACCTTAACAAATCACCATCAGTTCCTTTAGGCTTTAACATTCCAGAAAGAGTGTGAACAGGGAAAGATGCTTCATACTCTTACTTAAAAGTTTTTAGGTGTAAAGTATTCATACATGTGTCAAAAGAGCAGAGGTCAAAGCTTGATAGAAAAGCCACACAATATGTATTTGTAAGATATGGTGATGAGAAATTTGACTACAGGGTAATTGATCTAATGAAGAGAAAGATAGTCAGAAGTAGATATGTGGTCTTCCATGAAAAAGAAACCAGAACAGACCTCGAGAAAAATGAAAAGACTACACAGGTTATTATTGAATAAGATATTTTAACATCGACAAGGGTTTTATAGAAAAGAGCCACAGATGGCGAAAATGAACAAGAAACAGAACTTGAGGATATGAAAAATCAACCACAGTTAGTAATGAACTAGATGTAATCAGTTTTGAATAGGAAAAGCAATTCTCTTTTCTTAATAGTGTTAAGCAATGGGAGCTACCTTTGATATCGGGTGATGTAGAATTTTAACTTAGAAGATCTACTAAAGAGCATAAGCTATCTGTCATGTATCCAAGTTTAGATTTTATTTTAGTTACCAGTGAAAGAGAGCCAGAGAGCTTTCAAAATATACAGACTACTCCAAATAGAGAGCATTGGTTAAAAGTAATGAAAAAAAAGATGGAGTCATTGTGAAAATATGGTACATATGATTTTGTTAAATTTTCAAAAGGGAAGAGTCTATTAAAAAATAAATGGGTGTTCAAGTTAAAAAAAGATGGTGATAAGCTAGTGAGGTACAAAACTCGATTGGTGGTGAAAAGTTTTTCTCAGAAACCAAGCATCAATTTTGATGAGATCTTCTCTCCAATCATGGAGATAAGTTCCATTCGAGTGGTACTAGGATTAATAGCTAATTTGAATTTTAAGCTTAAGCAACTTGATGGCAAGACTACATTCTTATATGGTGACTTGTAAGAAGACATTTATATGAATCAACCTAAGAGCTTTGAAGTGAAAAAGAAAGAGCATTTAGCTTACAAACTAAAGAAAAGCTTCTATGGCTTGAAACAAGCTCTATGATAATTGTACAAAAAGTTTGATTCTTTTATGGTGAGCCACAACTATAAAAAAATGATAGTGGATCTTTATGTATATGTTAGAAAATTCTCTGATGGTAACTTCATTATTCTCTTATTATATGTTGATGATATATTGATTGTGGGACAATATACTGGTATGGTTTGTAGGTTTAAAGAACAATTATCTAAGTCCTTTAACATGCATGATTTAGGTCTAGCAAAACAGATTCTTGATATGGATATTATCCAGGATAGAAAACTAGAAAGCTATGGTTGTCACAGGAAAAGTATATTGAACGAGTGCTTAGTAGATTTAACATGCAATATGCTAAATCAATTAGCAGTCCACTTGTCAACCATTTTCATTTAAGTAAGAAATCTTGTTTGGTGATTAAAGAAGAGCAACTAGCTATGTCTAGTATTCCTTATTCTTTTGTAGTTGGTTATTTAATGTATTTTATCGTTTGCACATGGCCTAACATTGCTCGTGCAGTTGGTGTAGTGAGCAAATTTCTTTCTAATTCAGGAAAAGTTCATTAGGAAGTACTAAAATGAACTTTTAGATATTTAAGGGGTACTTCAAAAATGTGCTTGAGTTATGGAGTTTCACAACCAATTTTAAAAGGTTTACTGATGCTAACATGACAGTTGATCTTGATGGTAAAAAATTTACTTCAGGGTATTTGTTCACTTTTGCAAGAGGAGCTGTGTCTTGGTAGTCTAAGTTACAAAACTCTTTTGCTTTGTCAACTACAGAAACTGAGTATATTGTAGCAATCAAAGTAGGTAAAGAAATGCTTTGGATGAAACGTTTCCTTCTTGAATTGGAGTTGAATAAGAAAGAGTGTGTAGTATTTTGTGATAGTCAGAGTGCTTTAAATTTGATTAAGAATGCTATGTACCATGCTAGAACAAAGCATATTGATGTTAGATATCACTAGTTATGTTCAGTGATTGAAAAATAGCAAATGCTATTGAAGAAAGTTCATATTGATGAGAATATAGTAGATATGTTGACTAAGACACTTTCTAGGGAAAAGTTTGAACTCTACAATAACTTGACTAAAATGATTTCCTTGGCCAAGATAAATTCTAAATAAAATTGCTATGGTGATGAATCTTCTCCTAATGGAGCTGGAGGGGGAGATTGTTAGAAAAGTAGGGTCTAGGCCTATATAGTTGGGTTGGACCAATCAAAGGCCATGGGCCTTGGTTTTTCTTTTTATGCAGAACCCTAGTTGCTTAATAAAAAAAGATGGAGCCATAAACCTAGAAAAAGAAAGGAGAAAAAAGAAGCCAAGAAAATAGAGAGAAAAAGGGAGAAGGGAGAATAGGTTGAACGAAAGTCGATCCGTGATCCGATTGAGCTAAAATTTTGTCAGCAGGTTCATGATTTAGAGTTTTACATTCTGAACATGCAGATCGAATTTGAAGCTCTCTAGAAGCAAATCTAAGGTATATTTGTTTAGTCACCTATTTGGTGAGATTTCTCCAATTGTCTCTCTAGTTGTTGATTAGCTCTAATTTTAGCTAGAGAAGAACTTTGTATATCCATTATTTGATAGTGAAGATTTTTTTTGGTGATCTATGATTTTTTCCTCTACACTGGAAGGTTTTTCACATAAATCTTGGTATGCTTTTTTTTTTTTATATTGTTGATTGTTGATTGTTATCAATTACTATAGGTTTATTGCAATATATTGCTTCTACGATGTTGTGTTTATTGCTTCAAGCCCAATAAACCTAAACTTTAAATTTTGTTAAGAAATAAGTCGATAGTGCGCAGAAAAAAAAATCAACTTCATATTTTAAAATAAATTTTATACTTACTAAATTTCTTAAACAAAGGGGAAAAAAGTGAAAGGGATTAAATCCAAATTTTTAGAGAGGGAAAGTAGAAGCCCCGGAGAGGCTACTAACGGTTTGGCTCAATTTTCTAGTCTCTATCAATTCAAATACAAACCAAGTGAGAGTGACTCATTACGTCTAGATCGTTCTAGTTTGTTTGCTTTGGATTTCGTCTCTTAAGCTTAACCCGTTTTGAATATGCTATATATAATAACTCCCACCATCTTGTCCTACGTACGCAACTCAACTCCTTTTCTTGTTTTCCTAATGGAGTCAACTGCCTCTGCCTCTACGCATCTCCTTTCCTCTACCCTTGAGATTGAAGATCAAAGACTCAATCAAGATTCTTCTATCGACTCATCTTTTCTCGAAAGCCAAACCAACGTACCCAAAGAATTTCTTTGGCCCAAAGTTGATTTAGTTAATGCCCATCAAGAGCTTTTCGAGCCACTTGTAGATCTTGAAGGGTTTTTTAGGGGTGATGAATTGGCAATTCAACAAGCTGCCGAAGTCATTAGGGCTGCTTGCTTAAGCCATGGTTGCTTTCAAGTGATAAATCATGGGGTTGATTCACAGCTCATTAGTGCTGCATATGATTACCTGAATCGTTTCTTTCAATTACCTGTTGGCCAGAAATTAAGGGCTCGAAAGACAAGCACTGCTGGATTAAACACCTTGAGCTATTCTGGTGCACATGCTGATCGTTTCGCTTCAAATTTGCCATGGAAGGAGACATTAACTTTCTGGTTCGAAGAGAATCTGAAGGAATCCAGTGTGGTAGATTTGTTCAAATCCAGTTTAGGGGATGATTTTGAAGAGATGGGGTAAGAATTCTAATGAAAATTTGCGCTTACTTTATAGTTACCCACTTACCCTAACCCTAATTTGTGTTTATTAACATACAAACAACAAATTTTTGCTTAACAAAGTTTCGCCATTTTGTAGCATGATCTATGAAAAGTATTGTGAAGGAATGAAGAGCTTAGCACTAGTAGTGATGGAAATATTGGCAATAAGCTTGGGAGTTGATCGACTGCATTATAAAAAGTTTTTTCAGGATGGTCGATCTATAATGAGATGTAACTATTATCCTCCATGCCCTGAGCCAGGTCTCACCTTTGGCACTGGACCTCATTGTGACTCCACATCTCTAACCATTCTTCACCAAGACGAAGTTGGAGGTTTGGAAATCTTTGCAAACAACAAATGGCAGATTGTTCGACCTCGTCATGATGCCCTAGTAATCAACATTGGTGAGACCTTCACGGTGGGTTTCCACACTTTCCATGAATAAGTTGAGATTTTCAACTTGTTTTTGCCTTTACTATCGTGAGACACTATCATTACAAGACAAACTTTTATACTCCATACCCGACTGCGTAATCTGTCCCATGATCGTATGATCCTTTAAATAGTTTGGCCATTTTTGGGTACATTGATAGATATTATTAAGTCATTATCGTAGGAACCTTTCATTAGTTGATTTGCTGATAATATATCAATTTGTTGAGAAGCCAAGTTTGCAAGTTGGTAAACGGTTTATATATCTCTTGTCCTACTACACTAGCCTGGTTACATGAATACTCAAAGATTGTTTTAAGTACTTGGTACTTGAATTGGGATAGCTTAGACATGGGTTTATCCTTGCTAGTTAGAGCCCCGAAAATATTAATTTGTTGCAAACTTAGACATATGAATTGTTGCCATTGAGATTAGGCTTTGATTATAGATGATTCTGGGCCGAAGGTTAAAGAAAAAAAACCTTCCTTAAGCATAAGGGAGATAATTATAGCATCTGTCGAAATCATTCTGTTTGTCAAGGACTTCTATTTTAGTATATGTATTGTTCATACATATATTTTCCATCTTGATTCGAGGAATTATATATTTTCCATCAGAATATGTTGTCTTTTAACCAAGTGAGGACTAATGTTAAATCAATTTTTATGTAGAGTTTATATTTGATACACTGTTAGTATATAAATTTTATATACTGTTCGTAAATCAGATGATGTCATATCATTAATAAGATTAATCAAATGATACCATCTCATTAATGAGTAAGTTTTTTTAAAATATAGTAAGTTTTTGTATATTTATTTTGAGGGTTGAAATTTGTTTATTAACGAGTTAGTATAATTTGATTTACATTGAGAGTGTATAAAGTTTATATATTGATAATGTATCAAATATAAACTCTTGTATGCTTGAGGACTGCCACCTGAATTTTTTTTTTATTCAATAAAAAAATACTTTAGGTTTTATATATGTCTTAAATTAGCTCGTGGCTTTTATACAAGTTCATGAATAAAAATTCTGAGGTGTTTTAGTTGGTTTAGGTTTTAATGATCAATAAAGTATATATATATATCAATTGTCTGTCATTTTCTAACAATTCCGCATCTTAGAGGTTGGCAGGATCAAACACGGAAGAAACTAGCCAAAAGTACAATATATTGTTTTTTGTGGCCACACTGACGAGGAATTATATGCAATGGTGGGAAATATAGGATGCATTAGTGATATTGTTGACAACTAAGCAATAAACAAATAGTTAAAGCTAGGATATTTCTAGCCCAAGTTGACAAGGGAAGACTGCTGTGGTGGCCATATATGTTTATTTAATAGTAATATCTCCTGTTTTGTGAATTTAAGTGGACATGTTCATTTATGTTGATGTCATGTTTTTTGGTGTAAGACCTTGCAGCCATGCAAATAGATATAGCTATGGCTAGGAACTGATTAGTTATGTTGGATGGTGGCTGCAGGCATTATCAAATGGGAAATACAAGAGTTGCCTGCATAGGGCAGTAGTAAACAGCGAGAGGGCCAGAAGATCATTGGTATGCTTTCTTTGCCCACGAGAAGACAAGGTAGTGAGACCTCCGGAGGACCTTGTGCACGGTGAAGTGACCCGAGCTTACCCAGACTTCACGTGGTCGGATTTCCACCTTTTCACCCAAAAATACTACAGAGCCGATGCTCATACTCTCCACAACTTCACCAAATGGCTCTTATCTTCCAAACCGATTCACGACCGAGATTAATTAGTATCATCTCTTGCTTCTTTCCTATATATATAGCTCTTTGATAAATTAATCAATTAATTACATTTATGTCTGGTGTCGATGAATGATTATTATTTTAGATGAACTAACTAGTTTTTGACCCATGGGATGCATGATTATTTTACTTATTTAAATATGTGTTTACAGAGCAAAATTTGAATTTTTTTCTTCAATTATATGCAAGTCTTTAAAATTTTATGACATATATAAAATATAAATATATATTCAATTAACATATCATAAGAAAATTAAATTTTACTATTATTATCTTGATCAAATGTTTAAAACAAATGTAAAATAATGAAAAAAAGAGATATTAGATATGGATTGAAAGCAAAAAAGAATTGAATATAACTATAATATTGGATTTTTAGAAGAACATAAAAATATAATATTGAATAATCAATTAAATAATAAAAATATTAACATACCTTTAATTAATTATGATTTTTTTATCAAAATACTGAAAAAATATCGACTAAGAAATGTGTAACAAGCTGAAAAAAAAAATGTGTGACAAACAAAAAAGAATAAAAATAATATCAAAAGAAGAAATTATCTAAGTAAAATAAATAATAAAATCACAAAAGCAATACAATTTTTAAAGAAAATTTGAATACTAGCAAAAAATAATAGGCTTAAACTAATTTTAGTTTTTTGAACTTAAAAAGAAACTACTATTAACACTATAGGAAAATGGCGTATTAGTGGCAATTTTGTAGCAGCCTTTCACTTACAAACGTCGTTAGCTTCTGTGTTTTTATAAAACTTTAAGTGTTTATTATCTAAACGTCACTAAATATTCAAATAGCGGCGTTGTTACTTATAAATGCCATCCAAGACTTGATATTAGAGGCATTTTTTTACTAAAATGCTTTGAATATTTTTTATTAAAAGTTTTGATGAATAGTTAAGGCGTTTTTTGGCAAACAATGCCTTCACTAATCATGTCATAAAAAATTGTATGAGATTAATGAAGGTGTTGTCTACAAGAAATGCCTTTAATATTTAGACTAACAATTTTTTTAGGCTTATTAAATTTATTTTCTGCAAAAATTCTTTCAATATTAAGCTTATCAGATTGTTTGGATCGTACTGATGTTTACCATAAGGTTGTTGGCTCGATTCGTCCTTTAGCCTTTTTTGGGGTTTATGCACAGATTATTTGTTATTGATTATTCTAGATGTTTTCTTGGCAAAAACACCTTCACCAATTGCTTTAAAAAATTTTTCATAGAATATTGAAGGCGTTTTTCGTGAAGAGACGCCCTTAATAATCGATAGGAAAAATATGGAGTCAATTCTTGAAGGCATTTTGGCCAAACTCGCCTTTTATAATCCAATCAATAAATTTTTTTTTGGATTTTTAAAGGTGATTTTTGTAAGAAACACCTTTAATATTCCATAGATAAAACTTGGATGGGATGGTTGAAGGCGTTTTTGGCTCAAAACGTCTTTAATATTCCCAACAATAAATTTTAATGGTTGGATCATTAAAGGCGGCTATATCCAAAAACGGCTTCATAAACATTTTGTTGGGATTATTGAAGGTGTTACCCGTAGGAAAACGCCCTTCATAATCCATTTGATTAATTTTTAGTTGGGATTATTGAAGGTGTTAGCCGTAAGAAAACGCCCTTCATAATCCATTTGATTAATTTTTAGTTGGTATTATTGAAGTTTTTTTTTGCCCAAAATGCCTTTAATATTCTAGACAATAATTTTCTATGGGGATTATTGAAGGTGATTTTGGTAAAAAACACCTTCAATGTTTTCTGTTAGGGGTGATTGAAGGCATTTTCTTGCTAAAAATATCTTCATTAATTGCATGAAAAAAAACATAATTAATACTTTATGTGAAGTCAGTTATAGGTTTATGCTCAGAAAAACGTTTGTTATCAGTTGTATATTTATGCCCAAAAAACATTTGGTTTATATATTTGATACAATGAATTACATTTTGGAATTTGCATAATGAACATTGTTGTATTTCAAAAAATTAACCACACATCTAAAATTAAAACTGATAACGTTACCATATTAATATACTTTTCTAAAATAATCGTACTCAGTAATTTAATAAGTACACATAGTGTATACATACTAAGTATAACAATAATATTAAACCAATACCCCCAATGTACAAACTTAAAGTTTCCATTCAACATGGCATGTTAAGAACATTATAACAATTTGTTCCATATATATTTACATTTAACCAACAATGCCTAACCTGAAGGTTTTTCAACATTGATAAATGACAATACATAATCACACCATTCTTTACGGACTTCATCCAGCTCCTCTTCTGTAAAGCTTTCTTTACCCTCCCATTAAAAAAAATATCATAAGTAAATGTTAAGAAATGAGAACATAATGTACCATTTTTTTTTAATATATAATGAATTTATGAAATTTATACTAATCTTGAATGGTGTGGTCATAAAATCATGTAACACTATCTCCCGTATAAAATGAAAGACATAATATCCACATTTAGTATTATCGAGTTGACAAGGTACCTGAAAATTAAATTGAGTTGGTTTAAAAAATATTTATCTATACAAACTCAGCATTAAAAGAATAAATTTGACATTTACCGGTAATGACACCCATTTCAGTTTCTTTATCTTCTTATTGAATGTAAATATTACCTTAAATTGAAAAGAAAAAAAATTAGTGGGATCATAAATAAAATTTCTTATAAAGAAACAAAACATATATAATATAATAAAGTACTGTAATACCTCTTTATAAAATTTTGAATATCGGGGTTAGGCATTGCCGTTGGATTAACTGAATTAAGAAAGTATGGTGTTAAGGATTTGGTGTCAATCACAATAAGCACCCAATGACGACTGCAAAATAATAACAATGATATACTCATAATACACATCAGATCATAGAATGGAGCAGGTTAGAGTAATTAAGGTTGGAATATAGCTTACTGTGCATTATACGGGAGCAAATAATAATCAATCGATCTTTTTATGCATAGGATCACATGATTAGCACGATACATGACTGTGCCACTCTGCTCACTAATGAAGTTGGGGTCAATGAATCTAAATTTATTCATCAACTGTATCCCCTTCAATTTTCTATACAGGAAGCTACACGATAACAATCAATAATGTTGGTTAGTATTACACCCTAATACTAACTTACTACATATTGAATGTGCATATTTGTATTTATAAGCTAACCTCATATAAGTAACGATTTCAGCAGCTGATAATTCATCCATTTCACAAAATTCTTTCACCTCATCCACACTAATGAAAAAAAATGATTGTTTATCAAATAAGTTTTCCTCAGACTCAATGGATATGAAGTTTTTGTTGGTACAATTCTCCAGTGAAGATTTTGTTAACTCATCCATAGAGGCCTTTGCAAGGGTCAAACTTTGAGTCTGAACATCCTCCTACAATATTTAATAAAATATAAGTATTAAAATTAAATTAATCAATATAATAAATAAATTAATATTTAAATTATAAACAAAATCATACTTTTTGTGTGGTAGTGGATGATGGGATGGCTTCCTTACTTGCAAAGGAAGCTTCTCGTACGAGAACGATGCTATCAAGCTGGGGTACTAGCATAACCTGCTGCATTGCTGCCAACATAAACTCTAAAGCAACGAGTTTTTGCTGTTGGTCATTGAGGCATTGCTCCCGGTCGTTAATTTGTTGCTATTGTTGCTCAATTATTGCTTTATATTGTGCATTTCTCATTCGTGGGGTTTTTGGTTGTTTACCAAAATACGTTGATGGCAAGACAAATTTACCAACCCACAAACCTGACCAGGTCTTTTTTTAGTGCCTAATGCTAAAAACAAAGGATCTTCACCATACTGGGTTGCCAATTCACCAAATTTTACTTTGGCAGTATAATCATCCTGAAAGATAATAATAAGTTAGGCTATTAAAACAAATCTACACAAACTAGTATACACTAATGCATACAACCATAATGCCAATCATACATTATATCAAAAAAGCAGTTATACATATAATCTTTTTTGTCAATTCCTCGATCGCTTGATCTATGAAAGATCCATCCTTCCATAGATGTTCTTGTTTCTAGACATCCTATCTGAAAATTTTTGTGTTTGAGCTCATCGATTTCTATTAAATTATCGTAATAAAAGAATCAGAATGTATGAAATGAATGTTCATAAATATTCATTAATGAGTATAAAACAAGTGTGCGAATACATACAAGCTCATACTTCACAGTTGCATATCCTTTTCCTACTGTCTGATGGTGATATTACTATTTCGCCCGAATGTCCCGATGTTGTTCTTTGATTTTCTACAAAATCAAAAAATTACGTCAATCACATATGAAGATCAAAGGCTATATTGCATAAAGACTTATAAACTTAGACTAATTTGGTAATGGATTTGTGTACCGAGAAATCTTTTGAAAGTTGCACAAAATTTGTCCAATCTTCAACACTTATGACATCTGCATATGCCACTGGTGGAACGGCCAAAATATCATCTTCACCAGCCAGCGATAAAATATATTGGGTTGTCAATATGCTTTTAAAGTCTCTGAAAGCTTTTCCATTAGATTGCAACACAATCTTTTTACACTCAATTGGGACGTCGAACCGTTCTTAAATAAGTTAATACAAATAGTATCAACACATTGAATTTCAATTAAATGATTATATAACAAATTTTACAAAATAGTTGAATAAACATACCACAATGGACTACCATATCTTATCTTTTAGATTATCAGGAACTCGTTGCCAATTGGTGTACGTAATTGAAATCCTCCAACAGACGATGGCTCCAATCCATCTTGGTAGCTCTTTCTGACACAAGCTACCCATTTTGATTGAAGTCAACGTGTCAGTCACTTTGATTTGTTTATTTGGGCCCTTTCCCTTTCTTTTTTAGCCTACACTTCTTTCTTCTGCATGCTCATTAAAAGGATAATGATGTTGTTCAGAGTCTATATTACCTGTAATATTGATCATAATTATACGAATTACACAATATGACCCTCTAAATTGATTATTGTACTTAATTTAATACAACCAATATCATACTATGTACAGAAACAACATTTAGCACACCATTCAGCAATGTGCTCATACACACCCTTCAGCAAACTACTCAGAAACACCATTCAGCCCTCATTCAAATCCATTCAGTAAAATAATATCAGATAACAAGGTTCAGCAAACCATTCAGCATGAAATATTATTCAGACCCCCAATATCATACAATACCATTCGATAATACAATATTAGTCAACAAGGTTCAGCAAATCACAATATTTAATGCGTACTACATAGAAACAGCATACTTGCAATATGAATAGAATCTTGGATGACTATGTTGATGGTGATGTTAATGAAAATATATAAATGCATATGTCAATATTAAGGAACTGAAAAAACAAAAATTCTTTATTGAAGGCATAATAAATATAGTAAACTAAAAAAAAAAGACTTACTCGTTAAAACAGATGTTCGCAGTTGTGATTTGTTGAAGGTCGGTGGCAAGGAATGGAAGAAAGAAAGCAATGGTCTGCTAGAAATGTGTTTAAAGGTTTGGTTTGTTTGGTTGAATAACGCAGCTTTTAATCATTTTATCTACCAACGTTCTAAAAATTCCTATGTTCAAGGCAGGGAAATGAATATAAAATTAATTATTAAAGGCATTTCCATGGAACAACGCCTTCAATAATCACTTGAAAATTTTATTGGAGATTATTGAAGATATTTTTTATAAAAAAGATACATTTAATTATAAGCCTTTAAAATTGTCCAACCAACTTATTCAAGGTGTTTCTTATAAAAAAATGTCTTTTCTAATTCTTAAAAATTATAAAAGGCATTTTCAGTAAAAAATCACCTTAAATAATTATGGATTTCCAAAGTTTATAACAAATTATTGAAGGTGGTTTATAATAAAAGACGCCTTTAACAATCTGAAAAATTTTTTTGAGAAAAATTATTAAAGGCACTATTTTATGCAATCGCCTTTAGTAATTATCTATAAACTATGATAAAAATTATTAAAGGCATCTTTTTTTGGTTATACGCCTTCAATAACAGTGTTAAAATTTGTGTGACGGTATATAAAAGGCATTTGACAGTAGAAGCCGCCTTTAATAATTCCCAAAATATTAAGTGAGAAAAATTTGAAGGCGTCTGTTATTAACAAACGCCTTCAGTAATAGATTACTAATTTTAAAGGAATATTGAAGGTACCTTTTTCTAATAAACGCCTTCCATTACCATCGTGGTATATTGAAGACGTGTCATAATAAAAGATGCCTTTAATAATCCAGGAAAATTTTTTTAGGGAAATTATTAAATGTGTTATTTTTTGCAACAACATTTAATAGTTATCTACAAACTGTGATATGAATTATTAAAGGCATCTTTCTTGGATATACACCTTCAATAATAGTGTTAGAATTTGTGTGACGATATATAAAAGGTATTTTACAGTAAAAGATGCCTTTAATAATTCTAAAAATTTTTAGTGAAAAAATTTTATTGAAGATTATTGAAGGTATTTTTTTACAAAAAAAGATGCCTTTAATTATAAACCTTTAAAATTGTCCAACCAACTTATTAAAGGTGAATTTTATAAAAAAATGCCTTCAATAATTATAGATTTCCAAAGTTTATAATAAATTATTGAAGGTATTTTATAATTAAAGACGCCTTTAATAATCAAGAAAATTTTTTTTGAGAATTTATTGAAGGCGTTATTATCTGCAACCACCTTCAGTAATTATATACAAACTGTGATAGAAATTGTTAAATGCATCTATCTTAAATATACGCCTTTAATAACAGTGTTACAATTTATGTGATGGTATATATAAGGTATTTTATAGTAGAAAACGTCTTTAATAATTCTTAAACTATTTAGTGAAAAAATTTTGAAGGCGTCTGTTATTAACAAATACCTTCAGTAATGGATTACTAAGTTTAAAGGTATATTGAAGGCATATTTTCTAATAAACGCCTTCCATTACCATCATGGTATATTGAAGGTGTTTTATAATAAAAGACGCCTTTAATAATCCGAGAAAAGTTTTTTAGAAAAATTATTGAAGGTGTTGTTTTTTGAAATCGCCTTTTATAATTATATATAAACTGCGATAGAAATTATTAAAGTTGTCTATCTTAAATATACGCCTTCAATAACAGTGTTACAATTTGTGTGGCGATATATAGAAGGTATTTTACAGTAAAAAACGCCTTTAATAATTCCTAAAATATTAAGCGAAAAAATTTTGAAGGCATATGTTATTAACAAACATTTTCAATAATGGATTTCTAAGTTTAAAAGTATATTGAAGGTGCCTTTTCTAATAAACGCCTTCCATTACCGTCGTCGTATATTGAAGGTGTCTCATAATAAAAGACGCATTTAATAATCTGAGAAAATTTTTTAGGGAAATTATTAAAGGCATTGTTTTCTACAACCACCTTCAGTAATTAACTACAAACTATGATAGAAATTATTAAAGGCATCTTTCTTGGATATACGCCTTCAATAATAGTGTTAGAATTTGTGTAGTGATATGTTCAAGGCGCCTATAATATATTCAAAAAATATTTAGGAGAAAATTATTGTTGGCATTTTTTGTTAGTAAACACCTTCCATAATCCTGTCCAATGAAAATCTTCCTAAACTTAGTGCATCCAATCACCACTTCAAGCTTCATCTTCATTATTATACTATTTCTCTTTTCAAACCAAGTACAATTTACTTTCCCTTTCCTTCTATTTATATTATTCGAGCATTGTCTTTTAGAACCCTATTTTGACTATTCATAACTTATTGACTTTAGCTTTTACTTCATTTGACTATTCATTTAGCTTTTGCAATTCGCGATTTTTTTTTTGGTGAAAAAAATTTCTACAAAACCCACTTTATTTCACCTTATGTCAACCCCAAGTACAAATACTCTTAGGTATTATCTACGTTAACAGTAAAGTTTTAACAATCATAATACCTGGTAATTGATAAAGTACTTCATAGCAAGGAGTTCTCGTTTTATGTAAGTACTGGTCTTGTTATTATCTTTTGTTTAAAACATAGTAAACTATGCAATTGTACATGTTCATTTTCATATTAATTTTTTATATACATTTGGTCTGATAATGTAGCAACTAATAAATGGATAAGAGTTAGATGCAAAAGTCAAGATTAAGTCAAGAGTACAGAGATGGAGTGAAAAATTTTCTTAATTTTGCATTTGAGAATACAAGTGAAGATAATATGATATTTTGCCCATGTGTGAAATGTGTTAATATCGAGTGATAAATGCGTAAAGTTGTTTATGAGCATTTAATTTGTATTAGATTTTTCTCGGGATATGTTAATTGGTATTTTTATAGAAAGTCTGTACTATCAAGGTCTTTCACTACAATTCTTTTAACATCAAAGGCTTCTTATCACCAATATGATCCCTTTATAGCAGATGACATTGAAGGCATATTACAAGATGCTTTTAACATTCATAACTAAAATTTTTTGTAATTTTTATCCCCAAAACGAAGGATTTAATCAGTCCAATATTGAAATACATGAATTTGGTAAACCTAAGATGGGTGTACGTGACCAACAACCTAGAGGAGAAGCATCAAAGTTTTATAGGTTACTTGAAGAGATGAATGAAGAACTTTTTGAGGGCGAAGCATTCAAGGTTGTCTTTCTATGTTCGTATTTTTCACTTGAAATGCTTATATAGATGGACGGAAACTCTCTGACTTTATTATTACAGTTTATGAAAGAAATGTTTCCTTTTGTAAAAATTCTTGAATATTGTAAGGAATCAAAGAAAATGATCAAAGATTTAGGTCTCAAATATGAAAAAATTCATAGGTATCCTAATGATTACATGTTGCATTAGGGGGATAGAAAAAATCAAGAATCTTGTCATTTGTGTGGTATTTCTCGTTGGGTTGACAAAAACCTCGATAAAAGGTTGAATGATAATGGTGATGAGGTATGTGTAAAAAAAAACATGTTAAGGTTTTATGCTATTTTTCATTAATACTAAGACTTTAACGACTCTACATGTCTTTCAAAACTATAGATTTAATGAGGTAGCATCATGAGAAATGGATGGATGATAGATCATTGAGATGTGGATGAATGATAGATCATTGAGGCATCATGCAGATTCTTTGGCATGGAAGTTATTTCATTCTAGGTTTTTAAACTTTGCATCTGATCATCGAAATGTTATACTTGGACTAGCATCTGATGGATTCAACCCTTTTCAAATGATAAGTACTTCTTATAGTATTTAACTAGTTGTATTGATTCCTTACAATTTACCACCATGGATTGTTATGAAGTAACAGTCATTTATGTTGTCTATAATAATTCTCAGGAAAAAAGGTCCGGATAATGATATAGACATTTACTTATAACCTCTTATTAAAGAGTTAAACTAATTATAGGAAGGAGTTAAGACCTATAATGCATCAAAAGTAGAGAACTTCAATATGCCTGCTGCTTTATTATGGACTGTCAATAATTTTTTTGCTTATACAAATTTATCTGGTTGGAGTACAAAAGATTATTATGCTTGTCCATGTTATGCTGCACAGACATGTTCGACGTGGTTACGTAATGGTAGAAAGTTTTGTTATATGGGACATCATTAATAGTTAGATGATAATCATCGATTTAGATTTCAAAAATATCTCTTTGATAAAACTGAAGAGTTGAGAAAATTACCTTTACCCATTAGTGGGTCTAATATCTTGTCAAAGTTAAAAGATATCAATTTCACATATGAAAAAATGACTCCATCAACAAAAAGAGTGAGGGACATCTTTGAAGGTGTCTGGCCTCATATTACGCAAGTTGGTGATAGTGATACAGAAGTTGGTGATCTTGATGTTCAAAGTGATGAAAAGGATGATGAAGTAGATGACCCCAATGAGTATGAGTTGTGAAAAAAAGTATATTTTTTGAGTTGTCTTATTGGGAATATAATTTATTACGCCATAACCTTGATTTAATGCACATAGAGAAGAATGTTTATGAAAATTTTATCGGGATAATTCTCAATGTGAATAAAAGATCCAAGAATGACTTAAAAAGTCAGCTTGACCTAGTTGATATGGGGATTCACCCAGACCTTCATCTGATGTTGCTTCCTAATGGCAAATATTGATTGCCTGCTACTTGTTTTGGGATTTCTAAAGTCGAAAAAGATGTGTTTTGTAAGGTTTTGAAAAATGTCAAAGTTTCAGATGGCTATGCGTCAAATATATCAAGATGTGTGAATGTGAAGGAGCGAAAAACTTTCTTCATTGAAGTCACATGATTATCACATTTTGATGCAAGACTTACTTTCAATTGCTTTACGCTCATCAATGTCAAAGCAAGTGACTTATGTGGTAATTGAATTGAGTAACTTATTTAAATCTCTATGTCAGAAATGTATGAATGTGAAAGAGCTTGACAAAGTTCAAGATCAAGATCGAGCCGCAATTACTTTATGCCATTTAAAAAGGATCTTCCCTCCAAACTTCTTCACTATTATGATGCATTTGGTTATTCACCTTTCATATGAAGCAAAGGTCAGTGGGCCAATTTATTATCGATGGATGTATCTTATTGAAAGGTATTATTTGTTAATAGATTGATTATGTTTTTATTGATTATCAAACCAATCTACTTAAAATAACATATGATTAATGTTTTATATTATAGGTTTTTAGGAGGTTAAAGTCTTATTGTCATAACAAATGCTATCCGGAAGGTTTTATTGCTGAAGGATATTTAGCATAAGAGTGTATGACATTTTATTCTTGTTATTTGAAAGATGTTGAAATGAGATTTAATAGACCTTCGAGAAATGTTGGTATGCAGCAGACTCAGCCTATAATTATCTTTTTCAAAGTTTTAGATAACCCATAGGCAAAGCTGAATTGGTGGAGTTAGATGATAAAACTTCGGCACAAGCACATCGATATGTTTTTTTTCATCATGACTCAATTGAATCATTTTTATAGTGAGTATAAAAATAATTTGAGAGATCCTGCACATTATCGATGATCAAACACTCGAGAGGTTGATAAGTTGTTAGCTAAAAACTTTCATTAATGGTTAAGAGCAACTGTAAGCAATGCCATACTTCCCATTATTTTTTATCTACGTAGAATGCTTATGATAAAAATAACATTAATAACATATTTATATTTATTCCACTTTTATAGGTTTAGAGTGGAAGGCTTATTAGTGAAGAGGTGAAGTGTCTTTCACATAGTCCGAACCGGATTGTAAAATGATACAAAGGTTTCATCATCAATGGATTTAGATTTCACACAAAATCCCATGAAAGATTTAGAAGTACACAAAATTCAAGAGTTGTTGTGACTTCATCAACTACTAGCTATGCTAATGCTAGGGACACAGACCCTATAGAGGGAAATGTTGACATTATAGCATGATTAATGACATCATTGACTTGGATTATTATGGCAAGTGAAAAGTTATCTTATTTCGGTATGATTGGGCAAATGTGAATAGTACGAAAGGTCTTAAGAAAGATTAGTACAAATTTACACTTGTGAATTTTCCTCGATTAATTTACACTGAACAACAACTCATCGATGAACCTTATGTATTTTCATCTCAAGTCAAACAAGTATTTTATTCTGAAGATCCGAAAGAATTAGGTTGGTTTGTTGTTCTTCAAAACACACCTAGAGACTTATTTGATATGGGGTTAGATACCAAAGATGATGTTGAACATGGAACTGAATGTTATCCTTTTGCTAAACAAAACTTGGATAAGAATATCTCCAGTACCTATGCTCAGTGGGTCCGTGAAGATGTTACTGAAAATATTTACGAACCATGATTCCATGCACCTATAATTTGTAATTCGAATGTTTAAGACATAATGTAGTAAATAATAGTATGTAAATAATGTCACATTCGCTATTGTATAATTATTGTCTTCTAAATCATACATTATATTTTGATTTAATTAAATCGATATGTTCTTTATATATTGTAGGTTTTGATTATTTAAATTGAAAATGTCTTTATATATATTTTAAACTAACATTTTTTCTATATTCGCTTTTATGATGTAGGTAAGCTACAATATAGAGGAATAGGTTAAAAGGAAAACATATCAGAGATATTAGTTTAGAATCGTCTATGGCACCTGTAGATATTGGCTATGGACTGAATTTTTTAGAGGCAAATGAACATACTGTCGGATCTAACTCCGTCATTTCTAACCCTTCAACTACTATTGGATCTGGCAATATGAAAGGTCCAGGTTTAGATAGTATCCCATCAATTGATTATGCTTTAAATTTTAATGCAGGTATGATATACTCCAATTTTAAAATTCGAGTATAATGATAAAAGTATTGCAATTTTACAAATATATTTTATATTTGTTGCAGTTGATAATAATGGTCAATGGAGGACCAGAAGCCAGACAACTTTGAAGGAATTGTTTGCACTACCTCCTAATGAGTGTATTGTAGTGTCTACAAACTTTGATAGGCAACGAATTGGTGAAGAGGCTCAACTATTGGCTGGATTTCTAAGCATGCTAGCCTGTAATGAAATGAAATTGCCTATTCATTATGAAACATGGGATAATATTCCAGAAGAAGTTAAGGCCAATGAGTTAAACTTTATTGAGGTATTAGTATAATTAATTAGATATATTCAAAATTTTTATTTTACATTTTGTTTACTTATTCAAACTTTTCTTATTGTATTATTACAGTTAAGATTTGTACTTGAAATACCAACTTCATTTGTGCTTAAGTCATTGGGAAAAAATGGAAAGATTATAAGCATAGTTTGAAGAATAAGTATTTCGATCGAAATACTACTGTAGAGGTGATGATGCAAAATCTATCTTGTAATGTAATTAGGTGACAATATGAACAATTGGTTAGATTTTGGTTCTCAAGAAAAGGAGAGGTACTAGTTTATAACTTTGTATAATATAATTAAATGATAAAAGTGTTTGGTGGTTTTAGTTGGTAATATTTGTATTTCTATCATATATGCAATTATTTTTTATGACAAGAAAGAGAATAGATTGGGATTGGTAGTAAAAAGCAATAAAAATATAGCCATACAAGTGGATCAAAAAGTTTTGCAAGAAAGCAAAAAGAAATCGTAAGTTTATGATAATTAACTTATTCCAATGAATGAACTTTTTCTGCCATTAAAAGGTAAATATGGAAATTAACATTTATTGTTCTGTTTTAATAGATTTGATTATTTGAATACATGATATTAAACTTATCAAAAGTTTTAAACTTAGTTACACAGATGATATGTATGAAAAGTTACTGTTTACGTATATTTACGCTTTTATTATCTAGTTGTTGTTGTTGTATTTTAACACTTTCGATAGCTTCAATACTTGATATTAAGCTTATTCGATTGATTGAACTTGGTTTCTATGGTTGATATGGGAGAAAAGTTGTTAGTTATATTTGTTTGGGAATATTTTTGCATATAAAAGGCAAATATACAAATATATTTTGGATGTCTTTCAACATATTGAATGGCTTCAATCCTTTATATTAAACCGGGAAAAAATAATTGAATTTGGTTTTCATGATCGATATGTGTGAAAGCCCAAAATGTTTTTATTCTTTGCGTATATTTAAGATTATTATATTGTTACAGAGCCAAAATACAAATAAAGGAGATTAAAGTTATTCAAAATTTTAATATTTAATTGACAGGATTTATATGCATAAATAAGTTGCGGTTGATATGTATCTTATCAAATAACATATGTTTTTGTATGAGAGAATGAGATGGGCGGTACAATTGGATCTGTAAAACTTTTTTGCGTAATACACACAAAAAAAGATAAATCTTACATGAATGTCAAAACACAAGAAATTATGATAATTTGTATCATCTATTTTAACATATAGTAAATATTAACTTTTTTTAACATATAATCAATTAATCATTAAACTTGATAGTTGTATATGACAAATTCATAAGAGAAAGTGAAAGAGAAAATGGCTGCTGAGATTGAAGTAGTATTTGAAGGTTCTCTTCACATGCAAGAAATAAAAAATTGAATATTCATAGAAGTTGCTGGAAAAGAAAGACATGGACGGGTCCAAGGCCTTAGATTGGGTCCAACACCATCTACCTACTATGGACATAACTCTTCGCAATTTACACTATCAGCAAGTCAGTCTTCGCGAGACATTTTAATATTAAGAGAAGAGTTGCAAACTATACAACAACGTTTTTAGCAAATGAAATAAGAAAGAGAATAGGAGCATGCCAAAATTGAAGAAGAACATGCTAGAATGGAGTTAGAGCGTGCAAAATTTCAACAATTGCATAATCGATTCAATCAGCTTATGAATTTTGTGCAACAACAATTTTCAAGAAATGAACTTAGTGTTCCATCAACTCAGGTATTATATTTAGTAAATATTAAAATTTTTAAATAAAAAATAAGCATATAATGAAGTATTAAAAATTGTATGGTATTATTCAGTAGGTTGTTAAGCACGCTAGTGACCAAGATGGAAAATTTTCTTCATCAATTGGCAGCCAACAAAATGTATGTAGTCATCCATTTCATACATTTTAAGTTTTTATTTGGTTAATGTATTTACAATATTTGAATGTTACTGTACTAATTATTAAACTTTATATTAATTAGATGTATATTTAAACATGAATGAAGTTAATATTAATTTTAGTTTCTGAATTTAAGCTCTTTACTGAAAATAAAATTTATTATAAGAAATTAAAAAAAAATACATTTTTACATAATGGCGGCGTTTGCGTTGGGCAATGCCGCTAAATGAATAATTTAGTGACCTTTGTAGAATAAAATGTCACTATAAGTAGCGATATTATTTCCAACAAATGCCGCTAGTTAGGTGACATTTTTTATAAAAACACCACTAAAGTAACGACATTTTTATCATAACAACGCTACTGAATTAGCGGCACCTAAAAAATACAAGCGTCGCAAATATTGACGTATTTTCAAATTCAAACACCTTTAAAGTAGTAGCATTTTCTGTTACAAACGCCGTCAATGCAACGGCATTTTTCTCATAAAAACACCATTGAAATAACGACGACTAAAAGATACAAACGCTACTAATACTAAGCTGTTTTCATATTCAAACGCCTCTAAAGTAGCGGCGTCAATGCAATGACGTTTTTCTCATAAAAATGCCACTGAAATAGCAGCAACTAAAAGATACAAATGTCACTAATATTGAGCCATTTTTATATTCAAACGCCTCTAAAGTAGCGACGTCTCAAAGATATAAACGTCGCTAAAATGGCGGCGCTTCAAATATAAATACGACTAATATTGAGGCATTTTTTTGAAAACGCCGCTATTTACCGCGATGCATGCATAGACGGCACTCTGCGTGATATTTTTTCGCAAATGCCTCAACCTTATAGTGGCGTTAATAAACGCTGTTAAACGGTAAAAAAAATGTCACTAAAAACTAAAACCCCTGTAGTGTAAAATATTTGAAAATTGAAAAAATAGAAGAGATATGTGTGGTTTTAAATTGAAAGAGAATTTTTGGTTTTTAATTTATTTTTTGCATATTTATAGTAAAAAACATCAATAAATCATTTTTTTAATTTGGCATTATTTTAATAAAAAATAATTAGTTGGTTATTGAATGTTTTGTCATATATTATCTTCTTATCTACGTGATGTTGATCCAATCTCACATAAAAATTTCAATTCATCATCTATATAAAAAATTATTTTTTACCTATTTTATTCTTAATTATTTTTTAAAAGAATTTTATACATAATTATCATTGTCCTATATATATTATAGGATATATGAAACATTAAAAAATATTATTGTAATGCAAATAAAAATAACTATAATTATTATATATTGTTATGGACCTATGGTCCTATTTAACTTATTAAAGAAAATCTTTCTATAACATTTTACTTCAATTTATATACTGAAAAATAATTTAAAGAGAAAGTTGGTTATATATTTCATGCATGCATTTAGTTTTACTAACAATTACACAAAAATCGATTGATTTAAAATGAAAATATATGTTAAATCTAATAATAGGAACACAATATCCAAATATATTCACGCTTTACATAACATATAATTATAATAAGGGTAAACTTCATAAATATGCTATGTGGTTAAGGCTAAAACAAAAGTGCCCCTTGAGGTTTAAAACGTGACACTTAACCACCCTGTGCCACTATTTCGTTATCACCTATTGAATGTCGTTAGAAAAATAGCTAAAACAAGTCTCCATTTCTTGTTCCTTGCATGATTACCGTTCATTTATTCCATTCTTTTTCTTCGAACCTTTTTTATCTCCATTTTCATTTCCTCCATTTTTTTTCTGCTACTGGGATAAATCTAGGTTGATCAATAAAATGAAGTTGAACTCTGAAAGATGGCAATAGGTGTGATAGCATTGATTTTGAGTATTTTACTTGGAGCTTTTATTTTGATACCCCTAGCATGGTAAATCAGGTAGTCTTTAATTTGTGTGTTTTTTCTCTTTGTTTACATTGTTTTAATGTTACTAACAGATAGAAATATACGAAATAAAAATAGTTATAAAGACTATTTTTGGTTGGTAATATTCTATTTCATTGCAGCACATAAATAGAAGATTCAATCAAATGCTAACAATTCTAAGGTACATTTATGAATCTTAGGAACTTTGAAATAAAGCACTCACATTTTTGCTATTTTTTAGAGTTTACACTTCTACACCTAAGCAAAACTATAGATTTATAGTTATTGGGGTCACTGTATAATCAAACATTTCAGTTTATTAGTTATACATTATAGTGTTTCATATATGCTTTAGTTGCATCATTAAAATGGTGGTTTGTACATTCTCTACAAACTCTTTTGTAGGCATCCAAATCCTACAGCAAGGCAAAAATCACTTTACATAATAAGAAAAATGATTGTTGGATCATCATTAAAGACAAGGTAATTGATGACTTTGGCTTGATGCTATTTTTTGAACTCATAACTCCTTGAGATACTAAAATATCTCATTTTAATTGTTCATTTCTTATTATATTTAACAACTGCAAGCTTATAATGTTGCCTCATATCTAGGGGAACACCTAGTTGTTGATGCCATCTTGGGGCATGCTAGAGATGATTCAATTGAAGGGTTTTATGGGTATGCATTTGCTCCTTTCATTTAGAAATTTAAAAAATTTCATGTTGCCTCTTTCAGTTCTATCCCCTTTAGAATTAGTTAGCTTGACTCATCTTTTACCTAACCTTAGCTCTTACATATGTCTATATAGGTTTTTATACATAAAACAGGAAAATGAGGATAAAATCATTGAATTTTTCAGCTTCCAAACCATGTTGTAAATAGTATATTATTATTTAGTTTAGTCTATGTTAACATGATTAAGATTCTCTTTTATACATCCAAACTTATTTAATTAATATCAACCTAGATTTATCCTAGCAGTAAAAAAAAAATGGAGGAAATGAAAATGGAGATAAAGAAAGTGAGAAGAGAAAAATAACGGAAGAAATGAACCGTAATCATGAAAAGAACAAGAAAAAGAGACTTGCTTTAACTATTTTTCTATTTGCGTTAAATAGGTGATAACGAAATAATGGTATAAGGTGGTTAAGTGTTACATTTTAAACCTCAACGGCACTTTCATTTCGCTCTTAACCACAAGATATATTTTTTAAGTTTACCCTTACAATAATAAATAAATAAAGTCCAAAATTTTAAAATTGTTTTACAATGTACTAATATTGTTTAAATGCAATATAAAGAAAATTTACATGTTCTATATAAAAAATTCTCAGATTAATTTTAAATGAATTTTTAATTTTTAATTTTTTTCATTGGAATGGTCCTAATAACTTTATCTCAATTAAATGAGGATAAAGATTATAAATTATTTAACATAAAAAAGATTTGGATAAATCTAACTTTTTAAGATTTGAAAAAATTTTGTATTACTTACCTTTTGTATTTTTTCAAATAAATATCAACTCTCTTCTACATAAAATATCTCATGAGCATTGCAACAATCAATCTTAAACTTTCATGAAAAAAGTTGTAATCGATGAGTTCTACTTTAAAAATATATGAACAACCTATTAACTCTTCTAATAGTTTTTCCACTTTGACATCTCTATCCTCTTGTGAATGAGTTTTATATAAATATAATTAAATAACATTGATATTCGTATGAATTTAGAAAATTATTTTGAAAATGATAAAATCTCAATTTTCATTTGAAACAACTGCTTAGCTGTATAATCTAAAATTTGATTAACTTTTCCATTAAAAAGGGACAAATGGTGCATTACCAATCCCATCCGATATGTTGACAATTAACTTGTACCTATGATAGAATATTAATAACAATCAAACTTACCTTCAATTAAAAAAAACAAAAAAAAAAGTAAATATCCCAACAATTTTATTTTTAGAAAATTACTTATTTAAAAATATCTCATATTTTACTTAAATTGACATAAAATGATGATAGAATTTAATGATACCTTACAACTAGAAGTTGGATTTGATGTACACAATCCTTGCTAGCATAACTTCCATCAACTTCTAACACCTTCTCTTGATGCACTGCATATGACAAATAATACTATCCATACTTTGTGTCAATTTACGTTATAATACCTAGACAGGTGAACTTTTTCTCTTGTTTCAAGTAAAAGTAAGAAGTGTTTTTCTTAATCATAATTTTATATATATTTAAATTGAAATATATTTAATTAACATTCATAGTTCTTTATGTTACATGAATTGTCATTCATAACATGAAAAATATTAGCTATTGTCATAAAGTATTGGTCGAGAGACTCGATTGCTAGATGTACAAATTAAAAAGCGTGAAAAACATAGGAAATCACCACTAATCTTTTTTAAGATATGATTGACTATTCAAAATTTTAACTTTTTAATAAAATAATAAAATAGGTTTAAAGTTTATTAAAAAGATAATTTTAGTCTACGAAAATAAGATTGGGTTTGAAAATTGGTTATACGTGGAGAAAAATTAACACCCTCACATCACTTACAAAATTAACACCAATTAATTATGCGTTATTTATAATTTTGGACAAAAATAGTTTTTACATAAATTTAATTATAATTCCCTTCATTATTTAGAAAGAAAATTAATTAAAAAATCTTTATTTAATAATATTATGAAAATTTTTAGATTAAAGAAATACATTCAAATTCTCTGACATAAAGGTAGAATTCAAATATAGTCTTTTTACCTAAGACTCTGTTTGTTTTGCCCAAAATGACTTTCAAAAAATGATTTTCGCTTTTCCAGGTATTTGTTTGACAGAAAACTAGTTGGTTAATGAAAAATAACTTACTCGTCACTGGAAAATGAGGTTATTTTTCTTAAAATTATCTTACAGATTTGAAAAGGGTAAGACATTTTTCAAACAAGAGTTATATGAGTTGAATTATTTATCAATATTTTTAGAATAATTTTACTTATAAATAATATTATATTAATAAATAAAATATTAATACATGTTATTATAAATAAATATTATAATAATATATTAATATTAATAAATAATATACTATTAATAAATAATATTATAATATATAAATAAATAATATATTACTAATAAATATATTATAATATTATTTATTCATAGTATATTATTATTTATATATTATAATATTATTTATTAATATAATATTGTTTATTATTAGTATATTATTATAATATTTATTTATAATAATATGTATTAGTATATTATTTCTTAATAATTATTTACGAATATAATATATTATTTATTAATATATATTTCTTAATATTTATTTATTTATTAATATTATTTATTAATATAATATATTATTAATATAAATGTATTAATAAATAATATTAAGAAATAATATATTAATAAATAATATATTATTAATAAATAACATACTATTAATATAATATATTAATAAATATTATTAATAATAATATTAATATATATTAATAAATAATTATAAAGAATAATAATAGTTTTATTTTAGTATTTTTCATATTAACATAATATTTTAACATTAAATATTATTTAAAAAATTATTTTTTAATGTTAATAATTTTAATATATTTTAATAATAAATATTTTTTTATATTTTAATCATTATATTAATATTATTTAAAAAAAACAAATTTTTTAAAAAATAACCAAAATATTCTTCATTAACTTATCCAATAACGGAAAATTATTTTCAACTCAAAAAATGTAAATTTTTTTAGAAATTATTTTTCAAAAGTCATTTTTTGATAAACAAATGGAGTATCCCAACATCCCTTTAAAAATAATAAAATAATACTATTTATAAATGATAATCATTGATGATTCTCCAACATTTAAGTAGAGTACCAATAATTATATTTCATTGAATGTTATTTTAATTTTATTTATTTAAAACTAATTTTTTTAAAACTTTTTTATGCAAAAAAACAAGAATAATATAATTAATATTAAATATCAATAATTAAAATAAACATATATACGCATTATAAATGTATACATTAATCTAAAAATGAGATTTATACAAAAAATGATAAAATACGAATTTAAGAATCGGATTTTCAAATATAAAGAGACCACTTGAATTCTCCAATATCTAATCAAAGTTTGGGTGCAACTATTTAGATTTAAAATTCTATTTTATTATTTTTATTTTTATTTTTTATTTAATTTTATTATTTTATGTTACAAAAATATATGAAAATTCTTAATAAAATAAAATGTCCTAATTAAATACCACATCATTTATGTAGCATTCGAGAATAGATTATTTCAAGAGAAATTTTTATATAAATCCTTAAATTTTATGATGGTTTTAGGGTTTTAACTAAGGCCTAAGGATTTAGATTTCACCTAAGATTTAGGGTTTTGGGTTTTATTTGGGGTTTTGATTTTAAGGTACCATTTAGAGTTTCAACCTTGGAGTTTTAATTTTAGGGTTTCATTTAGGCTTTTAAATTTATGGTTTCAATTTAGAGTTTCAATTTTAGAGTTTCATTTAGGATTTCGATTTTAGGATTTTAATTTTAAGGTTTTGGGTTGCATAAATTTACAAGTTTCTCTAAAAATCTTCAACATTTAATCAGATTTGTGTAATAAGCTTGCTTTTTATGATTTTCAAAAATTAATTCTTAAATATTCTTTCAATACAAGCTCTTTTTTTATAATTTCCAAAAATTAATTTATATATATTTTTATATTTTTTCCTTTTCCATTAAAAGTTTTATTATAATTATTCATTTATTTTTTATTATTTTATTTTTATTATTTAATAATTTCTCTACATCTAGATGAAATTTTTTTTTTTTTTTAAATTTGGTTTTTATTCCTTTCAGCATGAATTTTAAAATTTTTATCATTTAATTTAGCATTGTCATCATTTTTTTAAAGAGCATATAGTATTAATATATTTAACGTGCAAAAGGGATGAATCTCATCAAAAGTAATTTAAAACACGGGGAATTAATTTACATACAAACTAAAACAAACAGAGGCATCGGGGCTAAAGCTTTAAACTTCCTTGTCACTATGAAAGACCAGCATGCAAGCAAAATAACTAGATCAAGTGGTTATGCCAACGTACAAACATACTTAAAAAGTGAAGTTTTGGACTTTTTCCTCAACCATGTACAATTAACAATAGTAAAGAAAATAAAAATGGAAGCTGTGACCATGAATGATTAACAGTACAAAAAAAAAACGAAAAATCGAAAATGGAAGCCATGAAGAGACTGAAGCTTTATGCTTCCATAAAGAAGCCGTTTGCAAAAAGGGGAGAAGCATTTAGGGAAAAAATAAAAAAAAAAGAAAGAAAAGAAAGAAAAGAGAAAACCAAAAGCCTTTCACATTAAGCCTCCCTTTTATGTTTTCCTCTGCTGTTTTTCTTTTTTTTTTTTTTTCTGTTCACGAGCTGCACTACCCATTCTCCTTCAACCCAACGTGAAACATGAAACTCGTTTGCTACAAATTCTGCTACACCTTTCACGCCCTTTTTTTTTTTTTTTTTTGCTGCTGGTTTGCTTCTGTTTTTCCCTCACGAGCTGCACTACCCAGTTTCCTTCAGCCCGTCCCCAAAAACAAGCCCACCACGTTAACCCGCCTGGCACCATTTTTCCTTCCTTCCCCGTGTTTCCTTTTTCTGGTTCAGTCTTGGCGCCACGTGTCTTCCGTTTCACGTCCCTTTTATTTTCTGCTTCCTGGTTTCCTTTTTGTTTTGCGTTCTGTTTTGTTTCTCCTCTTCTCCTCCTTCTTTCGTTTCTAATTTTGCTTCTTCTTCACGTATTGCCTGTCTCTTTTTGCTACTGCTTAGTTCCTTTTCTGCGTTTTCTCTTCAGTTTCTTATCCTTCTGAACCATCACCTACGCGTGCTTCCTCTTCTTTTTTTTTTTTTTTCTGCTTTGCTGCTTTTGGCGCTACCAGTTTTCATGTCTTTTTCTGTTCAGCTTTTTTTTCAGTTTTCTTCTGCATTTTTTTTTTTAACTGCCATCCCTCCTCTGCCTCTTTTTTTCTTACTGCCAGTTTTTCATCCCTTTTCGGCTGCTGTTTCCTCTCCATGTCGCCAGTTCCACGTTCATGCAGCAGTTTTCCTGCTTTGCCGCCTCTCATGCATGTCCGTTTCTTCACCCGCATTGCCCCACATTGCTCAGAAAATGTAAGCTTCAATCTCTTATTGTTCACGCGTGTAACAGACCATTCCATGCACGTGTGTTTTGTTTTTGCTAGCTCATTGGTTTATACATGCCCATTTCATATATAATTTTTTTCAATTTCCTTTTTCTGGCATGTGCACAAGCCTTGGCCATTAACTTGAGCTGAATTGCCCCATTTTCATGCAAAAATATTAAGCCAAATGGTTCTCCTTGGACCTTATTTATGGGCTTGCTTATGGGCTCCCCTTTTGGCCCTTTTGGCCCTTTTAGGCCAAGCTTTTTATATTTATATTTTTAAAATTTATTATTTATTATTATTAATTATTATATTATTAATTTTTAATTATTATATTTTTATATGGTTTTTATATTTTATATTTACATTCTTAATTTTAATTTACATATTTTATTATTATTATTATTATTATTATTATTATTATTATTATTATTATTATGTATTTTGTTTAATGACCAACAATGGGTTATTAATGGGCTTTTAAGAATGGGACTTTATTGGGCCCTTATAGGACCATTCAAGAATGGGCCATGTAATAAACTTGAACAATGATGATCGAGACCCAATTACTGATACAAGCTCATATTAAAATAATAAAATATCTCATACAAAATTAGATATATACAATTGCTCTTATTTGTATATTTATGAAAATCAAGAATAATACAAAAACATAGATAATAATTTTATCCATGGTTACTTCCTGAAGTTATCTTTTTTTTGTTTGTTATCTTGCTTTTTTTTAAGTTTTTTTTATTTTTTTGTTAAAAATTTCATAAATTATGAAAAATAATTAGGATTGATACACAAATTAGCGAACAAAATGATAGAGATTGAGCCGCGAACTAAAAATAAAGATGATTGGGACTACATTGCAAATCGAAAAATACAAGACAATTAGAACTAAATCATAAGTCAAGAAACAACTATGACCAGAACTGAGAATGATCGGATTGAACCACGAATCAAAAAATATAGATGATCGTTATTAAACCACAAGTTGAAAAATAATGATAACCGAGACTGAGCCATAAGTCAGGGAATAAGGATGATCGGGATTGAACCGCAAACTAATAATAAAGAAACGATTAAGACTGAGCCATAAGTCGAGAAATAAAAATGACCGGGATTGAACCGCAAGTCAAAAAATAAAGATAACTGAGACTAAGCTACAAGTCCTAGAACATAGATGACCAAAATTGAACTATAAGTCAAAAAATAATAATAACTGGTATTGAGCTGCAAGTCAAAAAACCAGAATGACTGGGACTAAGCCGTAAGTCAAAAAATAAAAATGATTAAGACTGAGTAGCAAGTCAAAAAATAAAGATGATCGAGATTGAATTGTGAGTCAAGGAATAAGGATGACCGAAACTAAATTGCGAGTTAGAAAATATAAATGATCTAAATTGAACCACAAGTTAGGAAATCAAAGTGACTAGGGATAAAGTTTCTTAAGTTAATGAAACTTTGTTTTGAAAAGCATTTTGATTCTATTTAATAACTTTTCATGAAAATACCTTCAACATCATTTATCAAAAGAATGTATGCAATACATGTGACTACTATAATAAATCTAAATGGTAGAAATGTAATCAATGATTTATACCATGTGTTTCTTGATCATATTAACTTAAAGTTCAAGATTAGTTTAGCTTTTCAAACCCTAAAAGCTACCCCAATATCTTCCATCTTGTTTCTTTCTCTTCTTTCTTTTCTTTTTTTAATGGATTGATTTTTTTACAAATGCTTTCTGTGACCTTTACTTATTTGGAAGCTTTCTCCAAATTCATTCTTTGGTCATCCCTTTCACCAATCAATTGACACTCATTTTCTTGTAGTGTTATCTTCTATTATCCCTTTCTGAATAGCATATAGGTCTATTATGAGTATTATCAATAATTATCCTAACTTTTAGTGACAAATGCAATGGTTTCAAAGTTTAAAGTTGAGTATGGTCTTTGATCAATAATGAGAAATTTATTTTGATTTCAAAATGAAAAATTAAAGCTATTGAAACATAGAGGATCAAAAAAAATTTAAAAGGTATTCAAGGAAATCACATATCATTTCTTTATATAATGAATATTTGACAAGCTAAGTCAACTTAAACCATATCTTTTTTCAAAAACTCATTACACTGATAATCTTGCTAGATTTGAACTCTTATAACTAATCCTTGCCTCATGGCTTATAGCTAATGGAAACTTGCCCTAGACTTTTTTTTTTTACCCTATCTTTGATCTATCCAGTTTGATACCATTTCATTTTGCCTCTATAGGATTTTCCTTTAGCCCTTAATTCGTTTAAGTAACCTTTTCAGGTTTTTAGTTTAAACAAGCTCTTTTTAGTTCAAATTGCCATTTATGGGTCTTCAATTCGAGTCTTCTTCCTTTTTTTTATTTCTTTCTTTTATCATTTTTTTTCAATTTTCCTTTTTCTTTTTTTTTTTCAGTGAAATATGTCTTTATAGCATCAAAATTTACTAGAGCTGGCAATTTATCTCCATCCATTTTTGTTAAGATTAGAGCTCTACCAGAAAAGCCTTTTTCATCATATATGGGCCTTCTCATTTTGGTGCCCACTTTTCCTAACTATCTTGTTGATTTGGTAAGTTTTTTTTTAGAACTATTTTTTCTTCACGAAAATATTAGGATCGTAACTTTTTGTCATGCACCCACATCATTTTCTTTTGATACATTTGCCCATGATAAAATGTCGAGAGCCTATTCTTTTCTATGAGGTTTAATTGTCCAAAATAATTTCAAACCAAATCTACCTCATCCAATTTCACTTCCATTAATACTCATAGAGAAGAAATCTCTACCTCAATCGGTAAAACTACCTCCATCCTATGTACTAGTGAAAACAAGGTGGCCTTTGTTGAAGTTCGAACTGAGGTCCTATAAGCGAGCAAAGCAGAGAATAATTTCCCATACCAATCCTTATATGTATCAGTCATCTTTTTCAGTATCTTATTTATATTTTTATTTGTAGCCTCTACCCCACCATTCATCTTTAAGTGATAAGACATTGAATGATGATGGTTTTTTTGAACTATGCATACACCTCTTTCATCATTTTGCTATTCAAGTTACTAATGTGATCAGAGGTAATTCTTTTTGGAAGCCCATATCGGTATATTTATTATCTTTCTTTCTATAAATTTACATACCACTGATTATGGAACACTAGCATAAGAGGCTATTTCTACCCATTTGCTGAAATAATCAACTACCACTAAGATGAAACGATGCCCATTCGAAGCTTTTAGGGTTATAAGCTTGATCATATCTATTCTCCACATGGAAAATGGGCATAGAGATGCCAACACATAAAGTGAGACCGGAGGATAGGGGTGTAAATAATATATTAGTGCTCATAAGCTATTCAGATTTGACTTGAATAAAACTCGAATTTGACTTAATTATTATCGAGTTAAACTCGAGCTCAAGTAGCTTGACTTATTGATTAAGTTGAGTTCGAGTATTCTTGTTTTCGACTCGAGTAGCTCATAAACTTAATCAAGTTTTTATATTTTAATATATTTTAATTAATAAAATATCTTAAACTCGAGCTCAAGCTTGAACATAATTAATCAAGCTTTTATCGAATATAAGAATCAAGCTTATTTTTACATGTTAATAAAGCCTATTCAAGCAAGCTTGAGTAGCTTGATTTCTATTTTGAGTTGAGCTCAAGCTAAAAAAAAAAAAAACTTGAACGAGTTTGAGCCTTGAATTTTAAATCGAGCTCGAACTCGAGCTTAATATTATATCAAATCGAACTCAATCGATTACACCTTTATTAGAGGAGAATGAAATTTATCTACATAAATCTGACACTTGTGACACTTTTTGGTATAATTGATACAATCATTTTCCAATGTAGACTAATAATAACATGCCCTCATTATCTGTCTGATCATTATATGTCCATTAGCAAATGTTACAAAAATCCTTTCGTAGACTTCTTCTAGTATTTTCCTTGCTTCCATAGCATCTACACATCTTAACAATATTTGATCTTGACCTTTCTTGTACAAGATTTCCAAATCGAGCACAAACCTTGTTGCTAATTTTCAAATAATCCTCTTGTCATTTTTTAAAACCTGTTCGGGATACTTTCAATGTTTAATATATTATACAATGTCATGATACCAGGGTTGATGATCTATTTCTTCCTCAATATTTGAACAATGGGCTAATGAATCCCACATTTGTACTCTAATAGGCTGGGTTCCATATTAGCATTTAACTTGAACATAGTGACCAAAGTAGCCAATACAACAACAATTTGATTCTCTTCTTAAAGAACATATTGAAACCAAATCTCTTTAAACTGGTTAATCAAATCAGCTATATGTTTTTCTTATAACACCAATTTTAGGTCTTTAGTCTCCCATTCTCATTTTAGTTGGTGCATCACTAAGGCTAAATCCTCATATACTTCTAATACGCCAATCTTCTTTTCAATGGCCATTTGTAATCCCATGGAAAATGCTTCGTATTCAACTACATTACTTGTGTAATTAAAATCCAATATTGCAATGCTAGGATAATAATTTCCTTTCGAGGACACTAGTACTACCCTAATGCCATGCCCCATTATATTAAATACCCTATGAAAAAATATCTTTCATAACTTCTTTGCAAGCTCTTCACCTTCATCTTCTAAGATTGCCATTAAATCTTCATCCTAGAAGCCAAACTTTATAGGCTCGTAATCTTTTGTGGCCTTATTAGTAAGAAAATTAGCTATTGCAACTCTTTTTATGGATTTTTATGACATATATACAATATCATACTCTGAAAGCATGACTTGCCATCTATCTATTCTATCTGAAAGGAACGGCTTCTCAAACATGTATCTGAAGAGATCTTGCTTCGATATAAACCAAGTTAAATGATAGAGTATATACTGCCTAAGCTTAGGGGTAGTCCACACCAACGAACAACACATTTTTTCAAACTAGAAGTATTTAGTTTCATACTCTGTAAACTTTTTGCTCAGGTAATAAATAACATGTTCTTTCTTACCAATTTCATTTCTTTGTCCCAATACACACCCTATCGAATTCTCTGGCACAGTTAAATACAAGATTAATGGCCTTTCTGAAATGGATGATACCAATACTGGTGGATTTGTCAAATACTCTTTAACCTTTTCAAAAACATTTTGACACTCTTCCTTTCAACCACCAAGAGTGATTTTATGTAGCAACTTAAAGATTAGATCTCATTTTGAAGTAAGCTAGGATATAAAACAAGAAATATAATTCAATCGTCCCATAAAGCTTCTCACATTTTTTGTGTATGCGAAGTTGTTAAATTTCACATGGCTTAAAATTTATTAGGGTCTACCTTGATACCCCTTTCACTAACTAAATATCCTAGTAATTTTTTTGATTCAACATCGAAAGTACATTTGGCCAAATCAACTTAAGCTAGTACTTTTGCAACCTTTCAAAAAGCTTTATGAGATTAGTTAAATGATTTTCTCCTTCCCTAGACTCTACTATCATAACATCAATATACACTTCTATCTCTTTATGCATCATGTCATGGAAAAGAATGACTATCATCTTTGATATGTGGTGTAAGCATTCTTAAGCCAAAAAGGCATATCCTTGTAGTAAATGTGGCCCACATCATTCCATACCTTCTTGAGCCATTTTGTTTTTATTAGATCCAAAAAACCCACCCATTAATGAAAAGGTAACATGCTTGGCAGAATTATCCATAAAGGTGTCAATATATGGCAATGAAAAGTTATCTTTTAGGCTAACCTTATTTAAATCCTGATAATCCATAAACATTCTCATTTTTTTTATCTTTTTTAGGAACTGGGACTATATTGGCTACCCATTCTAGTATTTGGCTACTTTAAAAAAATCCGCATCAAACTACTTCTTCACTTCTTCTTTTATTTTTAATAACATCTCTGGCTTCATGCACCTTAACTTCTATTGTACTGATCAACAGTCTAGCTTGAAAGGTAATCTACGCTCAACAATATCCGTACTAAGCCTAGACATATCTATCATAACGATTTTGGAGCCGTCTTATGAATTTGGAAATGAAAACAAAAAAGAGTCGCCACCAATCTTTTTTTATCTAGGTGTGATTGATCACCTATTAAAAAACATCATTTTAATAAAATTTTAAAATTTATTAAAATTTATTAAAAAAATAATGTTAGAATCTACGAAATAATTTGAGTCCAAAAGTCTGTTATGCGTGAGGAAGGAATAACATCCCCATAGTGTCTTTTTAAAATGAAACCAATTAAATACATGTTATCCTTTGATTTTGACAAAAATAATCTTAGTTTTGATGTTTGAAAATAGTTTCCTTGACTTCTTTTGTTTATTGAAATTTGGTTTTTTTATGTTTAATTATCTTTTTATTATTTATTTACCTTTTTGTTGTTCCGTTTTGTACGAAAAAATAAATTAGAGCCTTTTATTGAAATAATTCTTAAAATGTTTTAGTACGTTGGTAACATTATAAGAACTTTTTCTCACCTAGAAATTTCTTAGGCACCGCTTCTAAAAATATCTTAGAATCCTATCCTCAGAAGTTCGTATTTATTTTTCATAAAAACAAAATCATGCATGCAATGCGAATGGCAATATGCTGATGCACACATTTTATTTTTTCTTTAGAAATTTTATTTATTATTTTTTTTTAATAAGAGAGAAATTTTTATCATATTAAAAATTTTTTATAAATATTTCAATTCACTGGTAATATTTAAAAAAAAAAGTCTTACATAGAGATTTTGTAAAGTATTACTACTTGAAATACTTTTAGAATCTCATCATTGGATAAAATTTTCTTTTCCCTCATTTTTTATTATTATTAACAAATTAGTTCATTTTTATTTTTATTATATAATTTTTAGTTAATTTTTATTTTTACTTATAGAAAAAAAATTGTTTATTATATTGAAAACTTTTTATAAATACTCCAATATGTTGGTAGTATTTAAAAAAATCTTCGCACCTAGAGGTTTTGTAGGCATTGCTACTTAGAATACATTTGAATCTTGTCTTTAGATAAAAATTTTCTTTCTTACATTTTTTATTATTTTTGGTTATTTCCCATTTTTTAAATTTAAAAAAACTAAAATTTAAAAATACTTTTTTTAGTGTTAGTGTTATAATCCTTAGTTATTATTTTTATTATGATTATATTGTTTTATAAAGTTCATTTTAACTTTTAGTAGAAAAAAATTAGCCATTGTTTTTCATTATTTAATGTTATTTATTTTTTTTGTTTTCATTTTTTATTACAAATATTCATCCTAAGAAATTTAAAAAATTTTAACATGTATAAATATTAATAATAAAACTCAAAATAAAAAAAATAATATATAAAAAATAAGACAAAAAATTAAAAAAATATACCCAACCTAAACCAATCCACGACTTTAGCACTGGTTTAGTGGTCTAGGCCGATCAACACTAATCTAAAATCGGTTCAACTAGACTGGTCTAGGTAGAAAGGATTGGGTCATGGGTCGGTTGTGTGGATCCCAAGTTGAGCCAGGTCGTGGGCTGGCATGCTGATCCTGAGGTTGTTTTGACCCCCAACTGCCTACATAAAAGCTAAAAAAAAAAAAAAATTATTCATTTTCTCCTCTCTTTAAAAAAAAAGTCCAAAAACTCTTTGAACCACAAAAAAAAGGCTAGCCGGTTGCCAAAAACAGGTTGTCATCTACTGCACCAACCGTTGTGCCGATCATTAGCTTCGGTTGTTATTGGTGATCGAAAAATTCAAAAAAACACCCAAATTATAGCACTCACCTCTTTTTTCACATATCTAGTCCCCTTTTCACCAAAAAAAAATCCCAAATGGCCTAGATCTTCTTTTCAACTTTTGGCCAAAAACCTTTTTTTTTGTGGATCTTGATTTTTTTGTTGAATCTAATGTTGGGTTCCCTTATCGGAGGGACTGTGTTTTTTTTTTTTATTCATGTTTGTTTTTTTTTTTTTGGAATGTTTTTTTTTTGTTTCTTTTACAAAAGCTCCCTTTTTTTTTAGGATTTTCTTTTAGGTTATTTTTTTCAATATATCTTGACCGGTTCTCAAGGTCTCATTCCCTTTAGTTTGCCACTACAGAGCTCTCTTTACAGAGCTTCGGTCATGGCCCTTTACCTAGATAGGTGGCTCTAGGGCATGGGTTCAGTTGTTTTATTAGACATGAGGGATAGTAGTCAGAGGCTCAGAGGAGTGGGTAGTTATGCTAGGGGCTCAAAGTTTGGTGTCTGGTTAGGGGCTCTAAGGTTTGGGTGGTGCTTAGAGGTCAAGGGTTAATGTATTTTAATATTAAAAGAATACAATAAAAGTAAAAATAAAAAAGTAAACTTGGGCCTAAAAAATGAAATTGGGCCCCAAGCCTAATTGAATTGAAATCGGTCATCGATTTGAGAACTTAATAAACCTAGTGAATTCTAAACCAAAATCCAATTAAAATCCCATACAAATTTGGCATCTACAACTATACCTCTTTGCATATTTTAAGGATCAAGAATAGGATAAAGACGAAAATAACAATTTTATTCGAAGTCCAAAAGATTTTCTTTTTTTTTGGTTTTGTTTTAAATCAATGAACTATTTTCATTAAAGACTGGACAACTTTAAAGATCAAATTGAAATGCTTCTCTTACCAAATGCTCAATAACTTTTGAAAACTTAAAATGACTCCTCTAGGTAGAGGCTCAACAACTTTTGAAAACTTAAAATGGCTCATCTAGGCAAAGGCTCAACAATTTTAAAATTTTCATCTATAAAGGCTCATCTAAGCAAATACTCAACGACTTTAAAAATTCTTATTTGGAAAAGCTTTTATGAGTAGGCTTAATGACTTTAAAAATCCTTATATGGAAAAAGCTCATCTAAGCAAAGGCTCGTTAACTTTAAAAAACTTTTTAAAAAAAGCTCATCTAAGCAAAGTCTTAACAACTTTAAAATTTTCATCTTGAAAAAGCTCATCAAAGTTGAAGCTCAACAACTTTAAAAAACTTAAAATGACTTTTCTAGGTAGAGGCTTAACAACTATTAACAGCCTAAAATCGCTCATTTAAGCAAAGGCTCAATGACTTAAAAAATTCTCATATGAAAAAAGCTCATCTAAATAAATGCTCAACAACTTTAAAAAACTTATATATAAAAAACTCTTTTAATAAGAGTGTCAACAACTTTAAAATTCATATTAAAAAAGCTCCTCTAAGCAAAAGCTCAACAATTTTAAAAAACTTAAAATGGCTTCTCTAGGCAAAAGCTCAACAACTTTTGAAAACTTAAAATGGCTCCTTTAGGCAAAAACTCAACAACTTTAAAATTCTTATATGAAAAAGGTCCTCTAAGTAGAGGCTCAATGACTTTAAAAATTCTTATATAAAGAAAACTCCTCTAAGCAAAGGCTTAACAATTTTAAATATTTTCATATGTAAAAAGTTTCTCTAAATAGAGGCTCAACAATTTTAAAAAATTTATCTAGAAAAAGCTTCTTTAGATAGAGGCTTAACAACTTAAAAAATTTCTTCATCTTTTCTCGAAACCGAGTTCTCATTTTTAAACAAGTAAATTTCTCTCTTTTGAAATCTCTTGTTTGATTGTTCTCTTTACCCGAAAATCTAAATCTTGTTTTTTATTAGGAATTAAAAGTCCCTATCCTTGTTATAACTGCTCATGGATGCATATACTAAGTGCTCTAGATGAAATACATGTAATGCAATCAAAATCATTCATTTCCAATTGTGGTAAAAGGCTCTCGAAATCTTTCACCTTTTTACTTCTTTTATTAGAATTCTTAATAATTGCCATAAGACCAATATGTTCTTAATGTCTGACTATTGTATTCTTTTTCAACAGTATTTTTCTTTTTCAAAAGTCTACAATATCAATGTCTTGTCATGCTTTTCTTATCATTTTTCATCTGTCTTTATTGACTTTTAAAAAGTAATGTTGAGATCTTTTGTGTTATTGTTTTTTCATCATTTTAAATTTAAGACAAACAAAATGCAATCACACATTCCTCTCATTCATTCATAAGGTGAACAAAGATGATGAATTGAGATAAAAGAATAGATGGACATTATTCTTAAAGAAAAGAAAATTTCATTAAATAAATAATAAGTGCATGGCAACAGAAGTGTTTGGGTAAGAACAAAGGTACCCAAGTAATGATTGCAAGATAATCATGAACAAAACATTCCTAGTGTTTTTCTTCAAAATTCAACCAAATGACTTCCTTGATTCTTTAAAATTTGTCAAACTATATTTGCCCCCATGTTGTGAGGTCATTTCTTGATGATGCTTCTCTTTTACATCCCAACCACCTTTTTAGGTTTTTAGCTTAGATATGCCAATTTTTTTTTACTTTTTTTCTTTTTTTTTTTCAAACAAAGTATCTTTTTACAGCATCTGAGTTTATTGGAGTAGGTAAATAATTTCTATTCATTTTTGCCAAAATCAATGCCCCATCGAAAAAGGCTTTTTTCACCAGATATGAATTTTCTTAATTTTATGTCCATTTGCTTTGATTATCATGTTGATTTGGAAAGATCCTTTTTAGCACTAAGTCCCCTTTCCAAAAGCGATAAGGGTGAATTTTCTTATCATGTACTCTCATTATCCTCTTTTGATATAATTGACCATGGCAAGATGCTGTAAGCCTTTTCTCTTTAATGAGGTTTGACTGCTCATAGTGATTCTAAACCAATTCTGCTTCTTCTAACTTGATTTTCATCAGAACTTTCAATAAAGGAATTTTCACTTCAACTAGCAGTACAGCTTTTATCCCATAAACCAAAAAGAATGGGGTAGCCTTAGTAGATGTTTGAACTGATGTTTTACAAGCATACAAGGTAAAAGGTAATTTCTTATGCTAGTCTTTGTAAGTATCAGTCATTTTCTCTAAGATCATTTTGATATTCTTATTTATAGCTTCCACTACCCATTCATCTTAGGACGATATGGTGCTAAATTATGATGATATATCTTCAAGAGTGTATACTTCATTCATTATTTTACTATTTAAGTTTTTGGCATTATCAAAAATAATCATTTCTGAAAAACCATATCTGCATATTATCTTTTTTTTTATAAACTTGCATGCCACCAATCATGTGATCCTAGCACACGATGCAACTTTTATCAACTTTATAAAATAATCAATCATTACAAAGATGAATTTATGCCCATTTGAAGCTTTTAGAGTGATGTAATAGATGGCATCCATGCCTCACATAAAGAATGGCCATGAAAGAGCCAAAGCATATTATGCTGATAAAGGAGCACGGCTTATTAGTATAAATCTGACACTTACGACATTTTCTTGCATAATTAATACAATCACTCTCTATTTTTAACCAATAATAGCCAACCTTCATAATTTGTCTAGCCATCATATGACCACCCGTATGAGCCCCACAAACCTCGCCATGCACTTCTTCAATAATCCTCTTTGCTTCAGCTGCATTTACACACTTTAAGAGCACCTAATCTCGACTTTTTTTATAAAGGATATCTTTATCATAGAAAAAACACATAGCTAGCCTTCTGATAATCCTTTTTATCATTTTCTGTTGTATGTTCTGGGTATTACTGGGTATTACTAGTTATTACTGACTTTTAATGTATTGCATAATATCATGATACCATGCTTTCCATTAACTTTTTATTCAACATCCGAGTAATGTACTGGTACATCTTTCACATCTAATTTGATGGGTTGAATCTTGGTATTTGTATTTATTCTGATCATTGCAACCAAAGTAACCAATGCATCAGTAATTTAGTTTTTCTCTCTAGGCAGATGCTCAAATTGAACTTCTTTAAATTACTTGACGAACTCAAAAATGTATTTATGGTACCAGATTAACTTAAAATATTTTATTTTCCATTCATCTCGTAACTGATAGATGACCAAAGTTGAATCTCCAAACACATCTAACACTTTGATCTTTTTTTCAATTGCTACTTGCAGACCTATATCATAAGCCTCGTATTCAACCACATTGTTTATGCAATTTAAATTTAATCTAGCCGTGATAGGATAATAATGTCTATTCCTAGATATTAAAATTGCTCCAATACCATGGCCTAAAGTATTAGTAGCTCTATCAAAATATATTCTCTAAGACTTTTCAATAGGTTCATTCTCTTCAATGGCTATCATATCTTTATTAGGAAAATCCAATTTCATTAGCTCATAATTTTTTGCTATACGATCAATAAGGAACTCAACTATTGGACTCCCTTTAATAGCCTTTAGAGTTACATAAACAATATCATATTCTGAAAGTATAACTTGCCACCATGCTATTCTCCCTATCAATGAAGGTTTCTCAAAGATATATTTAATGGGATCCAACTTTGTTATGAGCCAAGTAGTTTGATAAAGCATGTATTATCTGAGCTTTCGAGCTATCTAAGCTAATGCATAACGTATCTTCTCCAATGGTGAATACTTGGACTCATAATCAGTGAACTTCTTACTTAAGTAGTAAATTGCTTATTTTTTTCTATCAGTTTTATCTCTCTGCCCTAGCACTACTCCTATTGAATTTTCATGTACTGTTAAGTAAAAAATTAAAGGTTTTCTCAAAACTAATGGCATCAACATAGATACAAGTATTCTTTGACCTTATCAAAAGTTTCTTAGCATTCATCATTCTATTCTCTTTAATCATGTTTTCTAAGAAGCTCGAAACTAAGATCATACTTGTAGGTGAGTTGAGAGATGAAACAAGTAATATAATTCAATCTTTCCATAAAGCTTCATATTTTTTTCGAAGTACGAAAAGGTGATAAGTTTTAAATAGCATCTTATCCGAATCCACTTTGATTCTTTTTTCACTAACCATAAAACCCAACAATTTTCTTGATGTAGCACCAAATGTACACTTAACAAGATTTAGCTTCAGTTAGAATCTTCTCAACCTATCAAAATAACTTTTTGAGATTGACTACATGATGTTCTCTTTCGTGAGATTTCGTAATCATATCACTCACATATACTTCTATTTTTTTATGCATCATGTCATGAAAACATGTCACCATTGCTCTTTGATAAGTAACACCAACATTTTTCAATCTAAAATGTATGACTTTGTCACAAGACGTGCCTCAATGATCACAAACATTGTCTTCTCCATATCATCCTAAGCCATCTTAATTTGACTGTAACCTGAAAAGTCATCCATAAAGGAAAAAGTAAAATGCCTAGCAGTGTTACCCAATTGGATATCAATATAGGGTAGAGAAAAGTTATCATTGGGACTCGTTTTATTCAGGTCCTGATAATCGACATACATTTTCACCTTTTCGTCTTTCTTAGGAACTAGCACTATATTGGCTACCCATTTCAAATATTTTGCGACCTTCAAAAATCTAACATCAAATTGCTTTTTCATTTTTTTTTTAATTTTTAACAGCATTTTTGACTTCATGTGCCTCAACTTTTGCTATATCAGCTTGCATTTCAGTTTCAAAGGCAATTTGTGCTCTATAATATTAATACTGAGTCTTTGTATATCTTGATAAGATTATGTAAACACATCCACATGTTCTCAAAGTAGTTCTTTTAACCTTTGCATGTCAGCTGGTAAAAAGAATGTACCAACTTTTACCTTTTTTTAATTTTCATTGTCCCTCAAATTCACTAATTCAGTATTTTCCTAATGGGGCTCAATTGGCTTATCTTCGTATTCTATTAGTTTTAACAAATCAGGAGACAATATGTAGTTATCAAAATCTTTTTCATTATTAAGTTTGTCAACATGAATTGGGTTTTTGAAATCAAATCTGAGATTATTGTCATGATTATCTTTGGGTTCATTATTTAGGAATCTGTAAATGGGTGAGATAAAGAGAATATTAGCACCCAAAAATAGAATGGCAAGAAAATGAAAAAAGAAATGGATCAAATGAATGAAAGTGAAAACAAATAAAAGAAATGCAAATGTATATTCTATGTCTTTTATTAAAACGGTAAACATAAACACTCCACAAAAGATCTCCTAATACTCATAAAGAGCAATTAGAGATTTAAAGTTTCACAAGACATTACTTTTCAAAAGTTTTAAAGATAACAAGTAGCTCTATGACATTCTAATTATTTAGCTTGAAGTCTGAAAGGCAAGAATGCACAAATAATTTTTCATCTTGGCTCTTCTTTGCTTCCTCATCCAACACCTAAATGGTTAGCTCAAAAAAATCTTCCACCAATTCTGCACTTAAGGCTTTAAGCAAATCTAGATAAATATATCCTCTTAAACAAAAAAAATCATAGAGGGACGAAATGATCATTAAATTTGACTCTGGCTTAGAGCCATGCTCTTTTCTTTCTTATCGTTCACCATTTTCATTATGTCCCCTCTTGTTGGTTTATAACCTAAGCCAAATCTATCCTTCTTATCATATAATACTAACGGCTTCATGATTTCTTGTAGATTCTTCTCAAGTTTGGTTTTAGGTTGCCATCCCATCCCATTAAGTTGTTTGATGACTTTTAGTAGTAATAGACAAATGCAGTAAAAATGAAGAATGATATAATTAATATTAAATATCAATAATTAAAATAAACATATATATACATGCATAATGAGTATAAACATTAATATAAAAATGAGATATATGCAAATGATGATAAAACAAAAATTTAGGAATCATGTTTTTAAAAATAAAAAGATCAACTGGACTCTCCATCCTTTAAGTAGAGTACGAGTGTGACTATGTATATTTAAAATTCTATTTTATTATTTTTATTTTTATTTTTTATTAAAATTTTTTATTTTAAGTTACGAAAATATATAAAAAGTTTTAATGAAATAAAATTTTTTAAATGCCCTATTATCTAGGCGATATTTGGTAATAGATTATTTCATAAAAGGTCTTTATACAAATCTTCAAAAATTTAAGATTATTTTAGGGTTTTGGGTGGGTTTTGGGTTACAAAGTTTAATTTATGGTTTCAACTAAAGCCTAAGGATTTGGGTTCCACCTAGGATTTAAGGTTTTAAGTTTCATTGAGGGTTTTGATTTTAGGGTTTCATTTAGGATTTCAATTTTAGGGTTTCATTTAGAAATTTATAAACCTTTCTGAAAGTCTCCAACATCTAGGTAGACTTTCGGAAGACTTTCGGTGCAAGCTTATTGTTTACGATTTCTCTAAAGAATTATTTTTTATATTTTTTCTTTTTTTGTTAAAATTTTATTATTTATTAATCTTTTATTATTTTATTTTTATTACTTAATAATTCTCCAACATCTAAGTAGAATGAATGTTTTAGAATACAATTTTGATCTTCCTCCAACATCTAAGTAGGAAAAATTTTTTCTTTTTTAGAAATTATTTACTCTTTTATTTTTTTCTTAGATTTTTTTTTAATTTCAAAAATACCAACTAAGAATAAAGAAGACATAAGCAGGCTAATTAAAAAGCTAATGCATAAACTAAGTTATTGAGTAATCAAAAGCAAACATAAGCTAAAATAATCCTATAATAATAATAATGATAATGATTATGATGATGATGTAAAAAGGCTTATTTAAACATTCATAAGACCAAAAGTTTTATTATTATTATTATTATTATTATTATTATTATTATTATTTTAAAAAATACGTTATTGTTTCTCTTTTTTAAATATACTTTTTATTTTTATACTTTTAATTTTTTTTTGTGACAATGTAAAATGTTTGTAAGGAACTAGAATTGAAATGGAGTTGAGAGCCGGCCCTTAATTTCATGTAGTATTGGTGAACCAAATTACAACATAAACAAGAACCAACCTATAGTACAAGCCTAAGAATCATGGAAATACAACTATGGGATACAAGTGTGGTAGCTTTGGTTTCAAGTTGAGAAAAGGGCCTTTGCTACAAAAATCTCCCACAAGCTATTAGACTCATATTTCAATATTATTTTTTGGATGATTACTTCTTTTTGTTCTTACATGATTTGGTACAATTCTATTTAACTAGATTATAAGTGTTTATGCTAAGCTACGACCTTAGGGCATTCTTGAAAAAATAAAAGGATGAGTGATAAGAAATAAAGGCAAGGTATGTTCCCTATGTTTGCACAAGCAAGTTAGATAGAATAAGGTCATGAAAAAAGTAAGAAATAGGAGATGGGTCTAGAATCAACTTACTTTAGTGGTGCTTGGACCTTCATATTTATAGGTGAGCAATAGGATACCATCAAGGGATAATAAGGATAGTGCCAAGCTGATATGGCACTAAGCATGTTTGATTGACTTAACATGTCAGATTGATGCAAATGACCCTGTTTGTCTGCTAAAGGCTTCTAAAAGGAAAAAAGATACTCCGACCTTGGGGTCTTCTTAGAAAAATAGAAAAGAAGAGTGATAACAAGCAAATGCAAGTTGTATTCCATGTGTTTGCACTCCAACATATAAGTTAGATAGAATAAGGTTGAGAAAGAAATAGGGATGTGGAAATGGGTCTAGGATCAACTTACTTTAGTGGTGCCTAAACTTTCATATTTATAGATGTGCAATAAGAAACCATCAGGGGACAATAAAGACAATGCCGAGCTAATATGGTACTAAACATGTCAGGCTAACCTGACATGTCAAGTCAATATAAATGATAAAAATACCCATGTTTGTCTACTAAAGATTTCTAAAAGGGAAAAAAACCACTATGCCTTTTTGACAACCAAATGCCTTTAACATTCTGTCCCTCTACCAAGCAATTTGAGTATCAAGCTGTTAGGTGTTTGATTGACGCATCTGATGTAGGGTAGGTGGGAAAAAGAAAAATGATGTAAAATTGAATTCTTCGAGCTCGATGTCACGGAAGAGGTCAATATCGGGAGATAAATAATCTTGAGTTATGGTTTGATCTGTAAAGATTTGATCTTATGCGTATACCTTGAGCTGAGTGCATGATCAACTTAAAGGTTGTTGAGGTGTAAATTATTCAAAGTGATTTAAAATTAGTGGTGGAGCTCGTCTAGTCAACATGAAACTTTTATTTTATTTCAAAGGTTTCAGTTTGGGCCTTTACTTTAAACTCTGGTGATGAGTTGGGCATTCAGTCCGTTCTGAGAAGTTGTCTAGTCAAGCCGATCTGAGCTAAAGTTCATCCAATCTAGCCGATCTGATAGCATTAAATGAGAAGAAAAGCAGTTTGAGCAAAAATTTTGGATAGGAAAAATGAAGAGATATCTATCCATTTTAACTTTAACTTGTGTCATGATTTGTACAATTCTTTCGATCTGCTACATGGCTATACAAAGGGGTGTTAGGGCTCTAGTTTTTCACCTTTCTGCCTTCTTTCTTTTGATCTGATTTAAACTTTTCAACCTTAAAAGCTTGCCAACCTTTAAGTTTTTTTATGATTTCTTCGTTACATATTCTTAACTATGTCTTCTAGTGTAAGTTCTCGGAAAGTCGAAAGTTATCGGGTAAAACCTAAGAGATGTCACGCTGGTAAGATGATGATGATTTGATTTCACTATTCATAAAAAATCTTAATTGTGAGAAAATGGCCTTCTAGTTCATTCAATAAGGCAGCGGCAAAATGGAAAAAATGTTTGGGCAAGAGGAAAACAAGTCTTAAACATGGAAGAGCTATATGCTCAAATAGACTTCGACTTATAAAATCCACCACCTTTCTTTATCTCTCAGGTCAGTCCATCTTCTATGACCAATCTTCTTTTATCTTCATCTGTTCCCCCTTTTGAGGTTCGATTACATCAATTTTCTTTTGTTTCTACACTTTCCCCCATCAATGCTCTCATTGTCACTTTCATTCCACCCTAATTAATTCTTGTCAAGATCATTTCTCTTAAGAAGTCTCTACCTTGTCCTTTTTGCCTCATAATTGAGTTGCTCTCAACCACAGTTTCACCTCATAATCCTAATTTTTCTTATGAGTTAAAGTCTTGACGATAAAGATTCTGATAAGGAAGGTTTCGATGAGAAACAAGAGAAGAGAAGTACCTTGATCGAGAAAAGTGGTGGCAAGAAAGGGAGTCCTATAAAATAGGACAAACTGACCGAGATCCCTATATATACTCTCTGTGACCTCTGCATGATCTTCAAGTACATGATGAGTGAACTAAAGAGCAAGGCAAATCTTGAACACTGTTATAACATGTGATCAGCTTATCATGTCTATGCTTTAGCGATGACTTTCTTTTTTCCTAAAGGTAGGTACAATATAATAATGTCGAACTCCTTAAATTGAGTCACTGATACACTGAAGCCACATCTGCTCTATGTATATTAGGATTTTTTTGTGGTCAGTCTAAGGTTTCCACTTCATTCTTTATTTGTTTCAATTTGCAATTCTTATAATTTAACTATCACTTAACTCACTCTTAATTTTGTACGGTACATAGTTGCCTTCATCATTTTTTGCCAGCATTTAAACATTTTTTTTTCTTTTTCGTTATTTAGGGAATTCTTTTCTCTCAAAAAGCACCCCAGCAATAATAGGTAGTACTACATAACAACTTGGCCCAATAAGAAATTATTTGCCAATTACCTGAGTTCAATAAGAAATCAAAAGCTGCTCTTCCTTTGCCTTGAAAAGCAAAAAATAAATAAAGATAATTAGCCCAGGGTTGAGGCTGCTCCCGAGGTTGAGGCCTAGGACATAAGAAATACACTCAATGCTTTTGTGGACGCATTGATTACTCTTTCCATTCTAGATTTATTAGATCGAGACAAAATTTTAGAGCATAACTATAGGGGTTGCTCGTCATTAATGCCCGTGAGCTAACCTCCCCCAACGTAATAAACAAAACGAAGTGCTATGGTAGGTTTAAGGTAATCTCGTAAGATTTTATTTTAACTTGATTTTATCTAACTATTACAGAGATGGCTAGCAATGACTTTGACTTCGGGCTATACCAACATGTCCTCAAGCCTAAGAAGAGCCAAAAGAAAATTCAACTTGAGGCCCCATCTCACGAGGGAGACAAGGTCATCAACACCTTCCTGCATCGTTCTCCCCTAGCTCGAAAAACAAAGGCAAGGGCCGGCCACATCTGTCCTCAACATTAGCACCAACAATAAGGTAAAAAAACCAACCAAAACAAGTCCAAAGATTTGACACCCGAAATAGAAAAACAAGGTTCCGCAAAACTAATAAACTAGATAGGTAGCTAGAAATAGGTAAAAAAAAAAAAAAAAGAATTTCAGATGCAACATGCCATGTGATAGAGACATGATGCCAAAAAAAAAAAAAAAAACCACAAGAATAAAAGACAACTTACAACCAGAAAAGGAGGGAAGTCTCACCTTGTTATTTTTTCTGCTAGTTTTTTTTCTCCTTTCCCAAATGCCTCCTATTTCACCCAAAAAAAAAAATGTAGACCACAGTCGAAAACTTCAGGCCTCCATAACAGCAGCGAATGGAACCCTTTTCTGTCACTGGTTTTTATTGGGCGAGCTTATGCCCCTTTCCTGCTCAGCTTTTCTTCATTTTCTTCCTTCTAGACCATCACCCACGCTTGCTTCATCTTTTTTTTTTTTTGCCTGTTCACTGCTGTAAGTTTTTCTTCTTTTTTTTTTGTTGGTTTTTCTGCTATTGAATTCCCGTTCCTTTTCTTCTTTCTTTTTCGCTGCACGTGCTTCGGTGCCCGAATGCCTGCTGTCTTCATGTCTCTCCTCTTTTCTGTTTTTCTGCTTTCTGATTTCTTTTTTTTCTGCCAATATTTGCTTCTTGCCCAATTTTTTTCAGCTGCTTTGTTTTTCTAGTCAGGTCTCCTCGTTCCTTTCCTGGTTTACTACTACTATTTTCTGTTTTTTTCTCTTTTATGTTTCTGCCAGTTTCTTTCTTTTTTTTCGTTGCTTTCTTTTACCGTTTTTTGCTCTCTCTTTTTCTGCCTTCCCACGTCTCCTTCTTCTGTTTTAGTTTGCTGCCTGCCCATACCTCATGCCACGACTTCCATGCAGACAAACAGTTTCCTTATTTCCACGTCCTCCAACTAACGCCAACTTCCCTTCTGTTTTTTATTTTCCTCACATTAAGCTTGCATGATATGCCCATGCAAGGCCAAACCGGATGGGCCTCTTTCAATGGCCATATCTTGGGTTTTAAAAAATCTTAAGTTTAACTTGGGCTTAGCTTTGTGGCCAAGATTTGTGCCATTTGAACTTTTATTTAATTTTAGGCCCCAGCTCATTTTTTTATTTATAAATTTTTATTTCTTTTCTATTATTTATTATTTTTATTACTATTTGATTATGATATTTACTATTATATTTTTTATTTTTATATTTTCATATATTCTTATTTGGTTTTTTCATTTGATGATTATTGGGGTTCATATCAAACCATTCAAGAATGGGCTGTGCAATAAGCTTAAAAAATGATGATCGATGCCTAATTACAAAAATAAAACCCAGATTAAAATAATAAAATATCTTAGATAAAACTATGTATCTATAAAAGCAACATAGATCTATGAGTTATCCACCTAAATCAACAAAAAAATAACATGAATCAACAAAAAAATCAGCTTAGTGAACTCAAATTCAAAAATAGTATAGAATTTGAAAAAACAAAATCTCATCAAAGAAAATTAACCAGCTAGCACCTAAAAGCATGGAATAAATTGCATAAAATAAAACTTAACATGGTAACTAATAAAACTAAAAATCTAAAGAAGAAAGAAAGCCAAACAAATCACCAAAGTGAAGAGAAGTCCACACCAAGCTGGTTACTCAAAACTGGAACTGCACTATCACTTGCATCTAGTCGAAACTTTCAAGTTTGATCTGGAACACTATGGTGCGAGTTTGTAGCTAAATTTTTACTATATTGTAGCTAAATGAATTAGGAAACTATAAAAAAAAAAATTGAACAAAACAAGCAAGATTTGATGAAGATATCATCCAAAAACTGCCAATAGGTCGAAGTAGACAAATTCAAAAATAATTTTGCATATCAATAAGAAATCAGTAGATTTGAGCTAGAAAATGAATTTTAATATAAACTTTATTAAAAAATTCTTAAAGAGCATTTAAAATCATTTATAAAACAGTAAAATTGCAATGAAATTCAAAGAAAAAAATGCTAAAAACAAAGTGTTCTGCAACTAAGAAAATGTAAAGTACATAAAAAGATGTAAGAAAGTAAAGAAACAACAATTTAAATCCTAAACTAACTTTCTTCCTATGGCCAACCCTCTCCACTTATTTATAGACAGAAAGGGGGAGCTTAAGGGCTAAAAATAATCTAGAAAGATCTCCTATTGGCTTGGCTTCTAAAGCCTTCATCTTTTCTATACGTTCATGATTAGTCAGGTGTACGTTAGAGCTTGTTCATTATTTTCAACAAAATTTCAAGCTTCTTTCACGTCTATTTGATGATTCATAAAGTCAAAATTATAGCCAATCATAGCCTCCCAAAATGCCAACTTAGTCCTTAGCTTTAGTGCTCTCCAACCTAGCTTATAAGGCCTTCTAATTGCTTGTTCCTCCATGCACCCATACAGCAACATGTCTTGCATCATCTTTTTTTTTTTGTAAAAAAATTTCAAACATTGTATGAAACATTTTTATTCTACATTTTACTAAAAAATGACTATGAAAATAATATACTAAAAAAATTAAGAAAATTCCCTAAGTGTCAGTTTTGCCTATGATACTAGTTTAGGCAATTGGCATAAATTGCATTAAAAATCCTTCAAATTTGTATAAAAAAATATGCAAAATTTTTCAATTTCAATTGTTGTACCTACACATGAGATAAAATATGCATTTAGGAGTAATTTTGCTAAAAATCCTAAGGAACAGGTCAAAATATGTAAAAAATTTCACTAAAAATGAGCATGAAAATACTAAAATTTTAGTGCAATCACTTATACCTTTTTTTGTTTTGTTAAAATATTTCCTTTTTGTAGGTTCTAAATACATCAAAAGGCTATATAACTATAAAACTCTTCAAAGATGGTTCTCTTAAGACTATTGACCAATTTCTCGACTTATGGTAAGTTTACCAAGTATACTAATACATTTTTTATTACTATTGATTAGTGGAAACATGATTTATATTGTTTAAAATGATTTTTCAATGTTATGTTTTGTTTATCTTTAATTTTTCTAAATTATTTGTTGTGAGGTTTGCATGTGATTTTATTTTAATTTAAAATGGAGTAACGTTAGTATTATTTGGGATGGGTTGAATGGATAATAGTCAAAATTGTTTTTTTTTTTGGCAAATTTCTTTGTGTTTTTTGTTTGATTAGTGTTTTTTTAGGGCAGGTATTGTTTAGTGTTGTTTGGGATTAAATTGAAGGTTAAAAGATGGTTTGTTTTTATGATCGTCTTTGTGTATGTTTAAGTTTAATGAGATTTTATTTTGTTGCATGTCATGCGGTGTAATTTCTTTGAGTTCTCTTCTTTTTTAAGTTGCATGTTACTTCCTTTTAGTTTAAAGATTGTGTTGTTTAAGATTGCGTTGTATCGATGATAGTTTGAATTGTTTTGTTTTATTTTTTACAGGAGTTATTGAATATTATTTTTTGATTAGGTTAAAGGTGAGTGAAAAATTTGGTTATGTTTGTCTCAATTATGTTTTTGGTGAGGTTGCATGTTAGTTTTGTTTATTTTGATGAATTTTAGTTATGCAATGAATTTGTTATTTGATTTCTCTTTGGTTGTTTGTGATTTGTATGTATTGGTTTCCTTTTACATGAATTCAAATGGCATTGTTTTTAATTAGCAAGTGCAGAGGAAGGATTTTTGGTTGCTTTATACTGTAAATAAAGTTTTGAAGGAATTTATCCCCAAGCTCTCTCATAAGGTTGGTGGTCTTATTTTTCAACTGATTAAAGAGAATTATTGAATTTCTTGTAATTTTACTCTTAAGTTAGTATTGCTTTGCAGGCATGGTCTGTTAGGAAAGATTATTATATTTTTAGGTGTAATTGATTACTTATTGAAATTTTTTTTTTTTTTGTTTTTTTTGTTAAGGCAGGGGGTTGGGATATTTACCTTGCATTCATGAAGTTCTTTTGAATCGAAAATATGCTCATATGAACTTTGTTTACTTTTTATTTGAGGTTTTTTTTTTCATTTTTTTAATTGGTTTTTTTACATTAAATTTTGACTTTTTGGCTTCAAAATTTTGTAAATATGATGTAAACACTTCATTTTATCAAAAAAAAATTTTAAAATAAAAAATGAGCTTTCAACACTAAATTGGGTATCAATTTGAAGGATTTGGGCCAAATGTGATAAAGGTCCAAAAATTTTAATTTTAGTTTTAATTTTAACTTTGGTTTTAATTTTAGTCTTAATTTTAATTTTGGTTTTTAATTTTAGTTTTATCATTTTTAGTAAAAAGTCAAAAGTAAAAAGAAGGGAAAATAAAAAACGTGAGATTATTGCGAAAAAGAAAACCATGGATTCAGTCTTAGATTTAATTCTGGGAATTAATCAAATCAAATCACAGAAATGAATTCACAAAATAAAATCACAATGAAATCACAGATTTTAAGACATTGATATTTTCCAAATTGAGGAAGCATGAATTCCTATATAAATATTCAAATCTGTGATCAATGGAGACGAACAAAAAAAGCACACAGAAAATCGTAAGGGGGGAGATACAAGCAATTCAAGCCAAAAACAGGGAATTAACAGAAAGGAAGCAATTCAAGCCAATCAATCTCCAGAAGAAGCAACGAAGAGAATTTCCAAAGCAATCAACTTCAAGCAGTTTAATTTTTCCATTTGGCAGCATTCATTCAATAGCAATCGAAACCAACAAATACAGAAGCATACACAAAAAGCGAATCAAGCAAGGCAAAGCAGAAGAATTCAACAAAAAATATTCAAGCAATTTTGTAGCACAAAGCTTTAGTAATCAGCCTCTAAATAGAAAGCCTAACCAAATCCATAACAAACAATTTCAAAACACCCTGAAATAACTTATACCCAAAGTCCCAATAAAAACGGCACCACCAAAAGGAGAGGAGTTTAGAGGTTTTTGTCAGTGAAACTGACGAAGACTAGAGATGGTCACTGACGACGAAGGGTGGTCCTGACAGCTGCTAAGCTTGGCTTTGGGCTTGGATTTTGGAAACCACCGGAACCAAAGGTTGTTTTGGGTTTTCTGGTTGCTGGTTTCCAAAAGGCGAAACGACGAGGGGAGTGAGGAGATTTGAAAGAAGCTTTAGCATACCAAGGACGGCGATTTTCGATGATTGATGGTAGCCTACGGTGGCAGAAACGACTGAGGCCGTTGGGAATTTTGAAGTCTGGTTTGTTGATCTTGGGAGTCCCTAGGCTTTCTGAGAACACAAAGAAATAGGGGAAAACAGAGAAAAAGAAAGGTCTCATTTAGTTTAAGCCAAAAAGGAACGACATCGTATATGATTTCAGGTGGTTCGAACCGGTTTGAAGACCCGGCTCAATTGCAATGATCTGCTAGCCCATGCCAGATCTAATTTTAAACCCACCTACTAGCCCGTGGTTAATTGAAGTTTTGGGCCTATCTAGTTTTAATTCAGGACCGTGTTAGGCAAGCCAAGATATGAATTAATTAAGGCCCAATCTTCTAAGCTATGCACTAGACCAAGTTTATATTAGGCCTGATCTTTGTCTTAGAATAATTTTGGGTTTGTCTCAATCCATTAAGGTAATTTTCATATTATGTTTATTTGTATATTTATTCATTTATTTCACTTAGCCTTTTATTTTTAATTTTTATGCATGTTTAAAATAAGATTTAAAGATTGTAAGTTGAAAATGATAGTAAAATTTTTTGGAAAGTTTATTTAAAAAAAAACAAATAAAATCTTTTTAATCTTACCAAACTATTAGAAGATTTAAATTTTGAGTTAAATCTTACCAAATTATTAAAAAATTTAACGATTTTTTTTTCTTAAGTTAAAGCCATAAATAAATTTTTAAATAAAAATTTCACCAAACTATTAGGGAATGTGCATCGAAATAAAATTTTATCAAATTATTAAAGAATTTTATGGTTTGTTTTCTTGAATATATATTAAAGAATGGATTAAAAAAATTTTCTTAAAATAAATTCTACAAATAGTTTTTTAAATAAAATCTCACAAAACTATTAGAATATTTACATTAAAGTAAAATTTATCAAACTATTGAAATATTTTACTGATTGTTTCCTAAATAAAATATATTAATGAATACGATAATAGAGCCTTTTCAAAGTGGGACAATAATATCCATGAATACTTTTTAGATGAGAAAATTATCTTAAATTGCTATCAAACTATTAGAGTAACTTTAAAATCAATTTCTAATAATTAAATTATTTTGTAAAATTACAAAGATACTTTTAGGCTTGGATAACTTGAAATCAAATTAGTACCATTATTTTGAATAGGCGTTGTGAAGGTAATATAACTTTTCTCAAGCGTAACCACACTCCCAAATCTGAATCTAATTTAGTATTCTAGAATCTATTATTTAAAGATATCTAAGTCAAGTTTATGACTCCTTTTTAAAATGGGATAGATTCAGTTAATTGGCCAATTGCATCTAAACGAAAAAGATTAATGGTGACTTCTTAAATCTATGTTTAGTGACTCCACTGAAAAATACTGAGAGTCAGGGTAGTAAATAATTTCTTGTTATCCAAGCTTAACTTAATAAATTTAAAAACTTTTCTTCTTGTTTGTGTTCTAGTTATTTATCTTATTTTAAAATCATATCTGTCATTTTATTTGCACATGTATATTATGAGCTCTACATCCAAGCTCTGTCCTTTAAGAGGGAGTAAAGTATATATGCTTTCGTGAGATTTCATATCTCTATATGAGTTAGTGAAATACTCTTACTCAAATGGAACCTTTTTGGTTTGTAGCCTATGATAGGTGAAAATTAAGGTGCTTTACTAGTCTATAATGGACAATAATGTAAAGAACAATTTGAGAACATTTACACTATCAAATATTTGAACCTAGCATGTAAATAAACCCTAGGGGTCCAAACTAAGTTAGAGCCATGTCTTGTGTTAGAAAATCTTAAATATTTTGTTGGTAAATTTATATATTATTTTTTAAATATATTGTGTTGTTCTTTGTATATATCATGTTTGTTAACCTTTTTTTTATTATATATGCATGCATTCACATTATTAAATCATTCTTATTGCATTCATCCATACATGTATTCATTATTGCATTATTCCATATATTAAAATATGTGAATGCCTAATTGTAAATTAAAGAGCAATTTGTTTCTTTAGCTTTTTACATAGTTGTGAATATGAATTTTGGTTTTTACTATGTATTGCATACATGCTAAAATGTAAACATTGTTGTATGTATATTATTTCATTTGTTTAAGTCAATCTTTGCCTTTCTTATTTTGTTTATAGTTGTGAATATGAATTCTTACTATGTATTACATACATGTTTATACACATCTTTATATGTACGTTATTTCCTCTGTTTGAGAAAATATTTGCCTTTTCAATTTTGTACATAGTTTTGGATATGAATTTTTGTTTTCATTTATGTATACATGTATTAGCATATAGATCTATGTAAACATATTAGTATGTACGTTATTTCATTTGTTTGGGAAGATCTTTGCCTTTTTAATTTTTTACATAGTTTTGAATATGAATTATTATCGTTACTATGTATTGCATACGTGTATTTGTATATATATTTTTGTATGTACATTATTTCATTTGTTTGGGGCCATCTTTGGTACGTAAATATGAATTTTTGTTTTTCATTATGATTTGCATACAGATATTTGTATATATATTTTTCATCCATTTGAATTATTTGATAATAAAAACCCACATGATTTTTTTCTATGATTGAAAAATGTTCTTTATAAAGAAAAATATTTGTAGAAATAATCTTAAAAGAATTGGTGTTTACTACCAAGAATGAACATATGTAGTTGTTTCACTTTCCATTTCATACTCCAATTTAATTAAATGCCACATTACTTAAAGCTTGACTTTTCAAGCCTATGATCATAATTTTCATTTGACAAAGAATGATTTTCAAGTCAATAATCTTTATTAAGGATATGAGCAATTAAGTTTTTAAACTCTTGTTTGAAAATATATTAAGTTTTTAAACTCTTGTTTGAAAATATCTTTGTAAACCAATACATGAGGCTCTCTCTTAAAGATTCTAGATTTTAGCAATTTGATAAGTATCAAGATTATTCGAAACACATCACTATCCATGTTTCTTCACAAAGCCTAAACCTTTCAAATTTCTTCCCTTAGGGTAAAATTATTGAAAAGCTCATATCCCTTTAATATCCTTGTTTGACATATTGATTCATTTTCTTTTTCTTTCATTGCCTTAAAATTTTTCTTTACCCACATATTAAGGCAAATTTACCAAAAAGCTGAAATTATCCAATTTTTTCAATATCCTTTCTTCTGGATGGCATTGATTTCATCTTTTGATGTGGGTTGTGAAAATGAAGATTGTTACATTGAGATTTCATTTGATGTAGTAAGATGATACTTTGAGCTTGATTGCAAAAAAAAAAAAAAAAAAAAGAGAGAGAAAGAAAAAAAGAGAAAATAAAAAATGAAAAAAAAATTTTATTGTAATATCATGCATATGAGATATTCAAAGAATTCCAAAATAAAAAAAAAATATACTTTTGAGAATTATTTTTTAATGGAGGTATCTATATTTGATATGATAATGATCATATTTTTTATATTCCTTTCACAAAAAGAAAATATCCATTTGCTACTCTTTTTTAGCCTATTGAATTTTTTTGAAAAAACCCTAATTAATGATTATCCTCCACACTATGGTGCAAGTATGAAAGGAGATTTATTTGAAAAAGCATTAGATCCAAAGTTAAGGATAGGGAAAAAATGCTTATAGTTAAAAGACAAGTTTCAAAATTTTGGGCAATTTGTCAGGATATGAAAACATGAAAAAAATAGAAAAAAAGAAGATGAAAATGCATGTTTTGAGAAGTGTAAAAGACAAATGTTCCTGAGAAAAGAAATGATCATTGGTTTGATTACACTTAAATACATTTTTGGGCCCATCTATTCTTTCTTTTAAAACCCTAAACCCCAGCCCACATTATATTTTTTAAAAAGACCATTTTGATCAATTGTGGATATCTAAATTGAAGAGTCTTTCTTTAGGAAATCACCATCGTTTTTGGATTTTGGATGAATTTTTAGTTTTCAAATGCATGATGGAATAGTAAAAAAAAAAAAGAATGAGATTGAATGAAACTCTAGGGTAAAAATCCGAAATGGCAATTTATAGTAAATTTGAAAGTAATTTAAACAAATTCATTAGAGAAAGTGATTTTGAAAGAACCAATGAATAATGAAGATTTTTGAGAAATTCAAGAAGATAAACCTCAATCTAAAGATTTGTTTTAAAATTTGAGCCATTATTTCTTTCCTAGAAATTTTGAGCCTATCATAGTCAATCTTGACATTTGTTAAAGTATCCTATATCAAGAACCTAGAGGAGTGCCAAAATGAATTGTGTTTTAAAAAGAATAAATTTTCAAATTTAAACTTTCATTTGTGAGCCTAGATAAAGAAATATTGATTTTTTTTTCTTATTAAATAACCAAAATCATGATATGCTAAACCATTTCATCCTTTTGGAAATACCAAGATTCACTTAATTTATTATGGGTAGTAATCATCAGCTTTCAAGAGATCTAAATGTCATATGTTGATATATTTTGATAATGGAAAAGTGATATGTGGGATAATTTTTAGTTGCCATTCTTTTGGGAGCTTTTGAAAATTTTCAAATTTGAAGTGTTTTATATATGAATTTTGATAGATGGAAGAAAAATGATTTTCAAATCAATATGACAAGAGTGACTTTTCTAGTACAACAAAAATTCTTTGTTTCAATTTTTTTGCACTATTTGGTAAATGTACAATCCTTATTTTGATAATTGCATTTGTATCATAGTTGGGGCATGCATTTGCATCATCTAGTGAACATTTGAATCATATAAATCATGGTATCACGATATCATTGTTGATTAGGGTGTGCTTTTGCATCATTTAGTCAAAATCTAGATTGATGCATTTGCATCATTTAGAAGGCATTTGTATTATTATCATGACATTTTATCGTATACAAGAATTTGACTTTGGTGGGAAAAATTTTTTAACTTTTTAAATCCTCAAATGAGGAAGATCTTTCATGAGGAGATTTTTTAGACAAGAAAGCTTTCCATACTTTTAAAGTTATAGGGCCTTTGTTTAAAAGAGCTTTTTATAATACCTCAAAACATAATCACTAAAGTCTTTCAAATGAGAAGTTTTGAAATTTTAGATGTGAAACTCTAAAATTTTTTAAATGAGAATGTTTGAAATTTTGATGTGAAATCTTAAAATTTTTCGAATGAGAATCTTTGAAATTTTGGTTACGAAATAGTAAAGCCTTTGAATGTGAATTTTTTAATTTTTTTTATGTGAATCCCTAAGTTTTATTTTTAACTTTTAGGTATGAATCTCTAAAATTTTTTAATGAGAATCTTTAAAATTTGGAAGTGAGCCTTGAAATCTTTGATGTGAATCCATGAATTTTCAAATATAAAACTTTGGATGTGAATCACTAACAAAAAAAATTTTAAATGCGAATCTTTAAATCTTGTATGTAAATTACAATTTACGAATCTTTACAATCTTACGAATCTGAGAAATCTTATGAATTTGAGTTCTTGCGAATTTGAAAATTCTTGCGAAACAGAATTTCTTGTGAAATTAAATTTCTTGCGAATCTGACTTCTTACGAATTTTAAATTCTTACAAATTTGAAACATTTGTGAAATTGAATTTGTTGTGAATCTAAGTTCTTATGAATTTGAATTCTTATGAAATTGAATTTATTGTGAATCTAAACTTGTTAAATAAAATTTCTTACGAATCTGAATTTTTTGTAAATTTGAAATTCTTGTAAAATTGAATTATGAATTTGAAAATTCTTGCAAAACTGAAATTTTTAGAAATCTAATATTTTTGTGAATTTGAAAAACTTGCAAATTTGAGTTCTTGTGTACCATTTTTGTGAATTTAAAAATTCTTGCGAAACTAAAATTTTTAAGAATTTAAAAATCTTATGAATCTAAAAATCTTGTAAATTTTTTATTCTTATGAATTTTTAAATTCTTGCGAACTTAATTCTTACAAATTTGAACTTTTATGAACCTGAAGCTTTTATGAACTTGAAATCTTTATGAACTAAATTTCTTGCGAACCTAAAAATCTTATGAAGCTTTAGATCTTGCAAATCTTTGAAATTATTATAAAACAAAAATTCTTATGAATCTAAAAGTCTTGTGAATCTTTGAATTCTTATAAATTTTGTGAATTTTTTAATTTTTACAAATCTGAAAATCTTTACGAATCTAAAATTTTTGCAAATATGAAATCTCTATTAAACTTAAAATCTTTGAGAATCTTGTAATTCTTGCAATTCTTGCAAATCTTAAAATTTTTTACAAATTTTAAAACTTTGTGAATCTTTAAAGTTTTGTGAACATTTGAATTTAATGACGAACCTATTAATTTTCAAATTGAGAATTTTTGGATTTTAAGTTAAAAATTTTGAAATTTTATGAACTCAAGTAAAATGGAGGTCTTTTAATGTTTTCTAATTAAAGTTTTTCAAGTTATTTAACATTTATATAAAGGAATTCATTTCTTAATTTAAAATTATTAAACTTCTATTTAAAAATTTTTTTTAAAAGTCTCAAAAAAATCGCATGCCTTTATTTAGACTATTTTTTTTTAAATAAGTTGACTAATTTGAGCATAAATGTAACGAATATCTATGTTTTTGTGCAATTCTGGTTTCACATAAATTGTGCAAAAAAAGACAGTTGTAAAATTTTATCTAAAAATTTTTTTAGAATAAAAAAATGAGCCTTCGAAAATAAATTAAGCCTTGATTGAAAAGATTTGAGCCCAATGGGATAAAGGCCCAAAAATTTTAATTTTGGTTTTACTTTTAGTCTTAATTTGAATTTTGATTTTTAATTTTAATTTTATTATTTTTAGTTAAAAAGTCAAAAGTAAAAAAAAAAAAAAAAAAGGGAAAATCAAAACATGAGATTAGTGTGAAAAAAGGAAACCATGGATTCAGACTTGGATTTGATTTTGGGAATTAATCAAATTAAATCACAAAAATGATTTCACAAATAAAATTACAATGAAATCACAGATTTTATAACATTGATATTTTCCGGGAAACATGAATTCCTATATAAAGATTCAAATCTGTGATCAATGGAGACGAACAAAAATGCACGTAGAAAATCATAAGAAGGGAGACACAAGCAATTCAAGCCAGAAATAAGGAATCAGCAGACAGGAAGCAATCTAAGCCAATCAATTTCTAGAAGAAGCAACCAAGAAAATTTCCAAAGCAATCAACTTCAAGCAATTCAATTCTTCCATTCGGCAACATTCATTCAACAGTAATCGAAACCAGCAAATAAAGAAGCATACACAGAAAATGAATCAAGCAGGACAGAGTAGAGGAATTCAATAGAAAATATTCAAGCCATTTTGTAGCACACAGCTTCAGTAATCAACCTCTAAATAGAAAGCCTAACCAAACCCACAACAATCCGTTTCAAATCACCAAAAAATAACCCATACCCAAAGCCCTAACAGAAATGGCACCACCAAAAGGAGAGGAGTTTGGAGGTTTTTATCAGTGAAACCGACAAAGGCTAAAGGTGGTCACTGGCAACAAAGGGTGGTCCTGACAGCAGCGAAGCTTGGCTTCGTGTTTGGATTTTGGAAACCACCGGAACTAAAAGTTGTTTTAGGTTTTCTAGTTGCTAGTTCCCAAAAGGCGAAAGGACAAAGAGAGTGAGGAGATTTGAAAGAAGCTTAAGCATACCAAAGATGGTGATTTTCGACAATTGATGGTAGCGCACAGTGGCAGAAACGACTAAGGCCAGCAGGAATTTGGAAGTTTGGGTTGCTGATCTTGAGAGCCCTTAGGCTTCCTAAGAAAACAAAGAAATAGGGGCAGACAGAGAAGAAGGAAGGTTTCATTTGTTTTAAGCCAATAGGGAATAGCACAGTAATGATTTCAGGTGGTTCGACCCGGTTTGAAGACTTGATTCAATTGCAATGATCTACTAGCCCATGTTTGATCTAATTTTAGATCTGCCTACTAGCTTGTGGTTAATTGAAGTTTTAGGCCCGGCAGGTTTTAATCCAAGCCTGTACTAGGCAAGCCAAGATTTGAATTAATCAAGGCCCAATCTTCTAAGCTATTCACTGGACCAAGTCTCTATTAGACCTGAACTTTGGCTTGGAATAAATTTAGGTTTGTCTTCATTTATTAAGGTAATTTCCGTATCTTATTTATTTGTATATTTATTCATTTATTTCACTTGGCCTTCTTTTAATCTTTTGTACATGTTTAAAATAAGATTTAAAGATTGTGAATTGAAAATGGTAGTAAAATTTTTTGAAAAGTTTATATTTTAAAAAATAATAATTTTTTTTTAATTTTACCAAATTATTGGTCGATTTAATTCTTGAGTTAAATTTTATTAAACTATTAAAAAATTTAACGATTTTTTAAAGATAAACCATAAATAAATTTTCAAATAAAAATTTTATCAAACTATTAGGAGATGTGCATCGAAATAAAAACTTAACAAATTATTAAAAGATTTTATGGTTTGTTTTCTTGAATATATATTAGTGAATGGATTTAAAAAAGAAAAACTTTCTTAAAATAAATTTTACAAATGGATTTTTAAATAAAATATAATCAAACTATTGGGAGATGTGCATTGAAGTAAAATCTTACCAAACTATTGGAGAATTTTACTAATTGTTTCCTAAATAAAATATATTAATGAATCCGATAACGGAGCTTCTTCAGAATAAGATACTAGTCTCGATGAATACTTCTGAGGTAAAAAATTATCTTAAATTACTACCAAACTATAAGAAGTAATTTTAAAATCAATTTCTAATAATTAAATCATTTGGTAAAATTACAAAGATTTTTAAAGCTTAGATAACATGAAATCCAACTGATATCATTAATTGGATAGACGCTGTGAATGTGTTATAACCTTTCTCACACATAACCATATTTTTGAACTTAAATATGGTTTCGTAGACTAGAATATATCATTTTAAGATACCTAAGTCAAGTTTAAGACTCCTATTTAAAATATGATAGATTCAGTTAGGTGACCAATTACACCTAAATGAAAAGGATTGGTGGTGACTCCTTAAATCTATACCTAACAATAGGTCACAAATCTATACGTTATGACACATTCATTCCTAAACTAAAAGCTTTAGGTATTGACAGATTGGCACTAACGATTGTCAACAACTTTTTCTTTATGAACGGAGGAGAAAAAAGTTGAATGGAAAGGAATACATTTGAATTCGGAGGTGCTGTGAATTGTGTTTATTCCATTTTTTTTTACTTCATTTGATATCATTACCAATGGATTTTGATTTTTAAACATCCTAAATTACTTACAGATGTTTCAGATCCTCCTTTTTCATTCTTTGGTAAGATTATCTAATGTTTTTAGGATCCTGATCAAATAGGTATGGGTCTATATACGGATCAAGACATATAAGTCAACTTTTAATAACTTTAATACTTTTGAAAAGGTATGTCTCATTGCTTATTTGACAAATAGTTAAGTTTTTTCCTTAGTTAACTAGAGTAAGTAACAGATGTTTGCTTATGCAAATATAGGCTATGCAAAGTATAAGGGATAATATCAAAGACTAAATGAGATTAACGAGATTATTACCTTGCCTATGTATGCTGATAGAATAAAGTATAATAGATTAAGTTGAAGGTTAGAGGATGGTTTTTATTATTTTTGCAAGTAAGGCATTGGTTTCAATTTTAGCTCTTTTTATTTTCCTATTTCATGCTATTTCTTTTTATTTAAGATTTCATTGTTTATTTCCTTATATGATGATATTTCTTTATTTTATTTTTATGATTTTTTGAATTAATTGTTTGGGAACTTGAAAAATTAACTTATCATTAGTATTGCTATGATGTTTGTATTTCAATTTGCCCAATCAATGGCCTTGCTACTTCTTCTTAGAGACATCCTAGGAATGCCGAGACTGTGCAGTTGAGCTTTTGCTCAGCAAAAAGGCATGAGAAAAAGGAATTATAAAAAGAAAAGACAATTATAATTTAAAGGAATTATGGGCAGTGAAGATTCCATGGTAAGAAATTGCAATTTGCATATGTGAATTTGTATTGCTTTATATTTGCAAAACATTAGTATATCTTCAGTTAGTAATTTCACTATTTGACATAAAGTATGAGGTGATCCTTGGAGTTATTTGTAGCCTACAACAGAATAGGAGTTTAATTTCTTTTTACCATAAAAAAGATCAAAAGTGGTAGAGAGCACAGGTACCCTCTATTGGTTTCCTTTCTAACATGAAGTTTTTAAAGTATTGATTTAGGGAAAGTATATATAAATATATACTCACAGACACATGCCTTATTTCGTATGAGAATCCTATGCGGTATAGATTATTAAATGGTTATTGTTTGAGTAACTAAAATACCATTGATTTTTCATAAGCTGTTCGCTATCTAATGAGATTTCAAATAGAGTACTTGTGTGGCTTATTGAACATTGCTCACTATGCTACATTTGGAAATGAAGCTACAAAAATGGTTCTTGTAAGTATTGACAGAAAGTGGCCAAAGGTTTGTTCATCCAAGTTTGAGTCTTTTGGTATTTAACTTCTACCCATGTAATTGACACTAAGTTAGAGAATCTTCAAATCTCAAGGTTGATGTTATTTAGTTGGTCTTTACATTCATTCTTTCATGTCTAATAGACTTGAGGATACTTAACTATTTAAATGAATAAGAGGGATGAATTCTTCATTCACACTCAACTAAATCTTGACCACTTGCTGCTTTGAAGAAATAACTATTATCATGCTTACTGAACTCAATTCTTATTTTGAGACTATTACTTATGAGGGCTTTTATAATAGGTGATTGTGAACTAACCAAAGTTGGATATTTGAGAATTTTTGTGGTCAAATGATAAACTTTGGGTTCCTAGGCCATTTCTAAGTATGTATATAAGAATGGGAGATAAATCACGTGAAATGAAAGTGGTCGAATATGAAAAATATATGGAACTTGCCGATCAAATTCGAAAGCACTTTCAACATCTCAAGAACATTTGGCTCTCCACTGAAATGTTGTTTAGCATTTTAACATTTTTACTTATAGAAAAAAATATTAAAATTATAAAATTAAAAAAAAAGGATAAATGTGTTGCTGTTATGCATTGATATAATATTGTGAAATGTGACACGCCAATTAGGAAATGTATTGATGGTCAAATATGAGGTGAGCCTTGGAAGAAAAATTAGCACGAACTATCCTTTTGTTAATTTTTTTTATGGCAGTGGAATCAGACTTTTTTAATAGTGCATTAGATCCACATGGTGCTTTCTTATAGATGGCATGAGGAACATCAAAGGAAAGGCAATGGCCTGATATTTAAATGTTAATAAGGATAGGTTTGGTAGTGAAATCTAAGAACTAGAGGTTGGATAGGCATGTGGATTAAATCTACAAAAAATTATTTCATTTATACATGCTTTTTCACATAATTTTGTGCCCTTTTGTACATATCCAAATGCGCAGAAAGATTACTTATGAAACATGTACATATAATAGCTATGAATACAATTAAAATATAAAGTGAAGCTTTGAACCAAAATTAGGCAATTCATAACTTTAACTAGATAATTTTTTTTTGATTAAATTACTAATAAATAATTAATTCATTTAACTATGTATATCTATTTAAATTAAAACTCAATTACTCTAACAAATTGAATGAAGCCAGGCCACCTACACTAATTGTAAATCAAAGGCAAAGTATAACTACTTGATTTTTAATCAAACTGACATCTCTAATTTTGAACTTATTTCAATTTTATATAAGTTTTGCTCGATAAAAAAGATAGAAAAAAAAGTAAAGATGAAAAAATTGATAATACAAAAAATATTATAGAACAAGATTACATTGATTGGTCTCTGACAAACTTGTAGGATTTATGATTCTTACAACCAATTACTATGATCCATCTACACTTATTCACCTTCTATGCATCAATATTTATATTTAAGTTAAACACTGATACATAACATTTCCTCTATAAATAAATTAAATATATAATATGTCACACGGTTATGATCACTGCAATCGATTGGAACAAATTTAGAAATCTTAGCATATGAATTGAAAGAGAAAGTTTCAAAATTTTTGCTTAAAAAGTCAAAGTAACTTCTTTTAAAAGCATTTAGGACTAGATATAAGCCTAAACTTGGAGCGTGCCTATTAAATTATTATTAATACTATATGTAGACATACCATTTAGTCTTGGATCTAAGTCAATTGGGGTAGATTTAATTTCAGATCTAAAAGGTCTAAATTTTATATTTTTTTATTTTTATATTTATATGTATTTATCATCTTTTTTTTATTTTATATATTTATCTTTTATTATTGTTTATAAAAAAAAAGAGTCAAACCAAAAAGATTAAAGTTTGGCTAGGTGATAATTTTTAAATATAAGAACAGGTATTACTCCTTAGCCTTTAGCCTCTTGAGTTGAATTAGAAAAGATCTAAAACTCTTTTAGATTTACACTATAAATGGATTGATATTTACAAAGCTGAAACCCATGGAGGAAATTGTAAAGAAGAAGGGAGTTGTAAGCAGCAGAAGGCGATAGGTAACATACGAGAGAATATCCGTGTGGAGTTACCAGATTCTAAGCTACTTAAAACACATAAAACTCAAGGAGAAATAGAGAAAGTAGACAACATAAAAAATTGGGAGCTATATCACTGGTTCTTTGAGAAATAGAAGCTAACTAGCTTTCTACAATAGAAAATTAAGAAAGGGGAAAGATCATGTAAAATGATCTAGACTAGAAGACCTCGTCAAAGTCCAAAAGTTCAAATTTTGGGTACAACCCAAAGAAGATTCAAGCTGAAGTGAAAGCCTACAAGCCCATGATTGAGACCCAACCTGTTTTGCAAATTCAACATTGAGCCATGAAGCCACACCACTAAGCTGAACCAAATCTGAACCATTCTGGTTGATTTTTTTTCTTGCAGCCGAGCTTCCCAGCCACTAAACTAAGGTCATTTCATTTTTCTGGCATTTTATTTATTTATGGTTTTATTCGTTTATTCAGTTTTCTTAATTTTTTTTATCAAATATTTAAAAAAATTACAAAAACTATAAAAAATAATAATTAAAAAAATATAAAATAAAATTTTTGAGAATAAGTGATAATTATCCAATGATAAATTATTTTAGAAATTACAAATGATTAATTTTTAAAAAATTTTAAGTAAGAAATTTCTTTAAATTTGTCCCAAATGGTGAAAAAATTTAAATGCAATTTTAAAAAAATAGTTGTCTTGTTATTCCAAAGATAAAAAGAAAATGAAAAATTTTTAAATAGACCAAAATGGTAAAAAATTTAGAAATCAAAAAGAAAATTTTTAAATTGACCCAAATGGTGAAAAATTTAGAAAAAAATAAAATAACAAATATAAATTTCAAGGATGAAATTTTTAGTAATCGCAAATGGTTGATTATCTAAGAAATTTTTAGGTGAAAAGATATTTCTAATTTTAGCCAAAATAGAGGATGAATTAGAAATATTTTCAAAATAAAAAATGATTAAACTTTTTTCCAATGACGAAGCCTCTTCAAATAAATAAATGAGATTTTTAAATACTCTTGAAGTGAGGAAGTAATTTTAAGAATTCTTTCAGATTGATAGAGAAATCTTATAAGTCATTTCTAATATTTAAACATTAAAATTTAAGATTATTAGAACCAAGATAATTTTTAGGATAATTTAAAATTAAATGGTCCCATCTTAGGATGGGTGTTGTGGGGTGCTATAACCTTCCCCTCATATAATTGAACTCTTAAACCTAGTTCTGTTCAGAAGATCAAAAGCTATTCTTTCAGGGACCCTTAGTCAAGTTTAAGAGCTCCTCAAAATGATAGATTCATTAGGTGATCAATCACACATAGAAAAAAAGATTAATGGTGACTCTATTTGTTAGGTCTAGCTATAGATTTTCGGATCTATATGTTATGATAATTTGGCGACTCCACTAGGGATTGCTAGAGAGTCAGGCCATAAATTTTTAAATTTATCCTATCTTTTTATCTAATGGTTTTCAAATGTAATGATTATGTTATTTGTTTACTAACGTTTTTTGTTTTTTATCTTGATTTATGAGGTTGAAAATTTTATGTTCCTTTACACACATTATCACATGCATTTGCAATACATAAGCTCTATTCCTGGGCTCTATCCCTCTTAGGAGGGAGTAAAGTACCTACGCTCTTGTGAGATGATAATCTCTACAATAGCTAACAAAATACTTTCACTCAAATTGAATCATTTTCGTTGATAGCCTGTGATGAGTGAGGATTGAAATACCTTACTAGTCTATAATAGATAATGATGTAAGGAACAATTTGAGAAATTTAGTGGTTAAAATCACTTAACCCTGTATATAATCTACACTTAAGAAGCTAGCTTTAAGATAAAGCCCTTCTTACGTATTGATAGATGTAACCCAAAGTTAGGACAAAAGAAGGAACAATTTATGATCTAACCATTTTTGTTTGACTTTGTGTATTTGCATTATCATGTCATGCATTATTTTCATTGTCATATTTAACATTATGCATTTGCATAATTTTCATATGGGAAATATTTGCCACATATTAGATCTTATCCATGGAAATGTACATTTCATTCATGCATTGAAATAGCAAACACAAAGCATAGCATTTTTGATAATGTAATTGTGGTACTTAAGGTTCAAGGATAGCTTTACCAAGTAAGAACCCAACTCACCAATACAATATAAGGGCTTGAGCCAGACAAATGGAGTAAAAAAATTTTAATCATCTTGAGAGGATAGAAAAAGCTCAAGAGAAACATAAAAGAGAGTTGAGTAAGATTCTGGATGTTTTGAATAAGTTGAATAAAGGGAAAGGGATAGAAGAAAATACTAGCCAATAGGACCATCCATCATAAGAGGTGACTGATCCTCTATACCTTCTTGGTTTTGGTCGCAGCAAGCCTAGTCCACACAAGATGCACAACCACAACAATTTACATACCCTGTAGGATATACATACCCTGTAGGGTATACATTCCCTAGAATGCCATTAGCTTCAAATCCAGGGTATTATCATAATCATGTTTTTATTAAGAAGGCAGTGGAACCAATCTAAGTCCTTGATTTGGACGATCCAAAAGAGAAAGAGAAGTTGAGGCCTAAAGAGAAAGAGATTTTAAAAGGCTCAAAAGCTAAACAGAAGATGAACTCATTGGAGGAAAGGTTATGAACAGTGGAAGAAATTGGTTTTTATGATTTTGTGGATGCTGCTGGGCTTTATTTAATCCCAGATGTCATTATTCTTTTGAAGTTTAAGGTGTCAAAATTTGAGAAATATGATAATACAAAGTGCCCAAGGATCCGTATCACCATGTATTGTAAAAAAATGATTGCCTATACTAATAATGAAAAGCTGTTAATGTATGTATTCTAAAATAACCTTACTAGTTTTGCTGCTAAGTGATATGTATAGCTGGATAGGACTTCTATTCAGTCTTGGAGTGATATAACCCATGACTTTATCAGTCAATATCGACATATAATAGATCTAGTTCCAGATTATCTTTTTTTGTAAAATATACAAACAAAAGGCAATTGAATCATTTAAAGAGTATGTCCAGAGGTAGAGAGACGTAGCTACTCAAGTTTAGCCACTTTTGACTGAGAAAAAAATCACAATGCTATTTATAAGCACTTTAAAATCTCCCTATTATGAAAAGATGATAGAGAATGCAATGAAAAACTTTGCTAATATAGTGATTTCAAGAGAAATTATTAAAAATACGATCAAGAGTGGCAAGCTTCAAGAAGGAGAAACCATCAAGAAAGGAGAGATACATAAAAAAAAAAATTAAAGTTCAAGCTATGAATTTTGATGGGCAACAATTCAAAAGCCATACTTTATATCCACCACCTATTCATCTTGTTTACTATCCTACAATTAATGGTATTGCACAGCCCCTTACCAATCATATCCCTAACCAGATTACCCACCAACTTACTAATCAACCTCTCAAATGCCTACATATAGGTCTAGTCATATTACTACATCGACTTCAAAGCCTAACAATCAAGCGAGTGATTTAATGAGATCTCAGAATAACAAAAAAAAAAAAAAACCCACATTGATCTTATCCCCATGAATTACACCAAATTATTCTCAGAACTGATCAAGAACAACTTGGTATCTTCAGTTATTCTAGAACTATTGAAGCCACCTTATCCAAAATGATGCTAATACGACATGCGATTATCATAATGAGAATGTGGGTCATCCTATTAAAACTTGTCCTATTTTCAAACATAAGGTACAAAGCTTGATCCAAAAAGCTTGGTAAGCTTCGATGAATTAGTGGGCATGATATCAATATAAATAATTCACTTGATCACAGGGTGCATAATTTTAAGATGGACAAAGATGTTAAGGCTAGTTGGATGTTGCTTGTCATCTTAGATTCCTTTCATAGTAATGTTAGGATTTTTTTTATGTAATAAGATTTTATTTTTTATCATTTTAATAAAAAATAAGTATGATGCATGTCATTATATTTTCTTTTTCATCCCAACCATTATTCCATGCTTTGTATTTATCATATCTTTTATCCCCATTCTTAAATTTTAAATGATGAAAGTTTAGACAATGATAACAATAATTCTGAGATTTAATTTTAAGAACTCATTCGCAATGATCTGTGGAGACCATTTGAGCAAAGGAAGCAAGCTGCTAGCAGATATAAAATAGATATGTCTTGAAGATATGCAGTTTTTTAAAATGATCAATGAGTTAATCTTTGTTCAATAGATGATTTTTAAAGAAAGCATTCACGTTTGAGATGAAAATTGATCGTATTTCTTTTACCATTCATAAAACCATCCATTGCTACCCTTCTTGAGCATATAATGATTTATTTTTTTAACCCTAACCAAAGATCACCCTTCATATTGGGGGTTAAATTTTAAGAAGACATACTTGAAAAGGAAAAAAGGTAAAAGATCATAAAAGACCTCAAAGATAGAGAGTAAAAGAAAAGGAAAAACAAACCCTTATAAAGAGAAAGAGAAGAAAAATGAATGTCACAAATGATTTGGGACAAAGAAATGAAAATCCTTTTAAGGGAAATAAGATAAAAAAATAGAAAAAAAAAGTAGTGAAATGATGTGGAATGGGACAAAGTGCCAAATTCCATCACATGATAGGAAATGATCTTTTGGTTTAAACCCTTTAAATATGTGTTTTGAGCCTATTTTATCCATTTCTTTCATGATCCCTCACCATAGCCTACATCACAACCTTAAAAAGTTCATTTTGATTAAATGTGAATGCTCAAATTGAATGATCATATATTGGGCTAAGGCATACTCATGATGAAATAATGGAATCATGATATGTGTTTTAGAGATTGATGTGTGGGAGATATAAAAAATGATGAAAAATGAAAAAAATGAAAAAAATGAAAAATGAAAAAATGAAAAAAATGAAAAAAAAATGAAAAAATAGAGAAAAAATGTAAAATAAGAGAAAATGAAAACTTAAATTGAAAATTCGAAAGGATAATTTGGGTAGAAAAATCTCTAAGCTAAAAGTTGGATAGATGGTTCAAATATATGAAAAATCAAAGATATCTGAAGATCCTTCAAAATTGGGGCAAAGTTTAATGAGCTCGAAATGATTTTGAAAGTTAATGGAATGAGATTTTGAAAAAGAATTTTGGATTAATGTTAAGAATTGTCTAAGTATTCATTGTTTGGACATTGTTACACCATTCAACACCATCCTTAATGACATACTTGAATTTGTTCTTTTGCCCATTTATTTTTGTACTAGACTCATTTTTCATTGATTACCTTTCTTCCAATTCACCTTATACTCTCTTATTTTTACATTCCCAGAATAAATCAAGGAAATATCTGATTGTATTATATTTGTCAAAAATTGAAATGATAATTAATGAATGATAATATTCATAAAAGATTCTGACATTTTTTTGAAAAGAAACCTAAGATGATAGGGGTAAAAAAATGAAGAAAAGGTAGAAACCTAAAAAAATGATTTGAAAAGACACATGGTGTGACCAAGTAATAAATATAGTGATGGACGGGTCAACATAACTTATGGGTTGTGATCAAGTGATGAAATAATGTGGAGCAAGTTGACAAGTTTTGAGATGGTGGAGTTTTAAGAATCATATTACCACAATTAATTAGATATCAGCATTACATGCATTGTGTTTGCATTTTAGTGAATATTTGAATCTTGGCTGGCCATGCATTTGCCTCATATAGTGAACATTTGAATTATGGTTTAGAATGTGGCATCTACATTATTATAAGAATCTAGATTGTTGCATTTGCATCATGATCATAACATTTTTATATACAAAATTTTGACTTTGATGAAAGATTGAGAATTTTTATGATAAAAAAATTTTGAAGTTTTTGAGGGAGGCTTTTTAAAATAAGGTTGTGAATCCTTGAATGGAAAAATCTTTTATGAGCAAAACCTTGAGAATTCTAAAGTTATGGAGCATTTTAAAGGAGCATTTTTAAAGTTAAAAGTAATGAGAATCTTTGAATGAGAATTTTTAAATGAGAATTTTTAAGAATTTTTAAATGAAAATCTTTAAATGAAAATCTTTAAGAAATTTTGAATGAAAATTTATCGAATGAACTCGAATGAGAAGTTTTGAACTTTTAGATATGAACCTCAAATTTTTTGAATGAGAACCTTCGAATTTAAATGTGAAACTCTAAAATCTATCGAATGTGAATATTTGAACTTGAATGAGAATCTTTAAGAAATTTTGAATGGAAATTCGAATATGAATCTTTAAACTCGAATGAGAAGTTTTGAATTTTTAGATGTTAACCCCAAATCTTTTAAATAAGAACCATTGAATTTAGATGTGAAACTCTAAACTCTATCAAATGTGAATCTTTGAACTCGAATGAAAAGCTTTAAACTTTGGATGTGAATCTTCAAAATTTGAATATGAATTTTTAAATGTTGGATGTGAACTTTGCAATTTTAATGCAAATCCTTGAATTGAACTTTGGATGCAAATCTCTCATATGTGAATCTTAAAATCTTGAGAATCAAATTCTTGTGAACTTGAAAATTTTTGTGAATCAAATTCTTGTGAACCTGAAAATTCTTGCAAATCTGAAAATTCTTGCGAAAATGAAAATTTTTGTGAATTTTTGAACCTTGTGAATTTTTGAATTTTGAAATTATGATTCTTTGAACTTAAATTGTGAATCTTTGAGTTTCAATTGCAAATGTCAAATTATAAAATTTTGAATACTTTAAATTGTGAATCTTTAAAGTTTTGAGATATTATAATTTGTTGTTAAGTCACACCTGGACGTAATGAGGTGCCTATATCTTTGCACAATTTCTGTTTCACAGAAAATACACAAAGAGAGGGAGCTTTAGATATCCTATTTAGTCCGAAATCTAAGTCAATAGGGGTTGATTTAATTTTAAGTCTAAAAGGTCTAAATTTTATATATATTTTTTATTTTTATATTTATGTGAATTTATCATCTTTGTTTTTTTCTTTATTTTACATATTTATCTTTTATTACTGTTTATATAAAAAAAAAAGAGTAAAACTGAAAAGATTAAAGTTTGGCTCGATGATAATTTTTAAGTATGAGATTAGGTATTAATCCTTAGCCTTTAGCCTTTTAAGTTGAATTAGAAGTGATCTGAAACTCTCTTAGATTTACACTATAAATGGATTGATATTCACAAAGTTGAAACCTACAGAGGAAATTGGAAAGAGGAATGGAGTTGCAAGCAGTAGGAAGTGATCAATAACATACAAAAGAGTATCGATGTGGAGATACCAGATTCTAAGCTATTTAAGACACATAGAATTCAAGGTGAAATACAGGAAGAAGATAACATCAAAAATTGAGAGCTGTATCACTGGTTCTTTAAGAAATAGAAGCTAACTAGCTTTCTGCAATAAAAAATAAAGAAAAGGAAAAGATCATGTAAAATGATCCAGACTTGAAGACCTGGTCAAAATCCAAAAGTTCAAATTTTAGGAATAACCCAAAGAAGATTCAAGTTGAAGTGAAAGCCTGCAAGCCCGCGATTGAGATCCAATTAGTTTTGCAAATTCAGCACTGAGCCATGAAGCAGCGCCACTGAGCCAAGCTAAATCTAAGCCATTTTGGTTTATTTCTGTTTCCGTAGTTGAGCCTCCCAACCACTAAACCAAGCCGATTTCATTTTTTTGGTATTTTATTTATTTATGATTTTATTTGTTTATTCGGTTTTCTTAAGTTTTTTTTATCAAATATTTAGAAAAATTACAAAAATTGTAAAAAATAATAATTATAAAATATAAAATATAAAATAAAATTTTTGAGAATAAGTGATAATTATCCAATGATAAACAATTTTTAGGTATTATAAATAGTTAATTTCTAGAAAATTTCTAGGTGAAAAATTATTTTAAATTTGTGCCAAATTGTAAAAAAATTTAAATGCAATTTCAAGAAAATAGTTGTTATATTATTCCGAAGATTAAAAAAAATAAAAATTTTTTAAATAGACCTAAATGGTGAAAAATTTAAAAATAAAAATATAAAATAAAAATAAATTTTAAAGATAAAATTTTTAGTAATCGTAAATGATTGATTATCTAATAAATTTTTAGGTAAGAAAATATTTCTAATTTTGGCTCAAATGAAGGATGAATTAGAAATATTTTCAAAATAAAAAAATGATTAAACTTTTTTCCAACGACGGAGCCTCTTCAAAAAACTAAATAAGATTTTTAAATACTTTTGAGGTGAGGAAGTAATTTTAAAAATTCTTTCAGATTGATAGAGAATTTTTAGAAGTCATTTTTAATATTTAAACATTAAAATTTAAGACCATTAGAACCAAGATAATTGTTAGGATAATTTAAAATTAAATGAAACCATCTTAGGATGGGTGTTGTGGGGTGTTATAACATTTTTCACATATAATCGAACTCCCGAATCTAGTTCTATTTAGAATGTCGAAACCTATTCTTTTAGGAACCCTTAGTCAAGCTTAGGAACTCTTCAAAAAGATGGATTAATTAGGTGATCAATCACACTTAAGAAAAAAGATTGGTGGTAACTCAATTTATTAAATTTAGCTATAGATTTTCAGATTTATATGTTATAATATTATATTAACATTTTAAAATTTTTAATAATTTTTGGAATAGAAGTTAAATTAGGAAAATACATTATTGCAAAATAATTTAATCGCAACAAGCCAGACTTGAATATAAAATCCTATGCTCAAGAGTACAGTATGATCAAGCGCGGGTTGAACTGGTAGCCGGTAGGGCATTTGAAGAGTTCAACAGTCAAGCATTTGAAGAGTTCAACAGTCAATGTTTCACGGCCGATCTTACAAACAAAATTTTCAAGAAGATGAACCTTACTAATCTATATTCTTTTAAGATGTCTAGTTGAATTCGCGTTCATTATCCAAGTAGGCAGGAAGAAAATTATGTTTACTTGTTCAGATGTACTATACTATTTTAGCAAAGTCTAAACAATGGACAAATTAGTAGAATCTTCTCAGAAGATGATTCCATGGACTTTGTGCAACTCATGTCAAATCAACAACAAAAATAAAACTTTTTGCCTGATGAATTAGTCTTTCCAACGTGTTACTATATGACAGGACTAAATGCCAGAGAAATTTTCTACGTACTTGCCTCCAGAAACAAAGAGAAATGAAGGCAGCCATGGGACTTCAAGGGCGAGCTTGGTATCTTGCACTTATTGGCCTGTTAGCAGCAACAGCTGTAGCAGTATCAACTCCAATTGCTAAGCCTGGGTGTCAAGATATGTGTGGGAACGTTAGTATCCCATATCCATTTGGCACAACAGAAGACTGTTATTTCAGTAAAGATTTTTTCATAAATTGTAGTTCGTCTGATCCGCCACAAGCATTCTTAGGAAGAAGCAATATAGGGGTCAAGAACATAACTGTCGAAGGTAAATTACGTATCATGCAATTTATAGCCCGTGATTGCTACGATAAGTCGGGTGCCCCAGTTGCCAATAATAATCCTTACCTCCAACTATCCAAATTCATTATCTCTGACACTGATAACAAGTTTGTTGCTATTGGCTGTGATACTAATGCAACCATCCAAGGTATCCAAGGGGACAAGGGGTACACCAGCGGGTGCATAAGCAAGTGTGACAGCATTGACTATGTAGCGAATTATACATGTTCTGGCATAGGCTGTTGCCAGACATCCATTGCTAAAGGTGTGAGCTATTTTGACATATCAGTAGGCAGCTACAATAATCACATTGATGTCTGGAATTTCAATCCCTGCAGCTATGCCTTTGTTGTTGAAGAAAATAAGTTTAATTTTTCTTCGACTTATCTTCTTGATTTGCAAGATGAAATGATGCCTGTGATGCTTGATTGGTCTATCGGTAATGAGACGTGTGAAACTGTTAAAACCAAAATTTTGCGTTATGCCTGCCAGGGAAATAGCACTTGTTATGATGTGGACAATGGTTCTGGATATCGTTGCAAGTGCTTGTACGGCTATAAAGGAAATCCATATCTACCTAATGGTTGCCAAGGTATTTCCACCAATTCAAATTTCCTTTTAGATTTTCTTCAGTTTGATTAATTTTGTGGTAATATGAGTAGCTTCATTTGTGATGGGATCTATTCTTTTACAGACATAGATGAATGTAAAGACCCTAATCTTAATAACTGTGAAAAGATCTGTGAAAATACAAAAGGAAATTACACGTGCTTGTGCCCCAAGGGTTACCGTAGCGATGGAAGAAAAGATGGAACAGGTTGTGTTGCCACTCAATCAGGATCACTTGTAGTTGGGCTTACTGTTGGTAAGGAGTTCTAATCCATTTTTGTGTGACAAGTTCTTTGCTACATTCTTTAAGAGTCCTTTCATGCCCATTTACACTGGTTGGATTGTTTTATAATTCCCAATTCGTTTCTTCTGTTTGTTGACATTAATTATTTATTAGCGAGATTGGTTTCTGCGAAATCAAGGGTCATACACCAAATCAAGTCATTACTTTTTTTTGGTTTGTTTAATCAGTGGATAAAGGTCTATTGTGCTTTTCCTCTTTGAATGTGTCCAAACACCAAACTATTAAAACGTATTAATTCGTTTTCCAATGTTAACTATTAGAACAACATATGTTAGATGTTCTTAATCTCTAATTTATTCTCTTATCCTTTGTAATCAAGTAATATAGTTGCAAAGAGGGATTATCAAGTCTCAACATGTTGCTTGCATATTAAGTCAAGTCAAATACAGGGATTGGCGTAGGCATCACAGTATTGGTAGCAAGTAGCACTTGGTCGTACTGGACATTCAAGAAGTTGAAGCTCATCAAACTCAAAGAGAAGTTCTTTCAACAAAATGGAGGTTTGATGTTGCAGCAAGAACTCGCCAGGAGGGACTCTTCCACTGATACAGCTAAAATTTTCTCAACTGAAGAGCTCGAGAAGGCCACCAACAATTATGATGAAAGTAGGATTCTTGGTCGAGGAGGTTATGGCACAGTTTACAAAGGAATTCTAACAGATGGGAGAATTGTAGCAATCAAGAAGTCCAAAGTTGTTGATGAAAGCCAAATTGGTCAATTCATTAATGAAGTGGTTGTGCTTTCCCAAATCAATCACAGGAATGTCGTAAAGCTTTTAGGTTGTTGCTTAGAGACAGAAGTTCCATTACTAGTTTATGAATTCATTACCAATGGCACTCTCTTCGAGCATATCCACAACAAAAGCAAGGCATCTTCCCTGACTTGGGAAACCCGGTTAAGAATAGCTGCAGAAACTGCCGGAGTGCTATCATATTTGCATTCCTCAGCCTCCATCCCAATCATTCATAGGGATGTCAAGTCTACCAACATACTCTTAGATGATAGTTACACAGCAAAAGTATCGGATTTTGGAGCTTCAAGGTTGGTTCCTCTAGATCAAGCCGGATTATCAACAGTGGTGCAAGGGACTATTGGATACTTGGATCCTGAATACTTGCATACCAGTCAATTGACTGAGAAAAGTGATGTTTATAGCTTTGGTGTAGTGCTTGTTGAGCTACTGACTGGACAAAAAGCAGTTTCCTTTGAAAGGTTAGAAGAGGAGAGAAATCTTGCCATGTATTTCCTTTCTGCTTTGAAAGAAAATCGCTTGGTACAAATTGTTGAGAAATGTATAGTAGATGAAGCAAAGACTGAGCAGCTTAAGGAAGTTGGTAATCTTGCAAAGAGGTGCTTAAGAGTGAAAGGAGAAGAAAGGCCCACAATGAAGGAAGTGGCAATGGAACTAGAGGGACTGAGAATACTAGTAAAGCATCCATGGGTAAATGATGAGTTGAACTTAGAAGAGACAGAGTATTTGCTTGGTGAACTACCTGAGAGAGCTAGTTGTAGTGGCAGTATGAATGCTACCAATGATAGCATGAAAAATCATATAATTTTACAAGTTCGTGATGGAAGATAGTTTCATGTCAGGATTTTTCTTTTTTTTGTTTCTTGTATTTGTGGCTTCTAGAAATTGAAACCTTAAATCAAGAATTCAATGTTGAAAATTCTTGTGTTCTTATCGAGTAAAAGATGAAAGTTTATATATTTGTATTATATTTTAAATGAAAATTTTATATCACAATTTGTGTCAATAAGAAATAAAAAATATATATTTTTTATTTTATTAAATTTATATATAGTTATTGTTAAAATTCTAAATGGTATTACATTCATGTCTTTTTCGTATTGTATATTATAATTTGTGTTGATATAAAATTATAAAATATATATTTATTAATTTTGTTAAATGCATATAAAGTTATTGTTAAAACTTGAAATCGTATTATTTTCATATCCTTTTTCATATCGTATTAATTTCATGTTATTGTATTTTATTTTAAATTGTTAGATCTACTTTACAAGCATATTATGATCTTAGGATCTCTTTATATCGAAATGTTTTAAGGATTTACTGTAATATATAAATAAAAACTTAAACTTGTATTTGTGAAGTACTTTTTGTGAAATAAAATAATGAGACATTCGAATTAAAACAAATAATATATTACATATTAAATATAGATATAAAAAATTTATGAATGAACCATTGCAAAGCCACATACTACATTACTTTTATCTTTCAACAACCCCATGCCAGTTTTGACTCCTCTCATAAAATCGATCTTTTTTTACTTTAATAATTACAATAGGTTAAAAGTCTCGACTCATTAATTTCATCAATATGAATGATGCTTTCAACATTAAATCTTGAATCATTGTCATAATTGTTTGAACATTTATTTTCTAGAATATGGAGGTGGGTGAAATATGAAAGGATATATAATGGCAATGAAAATGCATCTATCATTTTATTGAAATGATGAAAGATAAATAAAAGACTAACATAAAAGACTCAAGTACTTAAAGACTTGCATTATTTCTTAAAGTTCCTAAAGTGATAAGCATTCATAAAGATTTCCATACCACACCACCTATGTGAATCTATCTTTTTGAAGGCTATCCTAAATGTAAACTAAGGGTGCTTAAAAAGAATATATTCAAGTCTATATAAACAAAACTAAGTTTAGGAGTTGATTACATGCAGGGAAGGTTTTAGTACCCCATTACACCAAAAATTAGTACCAAATTAATCATATATTATCTTACCTAAGCCTTAATCAAATATGGTTTTTATTATGCCAATAAATCCATTCCAATCTTTTTTTTTTATTTATTTACACAACATTGTCATTCAAAAATTTTATAAAAAGTATCATGCAATCATGCAATCATATCAAAACATGTAAGCATCAGGTAAACATATTATAAATCATACCAATAATTATGTAAAGATATCATACAATAAGTATAAAATCATCACAATAAACTATGCAAATATCAACATCTTGCAATGATAAAATATCATGCAAATAAATATTTAATAAATCATACAAATATTAATCATGTAAATAATAATAGTCATGCAAATATATTAGTAATCATGCAAATAATCAATAATCATGCAAGTATATTATTAATCATGCAAATATATTGTTAAATTAAATTCATGCAAAAATAACCATCATGCAAAAAAACTAAATTCATCATGCAAATAAACTATAAAATCTTACCAATTTTTTTCCTTTTTTATTCTTTTTTTAATTTAATCAATAATAAGAAAACAACAAAACAAAAAAAAAGGTAAAAAGAAAATAGAAAAAAACAAAAAATAGAAAATAAATTAAAATCAAAATAAAAAAATAAAGATAAAAACAAAAACAAAAACCTACGATTTGTATCGGGTTGGCACACAAGTCTTCATGCAAGTCATCGAGTCTAAATGCAAATCTTGGCTCCCTTAAACGACGTCATTTTATGTTGGTATAAAAGTTAAAAGTCTATTTCTTTCCTCAGATTTCCAATTCCCTTTCTCTCTCTGCCCTGTTTTCTTTTTGCTTTCTCTCTAAAGTTTTCCACTAAAAAATCCTCCGATTGGCCAAAATTACAAAATTCAGTATCAAAAATATCAAACAATGCTAGAAAGTTAAAAAAAAAAACCCAATTTTTTTCATAACTCAGCCAATATATTCCTTCGACCACCATGAACTCATTAGAAAATTCAAACAATTTTCAGACAAAAAAAAACCAAAAAATTCAAACCCAAACCCAAACCCAAAATCAAACACTATATAAAAAAAATTAAGCTATACCAATGGAATTTTCCATTAGTAAAAATTTAAAATCCATTGGTAATACTTTTAGTGACAGTTTTATCGACAAAAAATTCTGTCAGTGCTAACTATGACAGTAATGCTATTTTGTTGGTAATGCTTCAAATTTATTGATAAAATCTATCGATAATTATTGACGGATTTATTAGTGACGGATTTTCCAATAGAATATTTCATCAATAATTAGCTACGAAATTTTCCTCCTATAAAATCGTCAATAATAATAAAATGTCATCGATAATGATAAAAATCCATCGATAACAATATTTTTAAATCATATTTAACTATTATTTTATAATTATTTTATCATTTTATTATATTTTAAAATTTACTTTTAAAATAATTATATTAATACTAAAATATACATAAATAAAAGAAATAAATAAATAAAACATTCCATTTCATTTATAAAAAAATAATAATATTTTACAAAATTATTTATAAATTTTAATTACAAAAATATAAAGAATAAAAACCTTATTTTATTTATTATTTACACCACAATGTTGAAAGTGGAATGAAATTTTTACAAGACTACAATAGAGCACAATCTATTAGGCATTATTCTATACATGTCATAAAGAATTTTTGTCCTAAATGTTTACAATAATGGAAAAAAATAAAAATAAAATACAATCAAGAGACAACCTAATGTACCCCTTTCATATGATGAAAAACATGGATATCAACTTCATCACCTCTACCCATATAATGATGACATGCAAATGCCCTAAACAAAGAAAACAAGAAAAGAATGTGAGATGCATACAAAAATTAAGTGCTCAACGTAAAGTAAGATAAAACATGAAAATTTCATATATAAACAACAACTAAAAACTTTGGTGCTATATCCAGTGTCTTTAATAGCAACTACACTATCATCATGTACCTACATTTACACATTTAAGAACTTATGTCCATCAGTCCATGAGTGTAAATTACATATTGATGTGTTGTCTTTGCATGTATAAAAGTGTAATCCATATTAAAGAGGTATGTAATTGCATCTATCTTTGTTACATATTAAAAGATTAATGAATGTATTATGACAAATAATCAAGAATATTGTTAGTGATGGGCAAAAGGAAGAAAAGTGAAAAGAGAATCCATAGCATAAACAATATAGTCCACATTTAACACCTAATCCAAAATAGCTGGGTTTGTTATGGGAAAGACCTGATCAAGTATCGTTTGCACAAGTTATATTCTAAGTTTCAAGTATTGGAATTCACATGATTAATAGTAAATATTATAACCCATGCAACAAAAAAGTATGAAAAATAGTAGTAGAGAGATGAGATGGATATTAATGAAAAATAATCTCTTATTCCATATATTCGAATAAGCGTAAATCAAAGGATATATTATTTACCTCATGTAGTGAATTCATACCCTCGCTTGACATGTAGAATACTTTTTTTATTCTTAAAGAAAGAGTTGGAACTGATGATCTTCCCTATACATAAGCAAATAGCAATTAAATGTGAAACTTTTTGTAACATAACATGGTATAAGCTTATTTATCTCATTAGGTTTTTTTAGATTTTTAACTTTAGTTTAAGGTTCTTTTACCCTTTTAGGTTTACACTTATAACATGATCTAAAACACAATTGATTCCCTAATAATTGAGCAATTTGATATTTCATTAAAATATATCAAATTCTGAAACATAGCTGTGAAACAAGAGAGCTGTTCATAGTTTATTTTATTTATATAAATAGAGACAATCTTCCAATGAAGATCACCTGAAACAATTAAAACAATAATTTAATTAAAGTTGTTGCCTTACTATTTTGCAGTGCTTGTTCAAGTTTTACAGTTGGGCTTCCATCACAAAGAGTCACTGTAAGTGGATCAAGTCCCAACTGACCAGTCATATAGAGTATCTTTGTATACAAAACATTTGTTAAGAAATTACAACACATGATTATACACTTACACATATGATTATATAACACAAGATTAGGCATAGGCATACTTTTTAATCTCAAAATATTTGTGAAAAAATTACAAAACATGATTATACGCTAACAAATATGATAGAGAATGGACAAGTTCTTGCAGAACGTCAGCTGAATATCCAATCTCATCTAAGAAAATATGATAATGGGTAGACCATGTGGTTTTTTGAGCAGCAAACACAAATTATACAAAGAAACCAACATTATAACAAAGGATAAAAGGCTACCAAGGTAAGGTTTAGAACGCATTAAAAGTCAATAATAGCAAATCCTTGTCATGAATTATTAAATAAATTTAGCACAAACATCTCAATACAAAATCATCCAATCAAATAAATAAAAAAAAATTCCAAATTGTAATTGAGTGCAACTAGTATATCAACAAGAAGTCAGAGTCTTGAATCACATTTAACTAAACTACTAAATATATAAATCTTAATAATATATAAATTACTTCAAATATATAAATTATTTCAAAACAAATATAGATCTTAACAATATATATTACTTCAAAATGAGATAGCTCTTAATAATATATAAATTATAATCTCAAATCAACATAAATAAATTTAATTTCTATAATTATTATTAAAATCTAGAAAATATTAAATATAAAACATCCTAACACATCTAAAAGTTAATAAATCTATAACAAAACTCAACAAATTTCAACAAAACTTTTACAAATAAAAAATAAATAACTAAACAAATATAAAAAAAATTCCCCAGCAATACGAAAAATAAATAAAAAAAAAATAACAATACTCAACATTAATACTCAATAAAAAATCTAACAAAAATATATAACAAAAAAATTTCAACAAATATATAACAAAAACCTAAACAAATTTTAACAAATATAAAACCAACAAAAGCTCAATAAAGTAGTAACCAAAACCCATAAAAATTTCAACAAATAAAAAACTAACAAAATCTCAATACATTAGTAATCAAAGCCCAAACAAATTTTAACAAATTTATAACAAAAAATCAAATCCTAAACTAAAAAAAATATACTACATAAATACAACATAAAATAAAATAATTAAAAAAAACTTACTAGAGGAAGACACACAACACCGATCAACACATTCCAATGGCAGTGGAGTACAATAAAGTGGTGGGGAGAGAGAGAGGGGGGGAAAGGAAAGGGAATTAGGGATTAGGAAATAATTTAGGAGAAAAAAATGAGGTTACTCGAGGGGGGGAGATTTGAAATTTTTGGCTATTAGTGATGGTTTTATCAATAGAAATTCCATTGATAATATTAAAAAAATGTTTTTAATACTTTACCGATGGTTTTAGTGATGGATTTTTTGTCGGTAATGTCAAAAAAGAATTTTTTTTAATTTTTTTATCGACGGATTTTTTTCATTAGTAAAATTGGCAACAATTCATGCCAAACCTTTAGTGACGAATTACCTATGGATTTTATTTCATCGGTAAAATGTGTCAGTAATCCATTAGTAATCTGTCAATAATTAACGATAAAAAAATTTTATTGGTAAAATTTTGTCGATAATGCTTAAAATTCTAGCAATGAAAAAAAATTTAAATCCTAATTTAAGAACAATCCTAGAAATATAAGCAAACCCAAAACTCTCCAAAACAAAACCAGAACTCAAAATCAATCAAAACCTAGAAACCAAAACTAGTTCCAAAAAACCCAAAAACTCCAAACTCGAAACAATTCCTAGAAACAACCAAAAGATCGACCCAGAACCCAAAAAATCAAAACCTAAAAAATCCAAACTTAAATTGATTGCTGATTTGTTTATTGCTTGTAAGTGCTTGATTGCTTATTGGTTTTTGTGTACTAATTGCTCGGTCTTCATTATGTTCATAATGGGGTCTTTTATAGGGATTCAGTCCTTTTCAATTTGGAAGAAAAATTAAGTCCTATCGAATCTACCAAAGATTTTCAAGATTTTTTTTGGGATAATCCCCTTTTCCATTAGTTAAGAACCTAGTTTTCCTCCAATTATTTGATCATTACATCCCAAAATCGGTCCAAGGTTGAATCGAATTCAAGATTTTCAAGAAAAATAATTCACATATTTTCTTTTTCTTTTTTAGTTTTTTTACTCTTTTGTATTTGACTTTTTGACTTTGATCAATAAAATTAAAATTAAAATTAAAAACTAAAATTAGAATTAAAAATTAAAAATTAAAAATCAAATTAAAATTCTTGGGCTTTTAATCATTGGGCCCAAAATTCACTTTTTTTTATTAAGGCACAATTACACAATCAAATCAAAATTCGAAATCTAATGAATTCTAAAAAAATTTCTAGACAAAATGAGGTGTTTACAATATGAGATAAGCATGAAAGTCTAAATAATTAATTGTGATCATTTACGTGTGGGCTTGCACCTCTTATTGTGTAGGTCTTTGACCCAATAAACTTTTGATGAGGAGATTTCTAGTTTTTATAATATTTGGCTAAGATTCTCTCTTTATTTCTAGATAACGGTATCTACCAATTGAGAGTCATCGTAAGAGAAAAGTGAAGACAAAGACCTAGTCTTTTTAGAAAACTGTAGTTGCTTTCACTTATTAATTATGTCTACCTAAACAGATATGCAATATGATGAAAGTTAGTGTTATGATATTCATATATGGTTCTTGAGATCTAAGATTATGTTTACATGTAGTGTCAGAGCCTAATGATATGATATTAAGATCCAAAATTATGTTTTTTAATTATATTTTCATACAAATGCTTGTTTTGGAATTTATATTGTGTTTGTCAAATTTTCATGTTTCTATTATCATTTCTGGAAATTAGATTAGTGCTTTTGTTTCTCTTTGAACAGGGATTAAAATCATACTAATAATTTCTGGTAATTCATTTTCTAGAGTAATAAATCAAAGTTTAAAGATTTGAACCAAATTCAAGAGTTATTTAAAACATTAATGTTTTATGTGTTTCAATTCAAATTGACACTTAGAATATTGTTACCCATGTGTTTTAAGATTGAAACATATGTTTTAATTATATGAAATTTGAATTTTAAATTGATCAATCAGGAAGAAACCATAAATGGATTATGTATAAGTTTCTATAAAAAATTTTAAAATTTTTTGGGGTTGACTTAAATACACCCACATGTTATTGATACTAGATTAACCTCCAAAAGAATTAATTTCATGCAATAAAATATATAACAGAGATTGGGTATTACAAGAAAAAATCGAATTTACACCATTTGCAGTGTAAAGCAAGTCATTGTTAGCGATTGTAGGGAAGAATCAAATCGAAAATAAAAGAAAGTGATTTGTTTTCTTGAGTTTTTTTTAAGAAATAATTTGATTATGATATTTATTGTATATAATATAACCATCACATTTGTTACAAAATAATTTATAAAAATACCAAGTAAATCAATAAATTAAAAAATAAAAAGTGATAAATTCAAATATAATATTACATCAAACTCACAAATATTGAGATATATATTATGATCTAAACTTCCGAGGTCTATCATCTTCATTTGAAAAGAGATTTCATCTTTTCAAACTAAAAGTTGATTATTTACAGGGTGAGTAAACACCTTTTTTTCTTATATACCAAAGTAAAATGAACCCATACCAACAATTAGATTAATTTTGCAGTAATTCTACCCACATAAATGTGCACTCTCTCTTATCCATTTAAATTAAATTTAATCTGGAGAAAAATAATTTCTAAGGAAGAAAACTAGATTAAATTGAATTTGGGTAATAGTTTTTTTTTTCTTTTATGAATAATAATCAAAATTTATAAAAGAGAAAGGGAAAAGTCTACACTGCAATCAAATCAGTACTATAAACGTATGTTGACCATATGACTTCATTAATGCTGCACCTTCGTCTGGGTTACGCTAACTATTAAACATGATTGGTGCTACTGCTTCGCAATTAAATGGCTTTAAATCTTAAAACAAGCTTTCCCATAAATTCAATAACCAATATTTGAATGTTCTCCATTTTATCCTAGGTATAGTTAAGGAAAAGCTAAGAGAAAGTCATGGGTTTGCATAGTTTCTTTAAGGAGCTTGTTCTGTTTGCAGTGAAGTCAACAATTATAGCAACTTAGGTAGCAGCTCCAGCAAAACCGTGCTGTCAAAGCAACTGCGGAAATATCAGCATCACATACCCTTTTGGTACAGGCAGTCTTGGTCGTAACATCAGTAGGAGCTTTTTCATCCATTATGACACCACTTTCAACACCCCAAAAGCATTTTTAATCACCAGCAATATTGAAGTTCTCAACATCTCTCTGGATGGTTATTTGCACATCCACAATTCGATAGGTTACGACTGTTACAACTCATCAAGACGTAGTTCATATTTCGATGAGTGGATCACGCTTTCAAAGATCCCCATATATATATATATATATATATAGTGCTAAACCAAAGATTTATTAATAGTAGGAACTAAATTTACAATGTAGCTAGTCACCCCAGATATTACAATCCAACATCCGATATTATTACACCTGTAATACTACAGACTTACATCCAGTTATAAACCCTTCGACATATATTATTGACCTACGAGTACCTTTACCCTTATCTCAGGGAATGAAAAGCACTACTCTCGTACCCACAAAGCCAGCTATAACTTTAAACGATCACCACCATGCCATAAAGTTCAGTTCTCTCCCAACCCCGGCCTTAGCTAGAGCATCTGCCGTGCCATTGGTTTTTTCTAGAGCTTCGTTAGTTTCACCTTCTCAAATCTGGACTACAGCAAATCAATTTCCAGAAAAATGTGATGGGAGGTCCCATGGCCTTTCTTTCTCTTTCATAACCCAGCTGGTTGCTACCATAGAGTCAGACTCAAGTATCAACCCAGCACCTTCTTACTTGTCCACTTTGTCAAACAATTCCAATGCAACTTTTATCGCATACAGCTAAGCTACATTCAAGCATTCTGATCCCAGGGGACACAAGAACATAGCCACCAATTCTCCTTTAGAATTCCTAATAACACCTTTGCAACCTGCTGGACCCGGAGCACCTTTAGCCGATCCATCCACATTGGCTTTGAACCACCCTTGTTCAGGAGGACACCACGACACCTGGGGCCTTACCTTTCTATCGCTATTCCTCGGTACACATGTTAGCAGATCAGTACACTAAGTCACATCCAAGATGATATCTTCTTTATTCAATGCCTTTACCCAAGCCAAAGCACGTGTTTTTGTCAAGAAAAGCAGATCTTCCAACTTTAACTCTTTCTTTTCAAAGACAATTTCATTCCTCTAAAGCCAAATGGACCAAAACGCGGCAGCACACGCAATAGGTAACTTAAAGCATTGCAATACAAATGAATAGAGATTTACCGGAAGGCACTACCTGAAACTTCACCACTCAGAAAATCAGTACCAGAATTGGGATATTATCAAACATGCCAACATCATGTGATTTGCATCTTCCTCCTCCCTATTGCACCATGGACAGTAGCATTGAGCAGTCTCCAGTTGTATACCTTTACTCCTCAGGAAAACTTTTGTTAGGATTCCATTCAATATTAACAACCAAAGAAAGCATTTTACCTTGGGAGGGATTTTGCATTTCCAAATCTGACAAAACTTTGGGACAAAAACTAAATTCTCAGTCTGTATAAGAAATTCTTACACTTTTTTAACCGAAAACTTGCCTAGCCTATCATGTTCCCATGCTATCCTATCCTTCTTAGAAGGCATCAGTACATACCTTTTGATTAATGACTGCATGTTCCTTAACCACCCTGTCTCCCATTCCCGAAGCTGTCTTCTAAAAAAGTTCTCCCATAGATGATGACATAACTTACCACCTAATGCATAATCACACACCTTCACTCTCTTGTTAATTGCCAAAATATAAAGTCTGGGAAATACCTGTCTTAAAGTTCTTTCATCACACCATCTATCCAACTAGAATAGGATGTCAGCCCCATTTCCTACCAACCATCTACAGCTTTCCCTGCCTACAAACCTCTTTACCTTATTATCCTCATTCAGTTTGATCACATCTTTCCATTGACGAGACATTCTATTTATATGGTTTGTCCCCAAAAACTAGTCCCTACTACCCGTCCCATACTTAGCCACTCTCCTCCAAAGTGATGTTGGTTCATATGCAAATCTCCACCACCACTTAGTGTAGACACCCTATTTTGTCAGGGGTTCTTTGTCAATCGAGACTAATCTAAGCTCGGGTGTAGGGATTTTTATTCATTTTTGTTTTAGATTTTTCTATTTTTGTATTTATCATTTTTATTCCTTTTTATGGTCTATCTATTGTTTAATTTCTTTTTCTTTCTCCATTATCTGATTAATTTAGAAAAAAAAAAAAAGAAAAGCTGAAAAAATGAGATTAGGATTGGTGCTAATCTTTTGATTTGGATGCTAATTAGAATTGAATTGAAACTCTATCAGCATGGATCTATATATCAACAATGAACACACAGAAAAAGGCAGACACTGGCTGAGAGGGAGTGAACAGAGAGAGACAGAGATGAAAAGGGTGAAATGGCTTGGTGTAGTTTAAGGTCAATCCATATTCCAACCATCGATGTGGGTGTACTACACACTCGCTCTCCATTAGCCGCAGCTGGACGAGTAGTTCTGGGATAAAAGAGGCTGTGGCAACTGACAAAGCTCCAGCTGCTTGGGGACCATATTCTCAGGCCAACAAGGCCAATAATCTTCTCTTTGTCTCTGGTGTTCTTGGTCTTATTCCACAGACTGAAAAGTTCATTTCAGACAGTGTAGAGGATCAGACAGAACATGTACTAAAAAATATGGGAGAAATCCTCAAAGCTAGTGGTGCTGATTATTCCTCTACGGTTAAGACAACAATTATACTGGCTGATTTGAAAGACTTCAAGAAAGTAAATGAGATTTATGCTAAATAATTTCCTTCACCTGCTCTAGCTCATTCAACATATCAGGTTGTAGTATTGCCATTGGATGCCAAGATTGAAATCGAATGCATCGCTGCACTCAAGGCATGATGAAGGGGAAGTTTAATCTTTCCGGTTTTGCATTTAGCTGTCAATTCCAATTGCATTAATGAACTTGTTTAAGACTTGAAAAGGCTAGTTCAGATGCCGTTGTCTGATGGCAGTTAGTGATTCCATTTGGCATCTAGAAACCAGCAATTCTTGCATAACAGCTACTTGACGAGAAGCCAGAACCAGTCAGAACACACCTGCGTAATATGATCATTGTTCCCGAAATGATTGGAAGCATTATCGGTGTGTACAATAGCAAGACATTCAATCAAGTTGCAATCAAGCTTGAAATGATTAGCCATTACCTTGCTGAGTTCTCTAATTCGTACAAACCAGTTAAGCATGGTAGACTTGGTATTGGTGCTACTCATTCTTCTAAGCAGTTCCTTTTAGTCGATTTATGTGTCTAGAGTTGAATCGGGTCAACCTTCCAACCGAACCGTTTCGATTTTTTTTTTCTGAGTATTTTTTTAGTATTTTTTATTTTTATTTTTTGTTTATTTTCTTTGTTTTTTTGTAGCTTTATTTTATTTTATTTATTTATGTGTTTGTTTATTTTTTTTAGAATATTTTTTCATGAATAAATAAAAAAAGAATCAAAAATATAAAATAAGTTTTTTTAAAAAATATTTTTGAGGAAAAATTGAAAGTATCAATTTTTCTTAAAAATAAATTTTTTATAAAAAATATATTTTTGAGAAAAAGTTAAAAGTATCAATTTTTTTTGAAAATAAATTTTTCAAACAAAATTTTTTTGAGGAAAAGTTGAAAGTATCAATTTTCCTTAAAAATAAGTTTTCTAAAAAATATTTTTGAGGAAAAGCTGAAAGTATCAATTTTTCTTGAAAATAAGTTTTCTAAAAAATATTTTTCAGGAAAAGTTGAAAGTATCAATTTTTTCTGTACAAAAGCAATCATTTTTTTTTTCTTTTTTATTTTCTTGGATTTTCTTTAATGTTAAATAATCCGATAATAGAGCCTCTGTAAGTGAAACAATAGTTTTCTTGCATACTCTTGAGGTGAGAGAATTTTTTTTTTAATTTTCTGCTAAAAGTATTAGAGTTAATTGAGAATAATTTTCAATAATTAATTACTTGGTAAATTTTTAAGGCTTATTGGATAACATAAAATTAAGCTGGTACCATCTTTCGATGGGCGATATGAGGCTGCTATAACCTTCCTCACACGTAACCGAACTCTCGAACCCTGTTCTGGTTAGTAGACCTAAACTTATTCTTTTAGGGACCCTTAAACTTCGGTGTTCCCTGAAAGGACAGATTCCTTAGGTGGTCAATCACACCTAGATAAAAAAGATTGGTGGCGACTCATTCAAGTCAATGTCTAGCGATAGATCCCTAGATCTAGACGTTATGACAGCTTGGCGACTTCACTGGGGACGTTCGAGAGTCAGGTCAGCAAATAAATTTATGTTATCCAAAAGCCTAATAAAATTAAACCTTTTGTATAGATTTTTTATTCATTCATGTTTATTTACTTTATTAATTATGTCATTCATATGCATATGCATAACATGAGCTCTATACCCGAGCTCCGTCCCTCTAGGAGGGAGTAAAGTACCTATTGCTTTCGTGAAGTTTAATGCCTTCGCAGTGATTAGCGAAATACTCCCATTTAAATTGAACATTTTCCGCTTGTAGCCTGTAATGGGTGAGGATTAGGGTACCTTACTAGTTTGTGATGAACAATGATGTAAGGAGCAATTTGGAAACCTTTAGACTTTAACCTTGAACCACATATAGTGAACCTTAGAAGTGCCTAAACCTAAGATAAAGCCCTTTCTACCCAATGATAGGTATACCCTAAAACTAGGACACAAGAAGAATGCTTATCTAATCATTTTGATTGTTTGACTTTGTGCATCATTTTCATTATCATATATAACATTATGTGTCGGCATCACTTTTATTTCATCAATAAAACTAACTATGTTGTTTGTCTGATTTTATGCATCTGTATTGTTTTCATGATCATATTTTAACACAATCATTTGCATCCATTTCATATTAGATTTCATCCATAAAAATGTTCATTTTATTCGTGCATCAACGTATCATACATAAAGCATAGCATAGCATTTTTAATCATAATTGTGGTGCTAAAAGTTCAAGGATAGCTCCACCAAGTAACCTTATTCACTAATACAATACAAAAGCTCAAGCTAGACTAAAGGAACAAGAAAATTTCAATCATTTTGAGAGAATAAAGAAAGCTCATGAGAAGTTAGAAGATGAGTTGAATAAGATTTTAGAGGCTTTGAACAAGTTAAACAAGGGGAAGGCAATTGAGGAGAATGCTAGCCTACAAGATCATCCCCTACAAGAGGAGGATGACCCACTGTACCCTCATAGTTTCAAGCCATATCAAGTCCAACCTGCACAAGGTCCACCATCATAGCAGTTCACCTATCGTGTAGGGTACACATATCCCAAAATAACATGAGATTCAAATCAAGGACAGTACCAAAGTTATATAAATTTTGTCTTTACTGAAAAAGCAGTAGAACTAAATCAGTCCCTAATTTGGATGATCTAAAAGAATAAAAAAAAAATTGAGACCCAAAGAGAAGGAGCTTGTAGAAGCTTTAAAAGTTGAACAAAAGATAAACTTGTTAGAGGAAAGGTTACGAGTAGTGGAAAGAGTGAGTTTTTATGGTTCTGTCGATGCTGATGGACTTTGTTTAGTCCTGGATATGGTTATCCCTTCAAAGTTTAAAGTGTCAGAGTTCAAGAAATACGATGATACAAGGTGTCTGAAAACTCACATTACTATGTACTATCGACAAATGGCTGCCCATGCCAATAATAAAAAGCTCTTGATGCACGTCTTTCAAGATAGCCTAACAGACTCTACTGCTAGATGGTATGTCCAGTTCGACAGGTCCCGTATTTATTCTTGAAGTGATATGACCCATGTTTTCATTAGTCAATATCGGTATATAATAGACTTGGCCCTTAATCGTCTTTCTTTACAGAATATAGAGAAGAAAGCAACTAAATCATTCAAAGAATATGTCCAGAGGTGGAAAAACATGATGACTCAGGTGCAACCTTCTTTGACTGAAAAAAAGACCACCATATTGTTTGTTAGTACTTTGAAATCTTTCTATTATGAAAAGATGATAGGGAATGCCACAAAAAATTTCGTTGACATGGTGATTTCAGGCGAAATCATTGAGAATGTCATTAAAAATGGTAAGCTGAAAGGAGGAGAAACCAAGAAGGCACCCAAAAAGAAAAAGATTGAAACTTAAGCTGTAGGCTTTGACAGATAGTTCAAGGGATATCAACCCTATCCACCCTCAGATTACTCTTCATACTATCATACTGTGAACAATACTTCATCTTATCCATACCAATCAGCCCCACACCATATAATTCATCCATATACCAGCCCATTTTTATCCCCCAAGCTCCCATATACAACCTTAACAATCAAACTCTTGCAAGACCTGAAATTCATCCTATCAGCCTGAAAAGTGATTCACGAGAACAACGGACTATTCAAGAAAAGCTCGTATTTGATCCAATCCTCATGACTTATACGAAGTTATACCGAAAGCTCTATAATAATCACATGCTTGCCCCCAAGTTGTGTGAAGCTGCTTAAGCTATCTTATTCTAAGCAGTATGATCCTATAGTTCATTGTGACTATCACTATGAAATTGCTGGCCATTTCACTAAAAATTACACTACTCTAAAGCATAAGATGCAATGGTTAATCAAGAATAGAATGATAAGTTTTGATCAAGAAAGAGCAACAATACCTAATATTAGTGGTAATCCATTGCCTAATCATAATGTCAATGCTCTGAATGAGAATCAAGAATATGTTAATTCAAAAAGGCTTGAAGAGTTGTAATGAATCAAGGGGACGAGATAAAAATCCTTCACTTGATTGCACAAGGGCATGATTTTAAAGAAGGATGTTAAAACTGGTTGAATACTACTTATCATTCTAAGAGTTCTTTTAAAGTATATTAGGATTTCTTTTTTGCAATATGATTTCACTTATTATTATTTTAAATAAAGGCAAGTTAATGCATTGCATTACCTTTTCTCTTTCACTTGACCGTTACTCCATGCTCTGTTACCTTTTATAAATTTATATTTCCATTCTCAAATTTCAAATGATGAATATTTAGATAATGATAACAATAATTTTGAGATTTAATTTTGAGAACTCATCACATTAATATGAGGAGATGATTTGAGCAAAAAAGTAAGTTGTATTAGAGGTGAAATAGATATGTCTTGAAGATGTGCAATCTTTTATACAGGTTCATGAGCTTTGTTCAATAGATGATGTTCAAAAAAAGTATTCACAATTGAGATAAAAAATGGCCATCTTTCTTTTACAATTCGAAAAACCATTTATTGCTACCCCTTTGAGCCTATTATGATTTCTTTTTCTGAAGAACCCCAACCAAGATCACCCTCTACACTGGGGGCAATTTAAAAAGAAATTACAAAGGTCTCAAAGATGAAAAGAGAAAGAAAAGCAAAAGACAAAATAAATGCCACACATGATTTGGGATAAAATAATGAGAATCATTTATGTGAGGAAAGAAAAAAGTAGTGAAATGATGTGGGGGAAAAATTTTAAGTTGCATCAAATGATCCTTTAGTCTTGAACCTTTTTAATACATGTTTTGAGCCTATTATATCCATTTTTTTTATGACCTCTCACCTTGACCTACATTACAACCTTGAAAAGTCCATTTGGATCAAGTGTGAATGCTCAACTTGAATAATCATATGTTGAACGAAGGCATGCTCATGATGAAACAATGGAATCATGCTACAATGCTCTAAAGTTTGATGTGTGGAAAGATATAAACAATGGATGAAAAATGAGAAAAAATAAAAAAAAAAAAAATGGAGAAAAAAAGAAAGAAAAAATGAAAAAATGAAAAAAAGATTCAAATTGAAAACCTGAAAAGGTGATTTGGGTAAAAAAAGATCTAGGTCAAATGGTTCACATGGATGGAAGATCAAAGACATCTAAAGATCCCTCAAAGACTGGGGCAAAGTTCACCAAGCTCAAAATGACTTTAACAGTAAATGGAATGAGTTTTTGAAAAAGAATCCTAGATTAATGTTGAGAATTGTCTAAATATTCATCATTTGGACATACCATTCATCCCAATGACATGTATCTAATTTATTTCCTTTCTCATTTGTTTTGTACAAAATAGATCTTCATTGATTATCTTTACCATAATTCACCTTGTGTTCTCTTACTGTTACATCCCTAGAATAAATCAAGAAAATATATGAGTGCATTATAATTGTTAAGAATTGAAATGATGATAAATGAATTGACAATGTGCACAAAAAAGTCTTGTATTCTTTTAAAGAGAAATATAAGATGATGGTGGTAACAAAATGAAAAAATGGCAAAAACCTAAAAGAGATGATTTGAAAGGACATATGATATGACCAAATGGAGAATATGATGATGGATTGGATAATAAAATGAAGATGGGGTAAATCTTGAAAAGTGGTATAATCAAGTGATGAATATGGGGATGTATTGATTGATATAACCTATGAGTTATGGTTAAGTGATGAAAATGATATGGCGCAATAGACGAAACTGGTGCTGAGAAGCTTATGAATGATGACCAAGTGATAGATGATGAAATTTGTTTTGAAATAGCTAGTATTGAGAAGCTTATGAACGATGACCAAGTAACAGAACATGAAATTTATTTTGAAATGGTTAGTGCTGATAAGCCTGGCATGTAGGGTAATAGGTAAAATTTGTTGGTGCTGAGAAACCTTCGGATGGTGAAGCTTGTTCCAAAATGTTGAGAAGCTAAATAAGGGGAGAATGTGAGATGGTAGGGTCTTAAAGACCATATTCCCCAATTATTTAAGATTTCATGACATTATTGACATTCGCATTACATGCAACATGTTGGCATCGTTGCTTAAATAGTACATTCACATAATTTAATTTTTGGACATGCATGGCACTATGAGAATCTAGGTTGTTGCATTTGCATCATTAAGAAGGCATTTGCATTTTTGGTCATAACATTCATTCATGCAAATTTTTGAGTCACTTGAAAAGACAAAATTGTGAATATTTTGATGAAAATTTTTGAAAACTCAAATGAGAATATTTGAGTTTCAAAATGAGAATCTTTTAGGAGTGAAATCCTAAAGTTCGTCGATTGTGAATCTTCGAACAAATGAAAAGTTTTGAACTTTTGGATATGAATCTCAAAATACAAAGCTTTAACTTTTTGGATATGAATTTCTAATATTTTAAATGAGAACCTTTGAACTTAGATGCGAAGCTCTAAGTTTTATTGCATGTGAGCCTTTGAACTCAAATGAGAAGCTTTGAATTTTTGGATGTGAATCTTCAAAATTCAAATGAAAACCTTTAGATTTTTGGATATGAATTTTAAGTTTGCTAAATGAGAACCTTTGAAAAGCCTTGAACTTTTGGATGTGAATCTCCAAAATTCAAATAAGGATATTTAAATGTTGGATGCGAGTCTGGCAAGTTACAAATGCAAATCTCGAGATATTACAAATTTGAATGAAACTAAAATTTTAAGAATCAAATTTTAGTAAATTCTTACGAAGTTGAAAGATTCTTACGAATCTGAACCTCTAAATGTTGAACTCAAATTGTGAATCCTTGAGTTCCATTACAATAGTCCTTCAGTCACGATCTATAACTCTTTTGGACATGATGGTTAAGGAGCAATTTTTTTTTTCAAAGTTTTGTTACCTCTGTTTAGAGGAGCAATTTACTTTTCAAAGTCATGATGCCTCTACTTAGAGGAGCAATTTATCTTTCCAAAGTCCTGGTTTCCTCTCTTTAGAGGAGCAATTTACTTTTCAAAGTTATGGTGCCTCTGTTTAGAGGAGCATTTATTTTTAAAGTCATGGTGCTTTTGCTTAGAGAATTTATTTATTTTTCCAAAGTCGTGAGCCTCTACTTAGAGGAACCTTTGTTTATTTTTTCAAAGTTGTTAAGCCTTTATTTAGAGGAGCTTTATTTATTTTTTCAAAGTCGTTGAGCCTCTGCTTAGAGGAGCCTTTGTTTATTTTTCCAAAGTTGTTGAGTCTCTATGGTTGAGCTTCTACTTAGAGGAGCTTTGATCAAAATTCTAATAAAAAAAAACATAAAAGCAAAAAAAAATATCAAGTTGAGTATTAAATGGGTGTTTACGTCTTTGCACAATTCCTGTTTCATAGAAAATGTGCAAAGAGGAGTAGCTGTAGACACCTTATTTTATTCGGAGTTCTTTGTCAATCGAGACTAATCTAAGCTCAGGTGTAGGGATTTTTTATTCATTTTTATTTTAGGTTTTTCTATTTTTGTATTTATCATTTTTATTCTTTTTTATGGTCTATCTATTGTTTAATTTCTTTTTCTTTTTCCATTATCTGATTAATTTAAAAAAAAAGAAAAGTTAAAAAAATGAGATTAAGATTGGTGCTAATCTTTTGATTTGGATGCTAATTAAAATTGAATTGAAACTCTATCAGCATGGATCTATATATCAACAATGAACACACAGAAAAAGGTAGACACTAGCTGAGAGAGAGTGAACAGAGAGAAACAGAGATGAAAAGGGTGAAATGGCTTGGTGTAGTTTAAGGTCTGTGGGTGTACTACGCACTCACTCTCCATTAGCCGCAGTTGGAGGAGTTGTTGCTGGCTCTTCCTTTTGGCGATCTTCCTCCAGCAATGGGTCTCCTTTTGCTTGCTTAAGCCTTTCCACTTCTACTGGGATAAAAGAGGCTGTGGCAACTGATAAAGCTTCAGCTATGTTGGGACCATATTCTCAGGCCATCAAGGCCAATAATCTTTTTTTTGTCTCTGGTGTTCTTGGTCTTATTCCACAGATTGGAAAGTTCATTTCTCACAGTGTAGAGGATCAAGCAGAACATGTACTCAAAAATATGGGAGAAATCCTTAAAGCTAGTGGTGCTAATTATTCCTCTATGGTTAAGATAACAATTATGCTGGCTGATTTGAAAGACTTCAAGAAAATAAATGAGATCTATGCTAAATACTTTCCTTCACTTGCTCCAACTCGTTCAACATATCAAGTTGCAGCATTGCCATTGGATGCCAAGATTGAAATCGAATGCATCGCTGCACTCAAGGCATGATGAAGAGGAAGTTTAGTCTTTTCGGTTTTGCATTTAGCTGTCAATTCCAATTGCATTAATGAACTTGTTTAAGACTTGAAAAGGATAGTTTAGATGCCGTTGTCTGATGGCAGTTAGTGATCCCATTTGGCATCTAGAAACCAGCAGTTATTGCATAACAGCTACCTGGCAAGAAGCTAGAACCAGTCAGAACACACCTGCATAATATGATCATTGTTCCCGAAATGATTGGAAGCATTATCGATGTGTACAATGGCAAGACATTCAATCAAGTTGCAATCAAGCCTGAAATGATTAGCCATTACCTTGCTGAGTTCTCTATTTTGTACAAACCAGTTAAGCATGGTAGACCTGGTATTGGTGCTACTCATTCTTCTAAGCCGTTCCTTTCAATCGATTTATGTGTGCTGAGCCGCGTCAACCTTCCAGCTGAACCGTTTGGATTTTTTTAGTTTTTATTTTTATTTTTATTTTTTGTTTATTTTCTTTGTTTTTTTGTAGTTTTATTTTTATTTTTTTATCTATGTGTTTGTTTATTTTTTTTAGAATATTTTTTGCATGAATAAATAAAAAAAGAATAAAAAATATAAAATAAGTTTTTTTAAAAAATATTTTTGAAGAAAAGTTGAAAGTATCAATTTTCCTTAAAAATAAGTTTTCTAAAAAATAGTTTTGAGAAAAAGTTGAAAGTATCAATTTTCCTTAAAAATAAGTTTCTAAAAATATTTTGGAGAAAAGTTGAAAGCATCAATTTTTTTAAAAAATAAGTTTTTTAAAAAAATATATTTTTGAGAAAAAGTTGAAAGTATCAATTTTCCTTGAAAATAAGTTTTTCAAAAAAAATATTTTTGAGGATAAATTGAAAGTATCAATTTTTCTTGAAAATAAGTTTTTTCAAAAATATTTTTGAGGAAAAGTTGAAAGTATCAATTTTTCATAAAAATAAGTTTCTAAAAAATATTTTGAAAAAAAGTTGAAAGTATCAATTTTCTTTGAAAATAAGCTTTTTAAAAAATATTTTTGAAAAAAAGTTGAAAGTATCAATTTTCCTTGAAATAAGTTTTCCAAAAAAATATTTTTAGGAAAAAATTGTAAGTATCAATTTTTCTTGAAAATAAGCTTTTCAAAAAAAATATTTTTAAAAAAAAGTTGAAAGTGAAAAATTTTTTTCAATTTTTTACTAAAAGTATTAGAGTCAATTGAAAATAATTTTTAATAATTAATTATTTGGTAAATTTTTAAAGCTTATTGGATAACATAAAATTAAGTTGGTACCATCTTTCGATGGGCAATGTGAGGGTACTATAATCTTTCTCACACGTAACCGAACTTTAAAATCTTATTCTGGTTAGTAGACCTAAACTAATCTTTTAAAGATTCTTAAATTTCAATGTTTCCTAAAAAGATAGATTCTTTAGATGATCAATTGCATCTAAATAAAAAAAAAATTAATGATTTTTTTAAATCAATATCTAACGATAAATCTCTGAATCTAGACGTTATAACACTTACTTAAGAGACCTCATTCTTAACTACCAGGTTTCTTATACCTAGACCGCTGAACTTTTTTTGGTTCACACACTGACGATCAGCTTACTTTTGCTATTTTTGTCTGATTCACTCCTCTTCCCCGTGAGAAGTTCCTCCTCAATTGGTCAATCTTCTTGATTACTCCAGCTGGCGCCTTAAATACTGACATATAGCATAAAGGAAGGCATGAAAGCACTACATTGATCAATGTCACCCTTCCTCCAAATGATAGGTATTTCCTTTTCCAAAGTGCTAGTCTGTCCTAAATTCTTTTGATAACCGGGTCCCACAACCATTCTTCTGGGGTTTGCAACTACCGAAATACCCAAGTATAGGAACGGGAGACTGCTATACTTACAGTCCAGCATAGATGCAAGAGACTCCACCCTTATTTTTTTCGCTTTTGTCGCATACAGCACTGATTTGCTAAAGTTTATAGACCCAAACACAACTCAAAGCATTTCAGAATCATTTTCATATTGTAAATGACCTCCTCTGTGGCTTCCAAAAACATAATGGTATCGTCAGCGAATTGGAGGTGCGAGATAGTTAATGAAGGACCAAACACGATACCCTTTTTATAAGACTAAGAGCCCCCTTTGATCATTAACAGATGTAGCACCTCAGTGACAATAATAAAACAGAAAGGGAAAGAGTAGATCTCCCTGCCTCAAGCCCTTCTGCATCTTGAATTCTCCTATTGGTGAACCATTACCAGCACCAATACCCTTACGTTGACACACATTATTTTATCCACCTGATCCACTTTTCCCGAAGCCTACTGATTCCAACACAAAACAAAAAGTCCCAACTAACACAGTCATATGCTTTTTCAAGAACTAACTTAACAATCATTCCACCTACTTGCTGCAGGTCTTTTACCAATGAATGAATAACCTCGTTCGCCAAAAGGATTACATCCATAATCTGCCTCCCAGCAATTGAAGCCAACTACATATCACTAACCAATTTACCAGTCACCCTTTTCAGCCTTGTATCTAGAATTTTCACAATTATTTTATGTAGAGAATTAACTAGACTAATTGGCCTGTACTCCTTTAGCCCTACAAGATTCTCCACTTTTGGGATCAACGTAATGAATGAGGAATTCAGCCCTTTTTCCAGTTTCACATAGGTGTGGAAATTTGCCAGAAATTGCATCAGCTCCTCCTTTATAAAATTCCAAGCCTTCTTACAAAAATTAAAGTTGTAACCAACTGGTCCCGGAGCCTTCGAGCTTTCACCTTCCCAAATTACTTCTTTCAATTCATCCATTTCAAAGGGAGCCTACAGTAGCTCCACATCTTCTTGAGACAATTTACCAAATGGCAGCCCGACCACCATTTTATGAACCTATTCGTCGTTGGTGAAATGCTATTTAAAAATCTCCAACACCAGAGACTTCACTTTCTTTGGATCCAAAACCCATATCCAATTGTCATAAAACCCAGCCAAGATGTTTTTGCAGGTCCTCAGCTTAGCAGAACAATGAAAAAACCTTGTATTTTTATCTCTTTGTTTTAACACATAATTCTTAACTTTGTTGCCACATAGATTCTCTATTTTTGCGCGCCACTCATAATTCTTCTAAAGCTCTCTTACGATCTTCAATTTTTGAAGGATACAGGTCCTTAGGTTTATGATGTTTTCCGATAGTTCAACTTTCTCCTCAAGCCTCACTATTTTTTCCTCTATGTTCCCAAACACTTCGTTGTTCCATTTCTCCATAAAGGTTTTCATCTATGTTAATTTCATTCTTGAGTGATGCCCTGATTTCCCTGAAACCCCAAAATGTTTCCATTCATCTCCCACTTTCTTCAAAAACTTGCAATTATTCAACCAATAATCCATTACTCAAAATGGTCTTGGTCCCCACTCTACAGCATCTGATGCAAGTAAGATTGGACAATGGTCCGATACAGATCTCCTCAAACCTCTCTAGGAGATATCCTTGAAAGTTACCACCATTCGGACATGACCAAAAAAGGGTCTAACCTGCTTCTTTTGTTGCCGCTCCCTTACCATGTGATTTCTTACCGTTTAGCGGCAAGTCTATCAACTCACCTCTTTCAATGAAGTCATTGAATTCTTGGATTTCCACTCCCACAAGAACACATTCATTCCTTTCTAAACCTGATCCGATCGTGTTGAAATCTCTTGCCACACACCAAGATCCACCAAGTTCGTCTTTGAGCTCCAGAATCTCTTTCCACAGAACTAATTTCTCTGCCCTAGTGCAAGGAGCATAGACATTACAAATTACACACTCAAAACCCCAGTCAGTCCGTTTGCCTTTAACTGCCATAAACCTACTGTTTAACCTTATTTGCTTTGCCATAAAGCTCCCTTTATCCCACACCATTAGCAGACCCCCGGATTTACCTATCGAAGGGACAAATCCCAAATCAAAATTTAGGTTACCCAAAGACCCACGGTATGGGCTCCCACTAAGCTCTCCTTCATTGTTTCTTGAATAATTACCATATCTATTTTATGAATTACTACCAGTTTCTTCAAAACATCCATTTTTGCTCCACTACATATTCCCCTTATATTCCAACAGATAATTCTCATACTACTAATTCTATATCCAGACCCAAACAATCAGTTCAACAATAACACACTTACTTCTTAATCGTACTTACTTTGTCTTTCACTTTTTGAACAAAGTTCTTTGAGTCGTTCCACCACAACCTCGTCTTCATAACTTGCCGAGAAGCCAAGACGTTTGCCCAACTCCTATGCTTCCTCTGCTTCCCTTGTAATCACCCTCTGTTTATTCGAGAAGTCCCCATCTGATAAAGATTCATTTGCAAATTTTCCTTCCAAGCCTTCAACGCCTCTTGTGTCTTTTTGACTTTCCCCTCATTGTTCTTTCTTTTGGAAACCTTCTCCAGAAGGTCCTCCTCCACCTCTTTTAAGAATCTAACCATTCTACCTAGATTATCATTTTTCTCAACAGTTTAGGCCATTGCATTAATTAGACCGTCAAGCCCTCCTTCAAATTCCCATGATGGACCTCAGCCATTCTTAGAACCCCATTTTGCTTCTTATCTTTCTCAGCTCCCCTTATCCTTGGGCCCATGACCATCATCCCTAACAAACTTTCCACCTCTTCCAACTCCTTCTGCACGACTGGCCCACAATATTCCTTCCCCCATCCCCCCTCGCAACAGTTCAGTTTTCAACTGTCCCATTTGAAAATCTTCCTGACCCGTCTCTTGTCCCTCTTTAATGCCCTCCAATCCGTTGCCTACTTCTCTCTCATCTATGTTCGAGCAAATATCCTTGGACTCTAGAACAACTTCCTGCGTATCATCATTAATAAGATCCCTGTAGTTATTTTCCGCTGGGATTCCATAACCTTGTTCCCCTTCCACCTTTTCATCTTCCTCGAATGCACTTTGGAAGCTAGCTTCACAGGACCACTGATAATTGCCCTTGTCGCCTTTTTAACGGCTGCTTCATCCATCTTGTAGGTTTGATAGCAAGAATGGAATAACGAAATTACATCTAAGCCTACTTCAGATACTCTAACAAGATGACTTCTATCACCACTCTCCAGGCTAATGATTTCTTCAATCCTCTCTAATTGGTCTGTCATGATAAGCATTGCACCTCTACTGAAATCATTGAACTTTAATGTCTTCCCATCCATAGAAACCAGTTCCCCTCATATGTTGGCAATGTTCATGAACATATTGTAGTTCCATGCATGCAACGGAACACCAAAGCACGTAATCCACGTAGTCCTATACTTGAGCTTGATTCCCTCCGACCATACTTCTACTTCGACAAACCATTTCTTCAGCCACGCCATCCAATTTCCTTCATTATCGCCATTGTTTCTATTTCATCAAATGTTATTAAGAACTGTCTGCCCGATATTTTCTTGACATAGATATCAAATGCTCCTTGCATTTGAAAGTTTTCTTGCAATCATTTTGCTTCATAGTAGCCGATTGCAATGCTTATGACACTGCTCTCCAAGTTATGTAATGCTTCATAAAAAACGCCTGCTTCATTAGGCTTTCTTTGGTTTTCAACATTTTCCCTCATCCCACTCAGATCTGGCTTATCAGTGTTCACCATTTCCTCCTTACCCATCAATGCCTGCATGTATGTTCTACCTTGTCTTTCACGACTTTCGACGATCAGACTATGCAACTTCATAACACTTCCTCCGCTATTCCTCCATTGATTTTCCTTACCTTTTCCCTCTATGGTTCCTTCCTTACTGCCTTGTATCCTTCTCCAATAAGACGGTCTGTTTTGAAATCTTGCATGATTCACGCCAATTCTATAGTCCATTAGCCACGAACCGTTCAACCTTTCCACTGCTCTTTTCGCATCACTGAATTTTGCAAACCTCACGAAACCGAACTTTTTCCCCCTCTTACTCTTCTGGGGGATGAACACATCCACTTCCCCACCGTGGATTTCAAAATCCTTTGAAGCCATATCCAATAGACTCTCGGTAGGATATTATTAATGAAAACAGAGAACGCCTTTACTGCCATCTTCGGCATGTTATTGGAGCTGTCACTTAAAGTTATAGGTTTGAAGAAAATTATTCACGTATGCCTTATTTAGAGATATTGTAGTCTGTTCATGTAAAACGTCTAACTTCTTTTTTTTTTTTTTTTTTTCAAAGTTCCCCATATCTCATGCCAGAAACAAGTTCACAGCCATTGGTTGTGGCACCTACGGTTATGTTCGAGGTTCCTTGGGACAGACCTATTCAACCGGATGTTTAACATTTTGTCTTGAAATTACCGAAGTGATAAATGGATCTTGCTCTGGCATTGGCCACTGCCAGAAGGCTATCACAAAAGGAGTGAGGAATTATCATGTAACTTTTGCTACTGCTCGCAACCATTCCTATGTATTGGGCTTCAATCCTTGCCGCTACGGATTTGTTGTAGATGATGTAGCCTATAGCTTCTCTGTTTCAGATCTTTAAGTAAAAAATTTCAGTGACCCGCTATTCCCAATTTTTCTTGATTGGACAATCGGGAATCAAACTTGCACAGAAGCTAAAACAGATCCAGAAAATTACGCTTGCAAGGAAAACAGCTATTGTATAAATCCAGAAAATGGCCCTGGATATCTGTGTAAATTTGTTGATGGTTTCCAGGGTAACCCTTACTTCTCCCATGGTTGCCGAGGTAAAGATATCAAATTCTCCATTTTGGATTCAATCGATCAATTTATGTTATTTCCTTGGTCTGTTAGATGTTGATAATTGTACTTTCGTTTCCAATTTTTCTTTAAATGTGTGAAAATTTCCAGATATTAATGAGTGTGACACACTAAAGCCTTGCAATGGAACATGTAACAATATACCTGGAAGTTATAGTTGTTCATACCCTGAGGGATTTGAGGGCGATGGTTGGAAAAAATGGAACAGGCTGCAGTCCTAAAGTTACCCCCAACCATCAAAGTTTTCCGATTCTTGTTGTTGCTCCGGGTTGGTACAGAAAAACGCCAGTACAATTTTAATTTCCTTTTATTCGGTATAAATACTCATTGGTATATACTTTGTACGAAAAAATTAATTAGATGAGATAAAACTAACCAAAGTTTAAACAATGTTAGTTGAACTGACAAATTTTTTATATTCTAGAAAATCTACACAGAGATATCTTAAAACACTCAAATATACTACTGATTACTTTTTTGAAAATTTGACACCTTTTATATTAAATTTATTAGAATTCAATTCTTTGTAATATAAAATTATTGTTGATTAAATTTTATTAATGGAAAATTTTTATTCATTTTTTAACATGTAATAACACACACACACACACACACTCTCTCAAAGTTTAATCAATAATAAATCATGTTATATATATATATATACATTTTCATTTTACTTTCATGATTTTTTTCAACTCTTTGTAATTAACTCATAGCACATCAATATATATTATGAAACAAGAATACTCCCTCCGTCCTTATGAAATTGTCACTTATTGATTTTTTATGATAAAAAATTTTAAACTTTGATGTCTTTTTATTTTATATTTATAATTGATAAAAATATAAAAATGTTTATAAAAACTTTAAATAAAATATTTTCTAGTATATATATTGTAAAACTAATTAATTAAAATATTTAAAATAATATAGGTCAACGTTAAAAAATGTTCATCAAAACAAAGTCAACACGTGAGAATTTTAAATTACTCCCTTTGTCTCATTAATAATGTCCTATATTGATTTTAAGGATAAAACTTTTTCTACACTAATGATTTCATTTTATTTTAAATATATTGCAGATTTTAATATGAGAAAAATACTTTTTAACAATCTTGAATGAGGAAGTTTTCAAATATAATTTTATAAAGAATTAATTCAATAGAATATTTAAAATATCAATGATCGAAGTTGATAAATTTTGACTATAGAAAAATAAAACTAGATAAAACTTACGGTACGAGAAAGTATAAATTTTCTTCTTTTGCTTTTTGTCAAGGATGGAATATTAATGATAGATTTGAGGATATGATAGTAAGACTGTTGGTACTCATATAGACAGGGCGAAAAACAATATCACATGCTAGCAAATTAAGTTTTTGAAGATCATAAAGTTGTTACCCTACTGGCGCATTGCAAAGCCTCATTAAATCTTTTGTTGATGACATTATTTTTGTCAATAGATTTTTTTTATGAGATTTTGTTCATAAGTTAACTATGTTTTGATAAAAGTTCCTTTAAAGGTGTTTTGACTAATCTTCTTCGTAGTAGTCCTAATCAGGAAGTTTCATGACTAATATTCTTCATAGATGAATTGCTGCTGGATTTTGTGAATTTCTGAAAAATTACAGGAAAATGTAACGGGTGGTACACATAGCAAGAGTTATGCGCCACTAAATTTTGTCTCAAATTGTAGCTTAAAATTAATGACAAAATTAACTATGTTAGGAGTTAATCAATTTGCTGACTTTCATCTTGATCGCAGCTATTTGCTTAGGTGTAGGGCTCTTGTTTCTACTTAATGGGGTTTGGTGGCTTTATAGGAAACTAGAGAGAAGAAAGAACATTAAACTCAAGGAAAATTCTTCAATAGAAATGGTAGGTTATTCTTTCAGAAAAGGTTGTCGTCAGAGGAAGGTGCTGGGGAGAAACCTAAACTCTTTACTTCGAAAGATTTAGAAACAGCTACTGATCAATTTAATGACAACAGAATCCTGGATTGTGGCGGCCAAGGTACTGTTTACAAAGGAATGTTGCAGGATGGGAGAATTGTAGCAGTAAAGAAGTCCAAGATAGTAAACGAAGGTATCTGGAACAATTTATCAAAGAGATTGTTATTCTTTCCCAAATTGATCACAGAAAGTGTTGTCAAATTGTTTGGCTGTTGCTTAGAGATTGAAGTGCTTCTTCTTGTTTACGAATTCATTCCAAATGGAACCCTTTCCCATTTCATCCGTGACCAAAATGAAGAATATCCAAGGTCGTGGGATATGCGATTCAGCATAGCAGCAGAAGTTGCAAGTGCAATTTCTTACTTACGTTCATCTGCATCTGTCCCCATTTATCACAGAGATATCAAGTCTAATAACATACTACTAGATGAAAAGTTTCGAGCAAAGGTATCAGATTTTGGAACATCTAGTCAATCGGTATTGATCAAACTCACTTGACTACTCAAGTGCAAGGGAAGGGACTTTTGGGTACATAGACCCTGAATACTTCCAGTCAAGTCAATTCACTGAAAAAAGTGATGTTTATAGTTTTGAAGTTGTTCTTGTCGAGCTCTTAATAGGACAAAAGCCAATCTCAATAGTTAGATTGCAAGAAAAGAGAGGCATAGTCTCCTATTTTATCTCTTCGATGGACGAAAATATTTTACTAGATGTTAGAAAATTTGAGAAAATAGAATCAATAAGAGAGAATAAATATGACTTTGAGGTTTAAAAAATCGTCTTAGAGTAAATTATGTTTGAAAGATATAATAAAACATTGTTTGAAATATTATTACCCTTTGTCTGACAATGTCTTAATATTGCTAGGAGCAATTGAACCAATTTCTTCTTCGTCTCCTCTCTCTGTATTTCCTTTAGTATGGATATCAAACTTTGGAGAGAAGTAACCATCTTCGGTAACATCCAATGATTCAACCGCATCAGCTATTATTTTGGCTCTTTGATTGATTACTTTATCGGATCTGAAAATCACTTTAAAATTATTAAAAAAGAAGAAAGATTTATTCCTTAACCTTTTAGCATGTGGATGTGCCTGACAAAAGTTAAAGAAAATATGAATCACATAAAAATAATAAGAAAAAAAACATAAATAAGTAAGGTAAACGATTGTGTAATCTTAAAAATTTACCCAAACCCACTCATCAAAAATGTTTTTTTTTCAGCTGTGATATATTTTTCTTGATCATTCTACCCAAATTCACTAGAATTTTTCAAATCACAAATTGCATGATATTGTCTCTTAAGTAGCCTAACCCTAGACTCAATGTGGAGGGGGCTTTAAGTTGTGAAGTTGGAATGAGTCGGTTCAGCATTTGTTCAAGATAACTTAGATCTGACATGGAATATCCTATTATCTGTTCTCCATCTATGATCATCTGCCAAAGAATGTAGGCATTGAACCATATAGGAATCTTCTTCTCTTGTCTAAGAATGGTTACCTACCTCCAAACTTTCGGTTCTTCTTTTTGGTAGGCCTCATATGGGTCGCGAAGGATTGGCACGTGATGAAGACATATTCAATTCCTAATCACATTGTTAGACATTATGCAAACATATCAATATAGTAAATAAAAAACCCATTATGGAAATGAATTAAATGAATACACATAGAAAGAAAACAAAGAAATGTGTACTAAAAATTGTAATATACATTGGATACTTAAGAATAAAATAAATATCAAATAAACATATATTCAACAGGGATATAAACCAAATTCTACACTCAACTATATAATACATAAATCAATTAAATTGAGTAACATTATAACATATAAAAAATTTCTATAATGTTTTAATCGGCTTGATATTGCAACCAATAGATTGAACATCTCATTAGCGCAGATTATCTCTAAACTGAGTCCAAGATTAAAATGGCTCAACATGCATAATCAAATCTTGATGGTTCAAATTAATCTGTGTTAGCTAAACTTCCTTCAACAACATCACCTTCAATAGGGTCGATTACCGATCTTACGACCTAATAAAATTAATGGAAGAAGGCAACAAATAGAAATGATTCCTACACTGTGACTTTATTAAAAAATGCACTTCTCCCTTAAATTACCCCATCTAGCTTTCAATAACCAAAAATCTCTCAATACATTTCTTGCTTGAAAGTGTTTCATATTGAAATAGTCCACAGCGGAACACAATCGTTTGGAGTCCTGCCCTTCAACTCAACTAAGCATGGTATCATTGACCTCCTATAAGGTACCAAGAAACCTTCCTTATTTGTGTATCCACGCAATCACAACAAATAGTAATTGGCCCATTATAATGGAAATAACATTATAATATGAAAAATGTGTTTCATTATAAAGCTAAAACGAACATAATAAAGATAATACCTTGTGAGATCCTCAACCTATTCTTACGTGTAATGGCAACGTTTAGCACTTTGCCATCGTTGCAGAACCTTCATATCCAAGTAGAACATATATGAATTGCATATATGAGGTGCAAACACCAAGGACATTGGTAGCAATTTCATTTTTTCCTAGCCCTATATCTAGGCTTATCAATTGCGTCTACATTGACTTGATTTATGTCCCATTTAAGGCACTCAACAACCTTTGAACCAATTTTCATATATTGTCTATTAAATTTCAAGCATCGGTTCGAGTTTCTTAAATAACAACGTATGCAGTCTTAAAATAAAATTCAACATAGAAATGAAATTACCTACTAATTGTCTCTTTCAAATCTAGCTACTTGACATTTCATTACCTTATTTATTTATATAATAGGTTTATGAATGTGGAGGAAGCTACTTATTAGTTCTTCTATTAACATATGTCTAGATGTTTGTAATCCCCTTCTATTTGAAGCAAATGTCATAATTTTGTAAAAGCTCTCCTATCCATTCTAATATTATCTACACACTTCTATCATTCTCAAAGACCATTGCATTTAAGTTTAACTCTCTAATATATAGCCTATCATAAAATGTTCCACCATAAGATAGTCTACATTATTTTTTAATGTTCATATGTAATAAAGTCACAATAACAAATACAAACACATGCAACAAAGTCTCCATCTAGTTCAAATGCATCATAAGCAATGTAACCAATTGTATCTTTGTTCTTAGTGATAAACCTGCCATAACTATTTAGAAGATAGAATCTCATTATAGTTGAAAACATAAATGGAAAGCAAATATTTGGATAGTGGTACATGAAACTATCGAACATAAAAAAAGAAAATATAAATCACCGACAAAACATTTCTAGATGAAGGAGCTAGAACAAATAAATCATAAAATATATTTTATATATCAAAAATAGAAATCCAAAATTAAATGACATCTAAAAAGATCAAAAAAAAGATTGGAATACAACAAATAATGCAGATTAGATAATTAGGTATTAAATAGTATACACACTATTTTTTGAAAAAAAAAAAGACAAAGACGAACTTAATATGATGACAATTAAATGATTGATGTTAAAGCTTAAGTTGGTTCAAATAGAAAAGTATTTGCTTTGAGCTAAGATTTGTTGAAATAAAAAATATATATATATATTGGTTATTGAAATATGATGAAGGTATCAAATAAGGTGTTTTATATTTGATGTGTAAAATATAGTTTTTTCTGAAGTTGATTAGACATTACAACGTTAATATTGTCAGAACACGATTTTCAAGAAAACAAACAAAATTTTAATATTTGGTAATTACAGCGTTTATAGGAAGAAATGCCTTAAATGATAACCAATTATGGCATTTTTCCATTAAAATGCCTTAATTGATGGCCACTTGCGTATGTGATCAAATTGTGATTGAAAATCATTCATGTTATATCATGATTTTTAAGACCCAAAACAAAATTTAATATCATATCAATTAATGCATTTTTTCTTTGAAACGCCTCAATTGGTGATCAATTAAGGCTTGCTTTAATTGATCATCAATTAGGTGCTTCTTTAATGAAACACCTTAATTGATAATTTGTCAATTAAGGCATTTTTCTTCCTGAAATGGTTT
>NW_019167937.1:27031256-27126219 GCF_002303985.1 Durio zibethinus | reverse complement strand
TAAAAATCGTAATGCTTTTTAAAATTTTTAAAAAAATCAAAAATAAGAAATTGTAGTTATCTACGAAATGTTTTTCTTTTAGAAAACATTGTTTTTATTATATGTAATATATTAGGTGTACAATCATGTGTAAGTGTCTAATCATGTAATTAGGATTGCATTTTTTCCCAATCATGTGGTAATGAATGCCCATTTTTGTGTCAGAAGGGCTCCATTTATCATGAAATTACGTTAATTTTTAAGGGTTAAACAAACAAAAAAATTTTATTATTGAGGTTAAATGTGGGACAAAATTAGCTTTCCTTCCAAAATTTTAAAAAACCACAAGAAAAGTTAAGTTTCTGACTTTAGAATATTTAGATACTATTTAGAATAATAGAATACCCTCAAGAATCAGAGACATGAACCAAACGTGAGAATTAGATTACGAAAAATAAGATTCCAAGAGAAAATCTTAGATTCCATCAAACCAAATGACCCTTTAAGATTTTTTTTTCCTAATATTTCCCTTTCACCATGAATTGGAGCCAAGTATTTCCATAAGTAATTAATCATTAAAATTTTAACCTTAACCAAATCCAATGAACCAAATTTAAAAGTTAAAAATCACCCATTTTTTTTTTTTTCTCTTTTGAGCTTTTGACTTTTTGACTAAATAAATAAATTAATAAAATTAAATTAAACTAAAATAAATTACAAATAAAATTTGGACTCTTAATCTTTGAACTTTAAAATTCAATTTCCTAATTAAACCCAATTTCAATTTTGCATCTCATTAAAATTCAAAGCCTATTTTGATATTGAAAAATTTTTTAAGTATAATAGGATGTCTATAGTAGTCCCTTTTTACATGTTTTCTATAAAACAGGAAATGCAAAAAGATAAAAGACATCCATTTTGTTCAAGTAAAAAAAAAAATGAAAAGACTCCCCTTTAACAAAAGCTTTGAAACTTTTGAAAAATAAAATATTCCCTCTCAATATAAGCTTGGAAATTTTAAAAAAATATAAAAATGCTCCCCTCACCAGAAGTTTCAAAACTTTGGAAAAAATCTAAAATGCTCTTCTAACCAGAGGCTTGAAACTTTGAAAAATCTAAAATGAATCCATTCACCAAAGGCTATGAAAGATTAAAAATGAAATATCTCATTTCATCAGAGGTTGTGAAACTTTAAAAATGAAAAAGCTCCTTTCACCAAAAGCCATGAAACTTTAAAAATAAGAGAGGTACCTAGAGCTTTTCAAGATCATGCCCAAAGGTCTTATAGATCATTTTCATTTTTGAAAAAGCTCCTCTTTAACAGAGGCATTGAAACTTTAAAAATATGTGATCAAAAAGTCTTACCTTAAAATGTTTCCTTTCAACTTAACAAGTTCATCTGTAATCTCATCATCTAATTTATCATTCTTACTTCCCAATCATATGCAATGCACTAAAAAAGTTTTCCAAAATTCTTCACTCCAAATTCAATCGCATAGTTCAAGGTTTAATTTTCCTCTTTTTTCCTTTTTTTCAATCACACAATGCAATGAATGTGATGAATGCAATGTTCTCAACGATGTATGCAAAAATGAATGCCAATGCAATTCATTTATCTCTTTAATTATGGTAAAAGATTATCAAAGACTTTTCTTCATGTCATTTCTCCTTTTCAACTTTCCATTATGATCTTATTTAAAAATTTTTAAAACTAACTAGGAAATGTGTCAGTTGATTTGTGAATCCCAAAATTTTTCTTTCACTAGTTCATCAGGCATTTGGGATGAGAAACTAGGGCCCCAAGAAGGCACTTATATATCCAAGTCTCATATCAGGTGGGCATCATAGATTGAGCTACGGTCGATTGTATAGATATAGAAGATGACCTTTTCAAAATTTTTAGCCCTAATTCAAAGGGAGCATCAAAATTCTCTCTTTTCAATAAATACATATTAGTATGAATTTTGGTAACAAGTGTCACATTGGTCATGCCATAACAAAATTTAGAAGTAAGCATGTCAGTCATGTTGCATAAATGTTAAACTGGCCATAACACATGAGCATCCACATCAGGCATGCTACGCACCATACCACTGAGTTGTCACATATCCAGTATAAGTAATGTCATGTCGAACATTTTATGCATACACAATGAGTGTCAAGTCAGTTGTATCATCTCAAATTTGAATGCAAATGCCACTCTATCTATGCAGCATGATCCTGGAACTAGCTCAACAAATTGAGGTCAAAATAATCATAAAAGCATTTCAATAATACAATGCAATGGGAACTCCGAAAAGAATCCAGGCTTAACTCATAGCTTGGTTTCAACAATAATAAATTAGCCAACCCCACTTTTCTTTAGTTTGACACTTCGGACTATTTGATGGAAGGATAGATTGTTGGGCCATTTTATGGTTTGAGGGGTAAAATAGACATTTTGTCCAAGAGTATGAGTCATCAACTAGATAGGGATAAGTTTGTCAATTCAATTCAAGTTGACGTGTCGAGCCAGCCTGAAGTCTTGGGCTCCATGTCAACTCAGCCACCTCAACTAACCACCTAATGTCACGTAAGGATGCTGACTTGTCACTTTTCAATTGGGTCATTGATTGCCAACTTAGCTCGAGCAAGCATGTCAGCCTAATCCTGCCACTTAGAGCTCAGACTACCTAGGCCCAGCACCTTCACTATACGGGTATAAATAACCCCTTTCAGGTACTATTGAACAATTAGACTTTGATATCTATTTTTAAGATTTTCTCTCCTTCTTACTTTCTTTCTGAACACTAATTTAAGTATTAGAGTACAAAAGCCAGCTCTAGCCTTTGCTATTAACTAACTTCTCCCTTTATGATTTCAAGTTTTTGGTCTCATCAAGACAACTCGACACTAATAAATACCATTGCGACAAGGGAAATTTTGTGGAAAAAAAAAGTAGTGCACTCTCCTTAGTAATATTTATAATATTAAGCAATAAAACAGTGATCAGCGTGTTATTTTGCTTTGTGAATGGGCAAATTAAGCAAGTGTGGTTTGGGGGTTCACTGAGCTTGCCGGTAAATACTGTTTTGGGAAATAGGTTTGATTCCCGGATTATGTCAATCTGGGAAAGTATAAAGGAATCAGAAATTAAAAATTCCATCATTACTCAAGTTAATTAGTTTTATCAGCCGGACGATATGGAAAGCTAGATGTGAGGCAGTGTTTGAACATTCTTCCCCTAAACATGCATGCAAAACATGTAGAAGTAAGAAAAAGTTACAAAGATAGAATATGGAAGCTATTGCCCGTCTTAATGGATATTGGAGCAATATTAAGGATGCAGATCAGACTATCCAAGATTTGTTTAGTATTAAGAATTGCTAACCAAGCAACTGATGATTGGATTGTTAATTATCCAGTCAAAACTCAAAAAAGAAGATCTCTCCAGAAAATTGCAACCTTCTGTTTAACATGGTATTTAAAACAGAATGCCTTTTAATTACCTATGCTTTCAAAAAGAAGAAAAAAGTACGAAGATGCTAGTGATTTTTCCAGGTTACTACCGACCATCTGCTACCAAATCTACTCATTTGTTTCAGTCACATACCCTTTGAAATTGTCAATTCTTTTTTTCTATTGATTAACTAGTGGGGAATTCAATCTAGACCGTTGGCTTGGAATCAGATTGTAAATTTCCGCGATAAGGGAAATATCAGTGAAATTTGTTGATTTAGGAAATGCCCAAGAAGTTTCCCTAACATTTTAGTGGAAAGCCATGCACGATTGCAGCTGGTGAAATGTCGTAATTGAAGAGGAAAATTTTTCTTTGGTTCACACCTTTCATATTGGGTTCAAAATTTTAATGTTAATATCTAAAAAAAAAAATTAACCAATGGCAATAGGGCAAAGTGCTGATGTCATGTCCTTCATCCTTTCATATTAGTTATGTAAGATACGAAATGACAATTTTAATATTGGTTTTTATAGTTTTAGCGGAAGAGATAATTTTGATTCAAAATTTTTACTTTTTAAAACTTAAATATAGTACTGCTTATAATCAAAGAAATTACATATTGATTTTATTAAGATATTGGAAAAAAAGTTTCCAAAAGTAAATCTCTTTGATTTTCCTTTTAGGAAAACAAATATGGTGCGTGTCATGGAGATCTATTCATAATCAAAACTGTATGGAAAAATCTTTTAAGAATGATTCTAAATTATAATTCAAAAACAATTGCGTCTTTATTTTATTATAATTATATTTTAATGAATTTGCAAATTTTATTTGAATTTTCCCAAAAAAATTCCCTTTCTATTTAAATAGAGGGACACCCCAAATTCTTATCAGTTGTCACAACCAACCAAAACCAATTCGATGGGATCACTTCCCTTTTAATTCATTAGATTTTGTGGGCTTAGCCGATTAGGTTAAAGGGTGTTTGGTCTTGTCTGTAATATATATGTCATATGTTTAGCATACTGATTTTGTTTGTTTCATAAGCCTAACTATAGCCATTGACATACCTGTAGATAATACTGTTAGTGTCTCATTGTTTTGGACTTGATATAATTAAATTCAATTAAAAATTAATTTAGAACAATTTTTAATAAAAAGTTTATCACATACATTTATATTAGCCAATGCTTGTTCAAATTTGATCTACACTCATATGGGGGGCAGAAAAGTCCAACATTGTTTCATTGAAATGCTAAAATACGAACACTTTGTGAATAGAAAAATACCCACATTCCTACCTCACAACTAATCCATCTCACCTTTTTGGTGGCTAATCCAATGGACATCCCTTTTCTCATAGGATGTGCCCAAGGGTCCCGAATCTCTCTATTTTGTTAGAAACCATAGAACAAGTTATTATGCAATTAATTTAGAGCTTCAAATTAAGACAATTACTCTAAAAAAATGTATTTCAATTATAATTCTTTTTATTATAATATTATAATTGTCGATCACAATAAAAAATTATGTGAGAAACCATCACTTAAAAGAATGTATTTCACATAATATTTTAAAAGGCCTATATAACTCTAAAATTTAATTAGTTAATTATAATACAATTATTGTAGATGATATGCTCTCTAAAAAAAGATTAGGTGATTATGAAGTTGACAATTGCCTAATCTATGATCTATTTGTTATTATCATATTTCTATTTTTGATTAAAGATGTTCAAATTTTAGTTTTAATTGAATTAATCAATTGAATTATTTAATTCAATTAATTGGTTTATCATTGAAATAATATTGATCAATTATAAAAAACAATTTAATTTTTTTTTTTACTTTTAGTCAATTTGATTTTATTTTAATTGAAATATAATAAAATTCAAATGTAAAATTAAAAATACATGAAATGACCATTTTATTTTATAAGTTGTTAATATTTTTAACTTAATATTTTGGTACTTCAATATTTTATTAAATAATTTTGTATAGTTTGATTAAAATTAAAAATTAAATTAAATTAAATTTAAATATATTTTATTATTCAATTAATAAAAAAATAATTAAATGTACCTAATTAAATTTGCATAATTTTAAAAATTAATAAAATTAATTTAATTAATAAAATAAAATAACATAATTCAATTAATCTAATTTTAAATAATTCATTTCGAAATTATCTAGAGTTGTCGAAGACCCTTATATTTTACAAATTCAAATAAAAAAAGTCATTACAAAAGAAAAAAAAAAAAAAACCCAATGCCATAGGATTAACAGGAGCTTCCATTCATGAATAAAAAAGTGAGTAATTAATTAATTAGCAAAATCACCGATTCTGATTTTGGTAACAATCCATAACCAAGTAGGGAGAAAAAGAATAAAGTGGAGCTGGAAAAAGGTTCATCGGTGAACTGAACTCCAGTTGTGATTCTAATGGCTAAACAATCTGCACGCTACGAGTGTGGACTGTAGGAAGCTTTGCGGCCAAGCCTGTTTCCCTATTGGCTGTTTGTCTTGTGGCTTTTGGTTCTCATTTTCAACCACTTAAAAGATTTTAGTATTTGTGTCACGGGTCGAGACTCAAGCTCCGAACCCGCGCGGCTCCGGGACCCGGACATTCACCTTTTCGGCGTCCCAGATCAGCCTTCTCGCCACGGTTCACACCCTTGTGAGGTATTGTCCGCTCTGGCCCCCTTGGCCTCACGGTTTTGTCCTACAAAAGGCGCCTCACAAGGCGGAGATGGTGTGAACCCTTTTATACCCCAGGGACCTTCCTATTATGTTCGATGTGGGATTCAGGACTCCCCCTTAGGTTCGTGACATTCTCCCGCACCCAACCTCGTGACGCCCTCGTCACGGAGGCTGACCACCCTGCCTGCCTCCCTTGAGGTGCTCGGCGTGGATCGAACGGTTTAGGGCTGGCTCTGATACCACTTGTCACGGGTCGAGACTCAAGCTCCGAACCCGTGACGCCCTCGTCACGGAGGCTGACCACCCTGCCTGCCTCCCTTGAGGTGCTCGGCGTGGATCGAACGGTTTAGGGCTGGCTCTGATACCACTTGTCACGGGTCGAGACTCAAGCTCCGAACCCGCGCGGCTCCGGGACCCGGGCATTCACCTTTCCGGCGTCCCAGATCAGCCTTCTCGCCACGGTTCACACCCTTGTGAGGTATTGTCCGCTCTGGCCCCCTTGGCCTCACGGTTTTGTCCTACAAAAGGCGCCTCACAAGGCGGAAATGGTGTGAACCCTTTTATACCCCAGGGACCTTCCTATTATGTTCGATGTGGGATTCAGGACTCCCCTTAGGTTCGTGACATTTGCACTTAGCAGATATTATTCCTTAGTAAATAGTAGATTATTTTCGATCTTTATAAATAAATTGGAAAAAGGGTGGGAAAGCCAACTGTTGTCAGAGCCATACCTTTTTCAGACGAAAGAAGTAAATTTAAACCTCTTACTGGAAGAAGAAAGAAGGTGGTAAGAGTGCAAGAGAGAGACAGATGCACTGAAGAAGAAAGAAAGAGAAAAAGAGAAGATGGGTGTGAAAGTAAGTTCAATTGAGGTCTTGAGGGAGCCAAAATTGGGATCAATATTCTCAGCTGAACAAGGGATGAAGGTGAAGGTCATAGAGCCAAGGTTTAAGCAGAAGGAAGGGAGTGTGTTTCCAAGGAAGAGGAAGCTGGTTAAGAAGATGATCTTGGAATCCATAGTTAAGTTTTTATCTTCTATTTTTCTCTCGTCCCAATCTTATAACTCCAAAAATTTGTATTCCAAGTAAAATCAAGGATCTGATGTTTACCATCAATGATCATTGAACTTGTTAGTTTTATATCAAAGGTCTTTGATTATGTTTTCAAGCTAGTAATCTAATTATTCGTATCTAGTACTAGCTTTTAGTTTTTTTTCCCCTTTTGAGTCTTCAATGGCCTAGCTTTTTATGTAATGGCCTCTGTTCTATGTATTAAAGTATTAACAAGGATTCCTTTTGTTTTTTGTATTCATGGTGATTTAATTGCCAGAGTTCAGTGTTTGGTCCTTTTTACCTGCAAAGCTCTGAAATTTAACGATTTGCTGATATCCCACTTGAATGTATCAACTATCCACCATGCAACAAACAGAGGAAGATATCCTCTGTTTGTGTCCTTGGTGAGAGGCCTTTTTTCATTTTTTGGCCATGGGGTGGGGGGTGGGGAAGGGGATGATTCAGTACAATTGAAGGACTCACAATTAATTTGGCCTTCTGTTGTTATTGTTGTCAAAGTTAACTGCAACACACCACTACCTTTGGGACTGAGACTGACAGGGAGGAGCCTGAGGCCTCGAGGTCGAACCCAACTGAAGCAATCCTATCAATCTAGTGGTTTACATTCATTTTAATAGAATCGATCGCATAGTAACACTAGGGGGAAAAGACGCCAGGGCTCTAACGTCCTACGTGAATCAAATCAGGAAGCTGCAAGACCAACACAACGATAAATAAACATGGAAGGCCTCTTTTTCTTTATTTCCTCAATTCTTTTTCCATTTGATTTTATCTCAGGTTTGTTTTTTCACCTTCAAATAAAAAGCAAGAGAGCGAAGTAAGGAGGAAAACAGTGGGGTGGTGGCTCACTGTTCAGGTGCATATTCAGAAGTCAGAATCCTGCCTTTGGCGGGGAGGGACCGGCCAATCTTTAGAACCTTTTCTTTTGCTAAAAATAGTTTATGTTTGTCTCTATCAAATTTAGAAACATGGATGGGGTAGTGACTTAAAAAAAAAAAAAAAGCAAAAGTCACCCACCTCCATGGAGACAGATTACTAAGATTCCAACGTCCAACTCTCTTTTTTCACTCTCCTCGTCGACTCTTTTCACCGTTGTGAAATCGCTCAAAATAGAAACTGCTGACCTCCTAGTTGTTCTATTTTCATAGTAATAAGAAGAATTACGGTCCATTTAACTAAGTGATAAGATTAATTTTAACGAGATTGAAAATAATAATGAAGGTCAATTTAATTATTATAATAATAAAGTTAAAATTAATGATAAAATAATAAGATATATATTTAGATATAAAAATTAATGATAATAGTGAAATAAATTATAATAAAAAATAAAATAATTATTAAAACTATTAAAATAAAAATTATATTAACAAAATTAGAAATAAAAAATAATAGTAAAAATTAATAAAAATTTTACATTATATTCAATTAATAAAAGTATTTTCTAATTTTTAAATAAAAATGAAAAATAAAAAAGAAATTATTGAGACAAAATAGGAATAAAAAAAACTGAGGATAAAAGAGTCCAATTGGGACACTGGTTGTCCACTAGACGCTTAAAGCCCCAATCTGCCACTGACTCCAAGCGATTTAAAGATCAATTGTACGTAAATTCATTTTATATAAAACGTCATTCATGCGATTGAATTAAAAAAAAAAAAAAAAGCTTAAACGTGTCTCACCGAAGGTCCGACGGATTTCAAACTAGGCGTTGGGTGGTTTAGTGACTATGAACACTAAATTTGGGATTTGCCAAAATTTGGGATGAAACTAAATGTAGGTTTCTTATATTTGAGTCAGAAACAAATGCAGAAAATGTCAAAACTCAGGAGCCAACTACTATTCGTGATAAAAATAAAAAGAAAAAGTCTGCAATGTTGAAAGCAAAAACTATAGTTGAATAATGGCCTGGCTTAGAGTTTTCATGTCTCAATCAAAAAGGGCCTGCAATGTTGAAGGCAACAACTATAGTTGAATAATGGCCTGGCTTGTAGTTTTCATGTCCCAATCAAAAAGAGAACAAATGAATCAATAATTTATATATAAATCTTTTTTATTGTTATGTGTTGGGAAGGAAAAGTGGAGGTTGTATGAAGCTTATTGGTAAGAGTTAATATAATGTATAATCGAGTTTTTGGCTTTTCCTGCTTAGTTTAGTGAAAAGGCAAAAATTTCATGATGCTCACTGTATTCAACTGCTAGTTTTCTCTGGAATCATAGCGGTGAAAGAAACTTTTCTAATTCCTATAAAGATTTTGATGTCCCAGTGAAAATTTTTACGTACTTTTGAAGAGGGTGTAAATTATTAGTCCTTTTATCTTTTTTTTTTTGTCTATTTTTTAAATGTTTTAAAATTACATCCTATTTTTTTCAAACATTTGAAAAAAATTTTATATTTTAAAATTATATTTTATAATTTTTTTTTACTTTTTAACATTAAAAATTATGAAACTTTAATGTGATAAAAAATTTAAATTTTAGTATTAAATATATTAAAATCACAACTTTCTTTTTTAAATTTTACGAAAACCAATGCAAAATAAACAAATTGACACAAAGGCAATATTATGTCGAGAGATCTTTAAGAAGTGAAAGTTCTGATTTATAATATTCTCTCTTTGGAGAATTGATTTCTTCCTTAATATCTTGTCATATCTGGCTTGATGTTGACCCATTACGTGAAAGGCGAGTCATGCAATTGACCTTGTCTACATTGGCGGGCAGGAGTGTATGTGCATACTAGTTCTACTAGTCTACCAGTAGTAGATGATAATCCAAGGGAATGACCAAAAGGTGTAAAGGTCTGCAGTCGTGGGCATGGCCCTATCAATTTCATCTCTCAATTCTCTAGTATTAATTTTGATCCAGGAACCTTTTATTAAAGAAACTATAAATGGTTGGGGCGGGCCAAGGATGGTTCTAGTATTATCGGTTTCAAGCCTGACAGAGCACTTTGTTTTTTTTATTTTTCGTTTTGCTTTTTCTTCAAACTCACTGCCTGGCTATAGCATAAAAACCCCAAAAGTGGGATAAGTCGAATTTTTTTTTTAATTCAGTTTTATTGGATGTGAATTTAGGGATTTTTTTAATCTTATCTTGAGTATATATATAAATTTTTTTAATTATTATTTTATTATACATATATCATATTCAGGGACGATCATAACGTATGCTTGATTGGGCTTGGCCCTCAAAATTTTTTGAAATCCCAAGTATGTTAGGTTAAATAAATTTAAATTGATCCTTAAAATTAAAATATTAATATTTTTTATTTTTTATGGTTTCGTAATTTAATTTTGTGGATTGTAATTTAAAAAGATTAAAATTACATTATTAGTTATTTTTTTATTGTGTCAACTAATCATTATTTAAAAATCTTTAAATATAAAATTTTGTTTTTTATTTTAAATCACAATAATATGATTTTAAATTTTGAGCTTTTTGAACAATACTAAGTTTCTAATAAAGTATTAATTTTTTTTTAAGAATTAAATTTTATTTACCGAAACTAAAAGTTCAATACTCTATCAACAATCCAATCGCTGAATTTTTTTAGCTAATTACAATTTTTCTCATTCATATCATATTTTACTTTTAACTAATCTAGATTTTTGTATCACGTTGTCTTGCAATTTTTTTTCCACACAAAAATCATTTTTGCATTCTCTTTAAAAAGTTAGAAAAAAAAATACCATGATTTTAAATCTTAAAATTTCAACTTCATTTTTTAAAGGTGTATTTATTTTCTTGTTGTATATTTTTCAATGATCGATTTATACTTATAAAAAATTTATTTGTGCACTTTTATTTTAGATTTAGTCTGTCAACAAAATTAAGAAAGATTTCATATTTCATTAAAATATTGTGTAATTAGTAATTTTACCATTAATTTAAAAGTTATGTTATTTTTAAACATGTATAATAGCAATTTTCTTTTAAAATTTTATGAACTTATTTTTTATGCATATACATTATTATTAAAAAATATTTTATACATATATATTATTATTAAAAAATATGACCAAATATATTTTTTTTGCTGTAGAAATTTGATAAGATATGTCTTATAAAAAATAGGTTAAAACATAATAATATTATTCAAACCCCAAAATCTAATGTCAGGTTCTGTCATTGATTATATTAATTAAATTATTATTTAATATTTTAATTTAATAAAAACATTATATTTATAAATAATTAGGATGTAATTCATCCATCTATCCATCCAATATATTAATTCTACTTATTTTAACTTTTGTTTCACCGTTATTCAAAATGTTAATATAACACTTGATTTTTTTTTCCTTTTCTGTTTTTTTCTTCCTTTTTCGTTTTTATCAATTTTTTTTTTATTTTTTTAATTAAATAAATTTGTGAAAAAACCCAGGTTTCCATGCAACATCCTAATTTGGTTTTTTTTTTTCCTTTCATTTTTTAATTACATATATTTTGTAACAAAAACAGTGATGGTTAGGGATGCAAAAGTAATTTGCATTTTATAGATTTTTATTCGACTCAATCCAATAAGAGGTTTTTTTTTTTTTAATTATTTATTTTTTCTATTTTTTTGTTTATTATTTTTATTAGATAAGTTTTGTAAAAAAAATGTTGATGGAGGTATCCATGTAACACCCAATTTGTTACTTCTTTTCAATTTTTTTTTTTTTTGTTTTAATTACATTAATTTTACAATAAAATAAGTCATTTGATAGGATGTCAAAATAATTAGTATCTATTTTAATTTATCTCAAGCATTTTTGTAAAACTTAGAATCAAATCAAATTGGATCAGTTCTTTTATAGAAAGTGGGGATGAGTTAAATGTGAATTTAGGGTGCCTTAAGCCGCCCTATGGTATATATAAAGGTATAAATGTTAATATTTATTTAATTATATATTATGTATTATATTAATAATGTTAATATTTTATATTTTTATTTAAGATATTAACACTTTAAACTCAATTCTAGTGTTCACATGGCATCTCAGTGATCTTTTTTTCTTTTTTTATATTTTTCATATTTTTTATTAATAAAATTATTATTTGATTCATAAATTAAAAAATTAAAATTTTAAACTCAATTAGGATAGCCACATAGTACCTTAATGAGCTCCATTTTTCTTTTTTTGTATTTTGTATCTTTTGTATTTTCTTTTTTTTTTTTAATTTTTTTTTCTTTTTATGCTTTTTTTGTTAAATTAATTTTGTGAAAAAAAAAAGGTCAATTGAGGTGTCCATGTGGCACCACCATTTGAGACTTTTTTTTTTTTCGTTTGCCTTTTTTTTTTGTTTTTTATTTGATAAATGTTATGTGCCAATTAATAGAGATGCCAAAATATTCTATATTCGAGAGGTTTCGATCCATTCCAATTCAACAGATGTCTATTTTTTAAAAATTAAAATTGAGTTTGAATAAGTTAAGTTTTTTTTTCTAAGAAATGAGATGGGGAAAAAGTGTGTTTAAAGCAATTTGTCTTAATTCATTTTTGAGTATATATAAAGTATATATTTTATTATTATTTTAATTTTATATTTATATATGTATTATATCAATAAAGTTATTATTTAATATTTTAATTTAAGAAATTAATATTTTAAACTTATCAAGAATGTCCATAAGTATAGCACTCATTAGAGTATTTTTTTAGCTTTTAATTTTTGTTAAATAAATTTTGTGAGAATACAAAGCCAATTGAAATATTCACTTATCCCCTCCATTGACTTTTTTTTTTTTTTTACTTTTCACCTTATGTTTTTTAATTAAAATTTATAAAAATAAGTCGATAAATAGAGATGATAAAAAAAAAGAAAAGAAATTTTGATTCACGACGTCAGAAGTATTATCAAGTACATAAAAAATGGTCTTACTTTTTTTTTTTGTTTAAATAAAAAGTGGTCTTGCCAGATGCTAAATGCCCCACAAGAGGAGGACCATATCAACAACATGAAGAGACGAACCTTGATTATATCGAGGATCCTTGAGAGATAAGTAATGATGTAGAGACAAATTAGGAGATGGAGCATGACATGATGGAATGTAGCATCTGTTCTGGAATTAGAAAATGAAATTTTTTGAGAAAAAAAAAAAAAAAGAAGAGGCAAGTAGACTACAAAATTGTATAAGAGAAGACTTAAAGGAACACATAATCCAAATATATATTTGAGTATGCAGCTCCAAAAAGCTCACGTGTGGGACATTCAAAGTGGATTTGCTACGTTGCCCACTATCTCAATGTACTGACAACTTTGGAATATTATTCCTTATTTTTGTCCAAAAGCAAATATAAAGGTCAAAGGCTAGCTGGAGTTCCTATTCTTAAACATCAATCATTTGCCTTACATGCACGTGTTTATCCATTCATATGTACCCCAACGCCATTTATACTTTAATTGGTAGAGAAAAAAAAATCAATCATAATTGCGTTCACAACTAGAAGCATGATTGACTATTTCTGGTTTCAAAGAAATCCAGTTCTTCAATTCCTTCTGAAATGAAACACGAATTTTCATTGTTTTCTAAGCTGTTTTGAAAATTAACACAAACAAACAAGCATATTTGGTTCTCCTTTAAAGGGCCTATATATATATATATATATATTCAAATTCTTTATTTTTAAATAAAAACAAAAGGGATTAGAAAACAAATATTCTCATTGTGTAGTTTATATTTTCTAAAACAAAATAAAAATTATTTTATATTAAATACATACTTTTGAACACATTCTAAATATGTCTTTTATACTATTCAAAACACAACTAAAAATAATAATATTGGCATAAAAAACATTAATCTTAATTTGGTAATAAAAATCAACAATTTAGAAGTATGGTGATGTTTGTTAATTTTGTGATGCTGGGGACCCTATCACTGTTTCCATTAGAGTCAATAGTAGATTCAGAAAAGAAATTAAGAAAAGCAATAGGATAGTTAGAACATTATTACATAAAACAAATTCATTACTGACTTGTTTCTCTTTAAACACTTTTCTTATAAATCAACTAGAGTTTATTGTGTCTTAGTCCAAAATCAATCTAAAATCAACAACAATTGCAATAATCGACCTGTGATTACGAGATTAACGTAGTAGTTTAATTCATGCTTTTGCTGTTATTTTTTATTTTTAATAAAAAAATAAAATTAAAAATAAAAAAGAGGAAACAAATAGCAATAATAATAATAATAATAATAATAATAATAATTAAACGGTGATAATCTCAGATTTATGTAGCCCTTAATATTTGCACTGACTTTCTGCATAAGAGCTGATGATCATGAACAATATTTCTTCAAAATTAATGTAGGAAAAACACACTCTGCCTGATTGTTTATTCTCTTTAACAATAAATTGTAAAAGAAAAAAGAAACTACTTAAGAAATAAAATGAAACAGGGGCATTAACTTATATAGTTCGAAAGGGGAGAGGCACAAGCCAAAGAAAACCTACTCATACTCGATCCTACATAGCTTTGTATTTATGTATAAGCAAAAAGGATAAAAGGGCAATGGCGTTAGTGATTCGTTGAGATCTAATTCAAGATTAAGTTATCTGCTGATCTCATAGTTTTAGATTTCATGTGATTTCGCATATTTGAAGTTGCTAATGTACGTAATTTTGATTCTCTGTTTCATGTGGGATGTCCCAAAAATAATGCCGGTCAAGGATGCTTGGGTCCAACATGCAGCATTTTTGCCTTTTAGTAGATACTATAACACCTCAGGGTACTCAACTCTTACAAGCTCACCACACCAACTCTCTGAACTACGACATCAGAAATTGAGAGTAGTGACCGAGAGATGGGGCTTAATCAGAATGATGAAGAGGGACTGAAAGGAGAAAAGCAAGGCCCTGCAACTGTATTTCCTGGAGAAAAGAAGCTAGTGAGGAAGAGGATGTTGGATCAAATGGTCCAATCTGTTACTTCTTGCTGTGTTCGATGTTCCCGCTGTTGCTCTGGAGCATCTCAGTCCACCAAGTCGGTTAACTGCTCAGTATTGACGGAGGTGGTTGTGCAGCCACAGAAAACAGAAAAATAATTTGGAAAGATAACTAAGGTTTGTTTTGCAAGGGTGGCTAACGCTAATTAGCAAAACATGCATATGCTTAGTACTTAATTACTTTACTCCTATCGAGAAGTAATTTTGAAAGAAAAAAATTGCCTTCTGATGTTTCTTAAAAGTTTTACCTTAAGTATGGATGTATGGTTTTTGGTTTAAGGTTGAGATCATTATATGTAATAAAAATGTTAATAAAAACGATGAAATATTAATTTTACGTATATTGTCAGATTTTTTAAGGTTACGAATTTTATCAGATTTTTTGAGATTATGAATTTAAAAGAATTTAATCAGGAAATGATGTATCCTCGTACACCACGTAAGCATATAAATGATAACGGTGCTTGTGTCTGATCTTCCTCTGTCTCTTTCTCTCTCTTAAACAGTCAAACCCTCCCTGAACTAGACACCCACAACTCAGAATTCAGTGACCAATCTATCCAACACGGTTGTGACTTGTGGTCAACAACAGATCTTGGCTAGCTCACCACTATATATAGGGGCAATCTGGGTAAACCATCATGATATGTTTCGTCCCTAATTGTTTTTTTTCTGAAACTTTAAATCTGGATCAAATGATTTTCTAATTTCTCACTTCAAATAAGTTTCATGGGTTTTAGTGATTTTGCAAGAGAGATGATTCTATATTTTCTACGAACTTTTCTAAATTGATTTATTATTATGATTTGATATACCAATGACAAACTAATTTTGATACCTTAGTACGTGCTTGGATTAAATGATTGATCTATATATATATATATATTGTTTCTATTGTAGTGCATGCAAGCAATGAAAAAATTAACAGCCTTAGTAGTGATAGGTTTAGAATTTTTTTTGAGAGTATCATTAATTTATAATATATAAGAAAAATTTAAATAAAAATTTAAAATAATATATTTTTATATTATGTCCAATTTTCATATCTTGAAGAAAAAGACAATTGTATATATAAATATAATTACTAATACTATTAAATACATCTTTATCAATATAATTTTTTTGGTATCGTGTGATTACCAAAAAATAAAGGGAGTGGGTTAGAGGTATCTGTTAAGTCTCGTGAGAGAAACTACCTCTCATCATCGTGTAATTATAAATCACTAAAAAAATGCGTGGTCTTTTATAAGCATCAACTAATTAATCAGCTCAATGAGAAAGAATTTTAGTTCAGAGAGTTGAGGGTAGAGGAAGATACGGTCAAACTTTCTTTTTTCCAAGGAATGATTCTTTTTTATGGTTAAAAGAAGGGCACATGGGAGAGGAGATGGGGTGGCTTGGTTTGAATCCAAGCCCTTATATTTTCTTTAAGGCTACTTTATTACTAGGTCAAAAAGCACGAAAAATTTATTTTTCCTATATATAACTATTAAATGATTAATCATCCAACTTTGACCAACTTTTTATTTGATCATTCAATTATGAAATTTAAAGGTTAATCATAATTGTTGTTATAATTTTTTGTTTTAATCATTCTGCATTTGTGAGTAACTGAATGTTGACGTGTCTTGTCATATACTGACGACAACGATCCATATGCCACGTCATCTCTGAAAAGCCACTTGATTTAAATGACGTGGCTTTTAAAAAATTCGTGATTATAGGATAAAACTCTAAAATAACTTCACTGAACAACTGTGTCGGATGCTGTCTAAATGTTTAGATTGAGAAATATATATCATTCATCAACCTTGAGAGGAGGCGCACATAAACATCAAGATACCGGTCATGGTCCATTTAACTTCATCAAGTTCAAGGCTGACTCCAAAGTATCTAAACCCTAAAACCAAGCTACCCTAATCCAACCCAATTTAGGAATGATCAGGCAAGAGTTGATATATTGTTCGGGACAACAACTTAGCAATCTCCCAGGTTCCAGCGCTGTCTTTGCCATCCATTAAGGTTTTCAATTTCTCCACGCAACGACCATCCTTCTTCATACTAGCATGGTTCTGTAAATTTTCAAAAAAAAAAAAGTACTAGTAATTTACCTAGAAGTAGAGCAAATGAACAAATATCGTTTAGATGTTGAGAAAATTAGAAAGCCCATTCAGGAATTTCAACTAACACATTATTTCATTATTATAAAACAAACGATGATATCAGTATTTGTAGATATGATTAGCATGCTGATTGTATATTAAATTAGATGTTATGATCATATTTAATATATAAGATATGATTAAGATAATATTATAAATAAAATTAAATTAAATAATATTATCTTATTTTATACTTGATGTATAAAAATTAAGATAAGATAATTTATTTTTTTATCAAAATTAAATTTTTTAAAATTTATATAATTTAAATTATTAATATAAAAGTTTAATGAGTGCGTAGACCTGGCTGTTGTTAATTTTGATGAAGGTGGAAATCAATTTGGCAGTCTATAACTACCCACATTTTTTATGATAAAATAAAACTTAAACAGATTAATAATAAAGTGATTTACTGATTTATCTAAGTTCAAGGAGTGGAGGAACTAGTGATGACCGGAAGTGGATTTGAATTTGATGGGCCGAGGTGGCGCCTTGCTATTGGTCTCTGGTGTTTGCCGCAGAAAAGGCAAAGGAGGGAGTCGGGGCCTCGGAGGAGATGCGCTTTGCACTGGAGGTAGCGGAGGTGGGAGAGTCGGAGATTGAGTGAGGGAGGGAAGGGACAGTAGGAAGTGACGAGTCGTTTGGGTCGTAGAACGGGACGTTGGCTTGTTTGGCTGTTTGCAAACTGAGATTGGAATTGGGTGATCAAAATAAAATGAGTGTTTTTAAATGTATCATCATTTATATTTTTTATATTTTTTAATAAAATTATTTAATTGATTTTTCATAAATTTTTGGATATTTATATTTAATAAATTATAAATTTTTGATAATTTATTTCCGAAATGTCATATAATTTACCAAAATGATTTTTCTTAAAGTAAAAGTTATAAAGGTTAGGGGAGGATTGAAAGTTTAATAAAAATTATAAAAAAGGAAATTTTATTAAAATTTTTTATGAATTAGTGCAATGATTTTAGAGAAATAATAAAATTTACGAGATCCTAATTAAATTAAAGATAAAATAATAAATGTAATTTTTTATAAATTTAATAAATTTAATTTTTTGTATCAAATTTTAAAATTTTATAATAATTTTAACTAAATTGAATTTTTTGGAGAAGTTTTTCCATTTACTTATTATGATAGATTTATCCAATTAACATATTAAATTTTGAAAAACATTATTAATATTCAATAGTATTATTTATACAATTTCAAGAAATTTCAGCTCTTATACGTTGATTGGAGCTTATAATTTTTTCATCATCTTTTGAACATCAATAGATGAAATGTTGAATTAGAATATCATAAAATTTTATTTTTTCAAATCAAAATAATAAAATTAATTTTTTATTAATTTTAAAATTTATGATTTTCTAATAATAACTTTTTATTACATTAATTTATAAAAATTTTTAATAAAATTCCTTTTTTTTGTAATTTTAGTTAAAATTTAAATCTTCTCATATAATTAGATTTTCTGAAAGTTATAAAAGTTATCAGATATTGATATCCGAAAATTTATGTGAAGGATATTTAAATAATTTCACTTATAAATATTTTTTTTAAAATAGGGTATAAAAAGTAAAAATCATGATGTATTTAGAAATTCCCAAATAAATTTCATTAAAATTGTGTGATCAATCATATAATTTATCTTATATATAATTTTGAAAAATTTACCAGATTACACTGAAATTTTGGAATTTTTATCCAAATCTTCTCATACTTCCTTTCAAAACAAAAAAAAAAAATCTTCTCATACTTGATCATTTACTGTTTGAAATTTTGGGTTCGCATATCATCTAACCTAAACAAATTTCTTGTCAATTACATTTTTGTTCATGTGTGAGACTCATTGTTATTTTATTAAGAATCTCATGTAAGATGAATGATAAAGTTTTTATCTCATTTGCTTAGAATAGGATTCCCCTCTAGATGAAACTTTGGGCTTTCTCTTGGGCTAAGGCTTGAAGCCCTAAGTTCAGCCCAGCAATTTAACCGAGTTTTAGTTGTGCCACTGATAGCTGTGGATCATTTCCAGGAAAACCCACAATTTCATTGCTAAATTCACTCCATTTAAGAGGGGAAGCGGCAGCTAGGAAATTCTGAAGGTCCATCACCGCAATTTCATATAAAGCTATAATAATGGTCGACAAAGAAAGTTGGAAATTTCGTTTTAGCAAATTCAAAAAGTCATCAGTTTATAGCTCGATCTATACGTTTCTGATTTCGAAATCTTCATGCACCTCGAATTTTATTATTAGTCTACAAGTGTCACCCATTTAACTGCATCGCTTCTTGCAATCGCTCACTCTTATGATACTATAAATAAGTAATTTGATTAACCAAGAATCAAACGCACTTAATTCTCAACTCTTACAAGAAAATCCAGAGTAGCAATAGGTAGCGAGAGAGGATTTGAAGAATCGATGGTGATGGAGCCATATTCCCAAGTGAAGAGTGCTAGAGGCAGTGTGCTTCCAAAAGGCAGGCGGCTGGTAAAGAGAAATATGCTAAGCTGGCATAGTGCAGTCCTTTGCTTTCCTTGTAGTCGCAAGTTGCACCTCGGTAATTCATAGCTCTGCTGTGGATGGTTCGTGGTTGTCGAACCAGCACATGCCTGGAACTAATAATAGGAATATATTTCAAAGGAATAAGTGGAAGCGAAATTTGAACGTTCTACTTTCACCTTTCTAAGGAGGTGATAATTATTAGACAGTGTTTTATTCAAGCTTTTTATTTATTAAGCTTTATTTTCTCACATATGTTAAAGTATTAAATATTTGGTTTCTTATATTGAAGTTGAATCTTTCATCCATACAGTCAATTAATTTTAGCTTAAATTCTTAACATGGTATTAAAGTTTTTTTTTTTTTTTGTCTATTAACCTTCCTAAATTTATTATGTAGTGGGCCTCTTTATTTCACTCCTGCTAAGTAGTATTATCCCACAAATTAAACTTGTTGTGATTTTATATTCAAGGTGGCTCATATGTCTCCTTCTATTGGCTATAACTAATTGATTTGAGGTTAGATAATCGATGTTTTAGTTATTCTTGACATTTTTGTTGTATATTGGCATTAATATTACATATAATTACTTTATTATTTTAATGATTTATGATTTTGGATAAAAATAAAGCTTGTACCCAACTTAACATTCTTTTGAAGTCCAAACGAGTGTATTAATTATTGACTCCATATGAGATATGATATAAAATTATCATTCAATTTATGTTGATTTAAATTTACCATTAATGTTCCAACTAATATTACTATTATACTTTTAAATTTAGAGCAAACTAGATTTTTCGACCCGTGCTTTTTATGATTAATTTTTTATTTTTTAAATATTTAAATAATATATGTGTGCATAAATATGCATGTATGTATAAAGATAAGTTTTCTAAAGTCTAAATATTTCTCTTTAAAAAATCTATATTTAAATTATTTTATTGAAATAAAAATTAAAAATAAAAATAAACTAAATGTAAAAAAGAAATAAACCAAAATATTAAAATAATAGTCATAATGAAGAAAAAATTATTACGAAAGACAAAAAAAATCATAAAACCTAAAAAAGAAATAAGCAAAATATCAATAAAATTTATTTAATTTTCAAATCATCAATTCTTGTAATATGAAAAGGTTGAAATTAATATAATAATGATTTGTGATTTTTTATCTCTCTATTTTTAATTAAATTTAAGTGATTAGTATAAGATGAACTTTTTTAGGATGATTATATGCAGGATGTCTACGTCTTTGTATAATTCTTGTTGCATAGAAAATACGCAAAGAGGGGCAGCTATAGACACCCTAATTGGTGTGGGCCCAAACCTATTAGGCCTGGTTCAATAGGGCTCGAGCCTAAGCCCATTAAACCTGATTCAATTGGATCCAAGTGATAGGCCCAAATGTTTGTCTTTTATTTATTTTTATTTTATTTTTATTCTGGTTTTTATTTTGATTTTTTTATTAGTATTTATTTTATTTTAAGATAATAGGATGTTAATTAAAAAAATGAAAAAAAAATAAAAAAAGGTGGTTGATAAGTTTAAGTCGAATTAAAGGTTAGAATTAAAATTCAGAAGGAATTGAAATCCTATTTGGCTTAGGATTTTCGGATTTGAAAAACTATATAAATATAGGCTTGGATACAGATCAAAGACACAAAAAGAAAAAATCAGAAACAAAGAGTAGAAATCAAAAAGCAAGAGTCAAAAAAATTTTGAAACGAGTCATAAGCAATTTTAGGATTTTTAGGAATTTTTTAAAATTTTTGATGATTTTTTTTCTGGGAAATTTATGGAAAAATCCAGATTCCGGTGAACCTTTTGGCCAAACTTGAAATTTTTGACTAGATTTTTCAGTTTTCGATTAAATATTCAACCGAAAACTAGGTTTTCTTAAAGAGAAGGGAGAGAAAAAAAGAGAAGAGAGAGAGAAGGAAGGGAGGCGTCTGAAGAAAATCGAAAGTTTTTGCCTTTTATACCTTTGAAAAATGACATTGTTTTGTCGTTAATAAATCCTAGAGGATCCGCACGTTTTGCCATCAGACCAACCCCATCCGATTGCGACCTGCGTCTGACCTACGTGCCAGTCGACCTTTGGAGCCGAGCCGCTCACTTTGAGTTATGTTTTTGAGTCGTTTTTCTCTCTCAAGCTGAGCTGAATCTTAGTCACAAGCAGAGCCATTTTCCATTTTTTTGGTATTTTTATTTATAATTTTTTAATTATTTTTCATTTATGTGTTTGTTTATTTTAGGAGTATTTCTGCATGATTTAATTTAATAAAAATGAAATAAAAAAAGTAATAAAAATTTTGAGAATAAATATTAATTATCTAATGATGAATTTATAGAATTTTCAAATGGTAAATTTCTATAAAATTAGCCCAAATTGTGGAATAATTTAGAAAAAGTTTCAATAACAATAATTAATGTTTATTTCTAAACCAAAAAAATATAAAAAATATAAAAATATAAAATTTTTTTGAATTAAATACAAATTACCTAAGAATGAGATTCTTAAAAATTTCAAATGGTAAATTTTTTAAGAAATCTCTAGGTGAGAAATTTCCTCTAAATTTGACCTAAATTATAGAATAATTTAGATGAAATTTTAATAAAAGTAATTGTATTTTTTTTTCAAATAAAAAATTTGGTTGAAAATATGTGATAATTATCCAATGATGAGATTTTTAGGAATTTCAAATGGTAAATTCCTAAGAAATCTCTAGGTGAGAAATTTTCTCTAAATTTAGCACAAATGGTGGAATAATTTAGATGAAATTTCAATAAAAATAATTGTCATATTATTTTCTTTCCAAGAAAAAAAATTAAAAAGAATTTCTAAATAGGCCCAAATTGTGAAAAAATTTAGAAATTCAAAACAAGAAAATATTTCTAATTTGGCTCAAATAGTGGAATAATTAGATATATTTTCAACAAAAAACTAAACTAACAAAATTTTTTTCGATAACGGAGCCTCTTTAAGGAAACAAACGGAATCATTGAATACTCTTGAGGTAAGCAAATATTTTTAAGAGTTTTACCAGATTGATGAAGGAATCTTATAAATTATTTCCAATATTTAACATAAAATTTGAAATCGTTAGACTTGAGATCATATGATAAATTTAAAATAATATGATACCATCATTTAGATGGGCATGTGGGGATGCTATAATCTTTCTCACATGTAATCGAACTCTCAAACCTTATTCTGGTTAGTAGACCCGAATTTATTATTTTAAGAACCTTTTATCAAGCTTAGGAGCTTCTTAAAGGATAGATTACTTAGGTAACCAATCACACATAGTTAAAAAAGATTGGTGGCGACTCCATTCATTTGTTAAGTCTAGCTATAAATTTACGAATCTATATGTCATGATACCATTTACTAAATGAAGGTGTTATTTTGGCAAAAAAAAGTTAATTTGAGAATAAAATCAAAATAAATAAATACACTTGGATAGCCATAAGCTTTATTAATTTAATATTAAACTCCTAATATTAATCATAATTAACTATACTTAATTACACTAAAACAAAATTTCTCTTTTATTTTAGTTCACATATTTTTAGTATGAATAATATTTACTTTTAGTTTATATATGTTTGTGCATTTTATGAGAAACAATAAGTATGAATGTTCAATTATTATAATCATCACTTAAAATATGTAATTTAATAAATGATTGTGAAGAAATTGAAATAAAAGGAGTCATTTTCATTAATGAAGTCAAAATTTTGTTTTAATAAAAATTAAATTTTGAAAGAAATATGAAAAATAATATAAATTTAACAATGAGATGTACAATTAATATGGCATTAAACCATTTAGTAACTATTCAAATCTAGATGTCTTTAATATAAATATATATTTTTTATATTTGTATCTTTATATTTTAGAAATAAAAATCTTCAAAAAAGTTGTTATAGTAGAAAATACTGTATTGAGATTAGCTATTTACTTGACTACATGGCAATTTTTTTTAAAAGTAGAGATAAGACAAGAAGAGAAAAAAGAGAGAAAGAATAAGGTTGATGGTTCAAAAACAAGTATCAATCACAGAATCCCCAAATCTAATGCCTATATCTAAAATATTAGCATGTCATTTAAACAATCAAAACCAAAAATCGTACTCAAACCATCATTTCCAAAACTAGATTAGTTTAAATTCAAAGTTAAAAAGAAAATCACAAAATTGAACTCATTTTCATTGATTTTTTCTTAGAAAATAAAAAAATTGTAAAAACTTAAACTAAAAAAGAGTTTTGCTAATTTTGTGAGGCATTTTGAGTGAGGCAGTAATTATAAAATGAAAAAAAGTTAAAAGCAAATTGAAAAAAAAAATCATTGTTAGTAAAAGTAATAACAGTAGCAACTCGAGAAGCAAAGATAAGAAAAGAGAAAGAGGAAGAAAGAAAAACAAATAAAAGAGATGAAAGAAAAGTTCATTGTCGATGATAGTAATGGCGACAATCAAAATATTGCAAAGATGAAAGAGAAGGGTAATTTAAAAATAAGATAAAGATATTTTGAAAAGAGGATTGCACAATATACCCAAATGTATTGTTATAAAGTAACCAATAATAATTATTTCAAACTTATTATCAGACGTTGTTTTGTCTCTATTTAATTTCTTTTTATTTTTTTATAGAGTAGATATTATAAAATTATGATGTATAAGTCTCCGAATTTATCACTAAACACAACTAAATTAGTCACCAATAATATTTTTTATTTAATTATAATTGACCACGTAATTAAATCTGTCTCATTTTTAGAAAGATATTCCAAACTTGATTTAAGTATCTTTAAAAAGTAAATTTTAGTTTATGAAATCAAAACTAGGTACAAGAGCATAGTTATGCGAGAGGAAAGTTACAACATCCTTACATCAACCACCCAAAGAATAATACTAGTTTGATTTTGTATTATCCAAGCCTTAACATATTTTTAAAATTTATCAAAAAATTTAATATTAAAAATTATTCTTAAAATTACTCTAATAGTTTAGTAATAATTTAAGAAAATTTATTCATCTTAAAAGTATTTATGGAAGCTAGTGTATTACTCTAAAGATATTCAGTTGTTTGATTTTATAGCATATTTTATGAATCAATTATTTAAATAAACAATAAAATCTTCTAATAGTTTGATAATCTTTTATTTTGATACATATACTCTAATAGTTTGATGTGATTTTATTTAAAAATTCATTTATAAATTTTACTTTAAGAAAAATCATTAAACCTTTTAATAGTTTATTAAGATTTAATTCGATATTAAATCCTTTAAAAGTTTGGTAAAATTGAAAAAAATTATTTTTTTCATAAAAATTCATTAGGTGCTCTAATAGTTTGGTAAGATTTAATTTGGAGATTTAAATCATCCAATAATTTAATAGAATTGAAAATTTTAATTGTCATAAAATTTTATTAAATCCTTCAATAGTTTAGTAAAACTTAATTTAAATATTTAAATCTTTCAATAATTTGGTTGAATTAAGATAAAAATATTTTTAAATTATAAAATCTTCCGATTTTTATCTTATCCAATAAAAATATTATACACATGAAATATACAAATAAAACCAAATATAAGAATTTCCTAAATAAGTGGAGCTCAACTCAAAATGAAATCCATGGGCTTAATGCAAACCTGGGCTACTGAATAGCTTGGAAGACTGGGCCTTCTCAATTCAAATATCGGCTTGGTTAACACGGGGCTTGGATTAGAACTTTGTCAAGCCCAAAACTGAAGTTCACACAAGCTAGTAGGTTGCTTTATGCCTAAAAACTTTGTTTCCTATTTCGAGTTTCCCTTCCTTTAATCTCTCCAATCCCTATTTCTTTAGTGACTTTTCCTCTATTTCTGCAAAAATCTGCAACACAGTCCCTCTTACCAAGCTTGTATCTTTGCCACCAAACCAGATCGCCATTGTCTACACCGACGTAAGTCCCAAACTCCACTGCCTTCTACCTCTCACCCTTCTTTTTTGTTGTTTGTCTTCTCTTCTGATTATCCTCTTTTTCCTCCCTGTTTTCTGTCTTTGGATGCCGAATGTTGGTGTATTTATAGGACAAAGTTAAGAGAATTTCAGGTCATTTCCAATTCAATTCAAAAAGCTAAGGATTAATTCTTAATCTTAGACATTTCTGATAAAGATTATCATCGAGCCTAATTTCAAACTTTCAACTTTTTTATTTTTTGAAATAATAAGATAAGTGTACCAAAAAAAGCAAGATAAATAGAGTGGACAAATATAAACGAAGATAATCAACAATTAAAAAAGGTAAAACAAAATAAGCATAAAAAAATAAAATAAAATATAAATATAAATATAAATATAAAAGGACAACAAAAATAAAATGATATATATATATATACACATAAAATAGTATAATAAAAATAAAAAAATAAAAAATAATATTAATAATATATATAAAATAAAAATTAAACAATTAAATTTGAATCAAGTTCGAAATCCAATTGAGTGCCTAAATAGAGTATCTACATAAAGTATGGGTGATGACAAAAATTTTACAATTAAAATTATTAAAAGCTAAATACTGTTATGCCTGATATCTTTATACATGTTATACTTTAATACTCGGTATTAATTTTATATATTAATTTAATACATCAATAAATTATTTGTTTTGTTTGTCCACAAAATAATGCTTGTAAACCTTTCACTAAAAAAAAGAAAAACATGATTAAAATGATATTTAATTCAAATTATAATAAAAAAGTTAAAATTGTTTAGATAAATCATTCTTTTTATAATATTTCTAATATACAAAATATTAAAACAAAAAAGAATACTTTAATCTACATGACACTAAACAATTTTATGGATTTATCGCCAATAGTTTAATGATAAGATGAAGAACAACACTAAAAATATTTAATAAAAAAATTTGAAATAAACAATTTATTTTAAAAAATATATAAAAACTCAAATTTCATAAACACTTAGTTGAACGCTTATTAAACCAATCATAAGCTACGACGTAAAAAACATGTCATCAAATATTGACTACTTCAAGCATCTTTTTGATGATAGCAAATGAATCGTACTATAATTCACAATAATTATTCGATAATCATCTTTAGTCCTAGCAACACCTTTTATGAATATTATTTTTTAATTTATATATATTATGATTTCAAAAAATAGTATGAATATAAAATCTCTACAAAAGTGTCAAAAAATAATAAAATAAATTAAAATAATAAAAATAGTAAAAAATATAACAAAAATAAATTTATTTATGTACTTTTCATCAATCAATGCCATTTTTGTGCTAATGCATTATTCAGTCTTATAATCATAAATATCCTGTAATTGATAAACACAAATTTCTATCTTCTAATTATCTATTTCAAAAAGTTAATCTATCCATTATCGTATACTCAAATTAGCTAAAATCAAATTTTAAATGAAAATATTATGATCGTGATAAAAAACAAAAAATAGTAAAAATGAAAACACTAAAAATACACCAATTAATTAATAAACAAACTTGAAATACCAAATAAAAAAAATCATAGATTATAATTATAAAATTAAAAAAATATGAAAAATGCAAACACAATAAAAAAATCTCATAATTGGAAAAAATATATAATATAAACATGAAATACACTTATATAACCCTCCTATCAAAAAAAAAAAAAGAAAAAAAGAAAAACCATAAGTTATAACAAAATCAAAAGATATTGTTTTTTAATTGCATAAGCACACTTAGAAATTGTCACATATCTCATTTATTTATTTATTTTCTTTAATGTATCTTAAAAGGTTACGGTTTTTTGTTAATTCTGTTTATAAAATTTAAAAATATCATTACTAATGAATGTAATAATATTTTAAAAACTATACATACAAATATACACAATATTTTTCTCTTATCAAATTTTCTAATCTAATAAAAAAAGCGTTGAATGTAGCTGGTTTGTGTGAGAAAGTTTTAAGATGGCCTTAAAAAAACAAAAAGATAAATCCTTTTTGCAACGAACAAAATTTTGATGAAGTTATTAACGTAATATTTATAAAATTCATTTTTAAAAATGAATTAATAAAATTTTAATAAAAAATTTAAATTAATATATTAATAGAGTTTAATATAAAAATAATATGTATAAGAATTATTAAAATATTGCTTTATAATTAAAATATGATAAGTATTTATTTAATGGTAAAAATTTTGTCAAATTAATTTTTACTAAAAATGATTATCTAAAAGTATTTCAAAATTTAGTTTTTTTTTTCAAATTTCACACACTTGATTTGTATAATACACTTTTCAATTTATTACTTTTGAATTTTTATTTTTATTTAATCATTTTAAATAAAAACTTTATGAACTGTATTTAAAAAATTTAATTTAAGTCTTTGTTTTTGCAAGAGGTCTTAGTTTATTTGGTCAGAATCAATCTATTGTTACGTGATTACTCCAATCCTATAAATACTTCTTACTAGAACTTTTTAACTTTGATTTCATTTTATTTTAAATATATTGCTAATTAAAAGATGAAAAATGCTCTCCACAAACCTTGAATGAAGTTTTCAAACATATTTTTTTAAAAAAAAGTTATTTTAATAAAATATTTAAAATATCAATGATAAAAATTTTTGCCAAAAATTGGTTAAAATTGAAAAATTTTATCTATAAAAAGTCAAACCAAACATTATTTATGTGACGAAAGATGTAATAAAGTATGTTAAGCCAGACTAATAAGTTTTATACACCGTCTATCATAATTAAATTGTCACATTTGATTTTTTTATTAATTTTAAAATTTTTAATGTTATTATTATAAACATTTTAATTAATTAAAATTTTCAAAACATATATTTAAGAACTACTTAATTCAAAAATTTTAAAATATATTTAAAAATATTTTTATTAATAATAAATATAAAATAACAGGACATCGAAGTTTTAAAATTTTGACAAAAAAAAAATCAAAATGTCACAAATTAATTGAAATAGAGAGTATATTATTTCTTCTAAAACAAGAGAGTACATTATTTCCATAAACACATGTATATAAATATGTGTGTGTGTGTGTATATATATATGTACACACATGTAAAAGTTACTCATGTGCATGTCTTATATATGCTTAGTTGTTACTTGTTAAGTAGTATATTATGAAGATTAACTGAAAACTAAAGGCATTTGGATCAGTTGAGCAATTTCAGATAGTGGATAATGTAGATATTTTCTTTTCATTTTGGCAAACAATTGAAGATAAAAGTTCATTTAGCCTTGAAGCCTTGGACAAGGCACGTGGGTGTGGTTCTAATCCAGCTATTTCCTCCTCTTGTAATCCAATGAATAAGAAAAAAATTAATTTATGTTTTCAAAAAGAATTGGTTCTTGTGTTTAATGTTTAAAATTCTGTTTCAGTGCACCATTCATCATTCCTTGCTACAAAGGTTTTTGAGTCATGGAAAAAGCAAGCATTCATCATTCTTTTCTATGTAACCGTTACACAACGGATTTCATAACTGGTAAGAAAATTCAAAAACACATGAAATAGAGAAAGAGAACAAAAGCAAAAGCCACACCCTTTACCTTTCCCAAGCTTTTTTTCAAATCCAACAACCTTAGACTTTATCTTTATCCCTATAATCCTATTATCATTTTGAATTTAGAAACCAAGGAGAAATGGGTTCTTGCATCAGCAAATGCAGACCCAATAAATATTACATCGAAAATTTTAGTCATGTTCAAGACAAGCTTGTGATCTCATCACAAACTCCAAAAACTTCCACTCCTGTCTCAAACATAATTTCCCCTTTGCCTCTTTCACCTTCCATTTCTTACTCTTCTTCGTTTCCTTCCTTTACATGTACCACTAGTAACACTGCAACAAGTTCGTGTTCATCGGTTTCAAGCTCAGCTTCGGTCTTGAGCTCCAAGGATAGGTCTTTTTCCAATGAGTTCTTGTGGACATGTGTTAAGGAGAACCCTCACGTTATTCGTATTAATTCAATCAAGGAAGCTTCTCTTGCATTAGCTACTGTTAGATTTCCTACTCAGGTACTTTGAATCCCCGGTGAAACCAGTCGTTGCACTGGTGAAGCAGGCAATTCCATCAAGAGAGAAAGGCTCAACACCACAGATAAGAACGATCAAGTTCACCATCAAAATTAACAAGACAAAAGAGCTTTCGAAAGGAGCCTGATAGACATAATTCCGCATGTTATTTGCCAAGCAGGAGTTTGAGGTCGCCATCTCCAACCAGGAGATTTAGCGGAGATAACAAAAATAGAGGAATACTGGCGAGTGCATCGAAGGAAATGTGCTCATCAAAGCGGATTGTTGGTCGGAAGGTAGATGCACTCAACTCTGTTTCTTCCTCTCTAAGAAAAGAAAATTTGAGGCCTTTGAGTCCAATGCTCAGCATCCATCCATCTGCAAGTACTCCATTAAAGTCTTGTTTGAAAAATCGAGAGACTTTCATTCACGGAATTAGTTCTAAAATCGATGAAAGTGCGCTGCGAGCACCCTTGTCGTCCCAGCAAGAAAATAACTCCATTACTATGGAGGATGTTGACAATCCTCTTATTTCCTTGGATTGCTTTATTTTTCTGTAGAAAATTAGTTTGCATGCATACTGAACATTTGTCATGTTCATGCATTATTTAATTTTCTTTTTCTTTAAAAGTTTCTTCATTGCTTTTTTGATTGTTTGTGATGGATGGGTTTAACAATGATCAATAGGATCAAATATTATCTACCGAATTGATATGTCAAGGTGTCTTATTAATTTTCTCAAATGTCTTGTTATATAAGATGGAAGTGTGAAGATTGTTATAAATTTTGACAATGTTTACTATGTTTTTTTATACGAAATTATAAGTATAAGAGAAATTATAATCATAATAAATAATTATATTCATATAAAAAATCAATGAATTAAATCTAACAAATAAATTAACTACCGAACTAACACATAATTATATAAATCTAATATAAAATTAAATTAAACTCACATCTAGATAAGATTTGAATATAAAACCTCAAACTTTTAAAACTTTTTCTTTGGCACTAAACCAAGCTCGTGTGGGAGCAATGGTGGCCTCCGTGATTGACTCATCTAGAACACAATTCCTACCGCTGTGCTTCCACATATTAAACCTTTTTCCATTTAATTAATTCACTATAATTATATGAATCTTTTATATATATATATATATATATATATATATATATTCGGTTGATGAAATCTAATTCGATTTTCAACAACACTACTGCATAAAGTGGCGCAAATAATATCTTTTTGAATTAATAAGCCGCTATGGCCACTAATTTAGCCTTTTCATGTTTACTAGAAAAACGAAGAAAAATTGAATTAAAGTCAAATTTGTTATTATTTTACAACTCAAAATGGAGTTTTCATTTGTCATTGTCTTTGACTTTATTTAATTTTGTCATTATACTTTTACTTTTATCTATTTTTGAATAAAAATAATGAAATTATAATATTTCATTGAATATTCCATTATTAATATAAGTGGTAAATTTAGTTGGTTTTCACCAATTCCGTTATTTTTTAAACAAAAAAAAAAATACTGTAATAATAAAATTTAATAAAATAGAAATATAATAAAAAAATTCAATATTAATCTATAATATAATGATAAGTTTAATTTTGATTTAAAATAAGCATTGACAGAAAGAGGAATCAATGATGGATTGTGTAATAAAATAATAGTGGAATATACAAAATAGAAAAATAGTTATAAAACCGAATTATTAGGTTAAAACTTTTTTATCTTTATTTCTTTTCATTTCTCAAATGGAACAAAGCCTAAAAGTTTTAACTATTCGATTGGATTTCATTTATAATTCATTTTATCGTAATCTTAAAATTAGTCAAATATAATAAAAAAATTATGTAATAATGAACTACAACTCACAACTGTAAAGTCTACGTGATACTTTCTTCGGGCAATCGAGATGCTAAATACAGTAGTAGGGTAGCTCAAAGCCTTGCTAGTTTAGAATGCAATTTGGATCAGAAACTTGTTTGTTTAGACTCCATACAACAAGATCATTTTTTCTCTCCTTGGGCCTTTAGGTTGAACAAAATCTGTCCAACTGTGACTTGGGCTGAAAAGCGGTGGATAAGAGCCCGTTTCACGAAGGTTCTTTATCAAGTACTCGATTGACTGGCAAAGAATTGAAGATCAATATCTTGAAACGAGAAGAACAAAAGACTGTCCAATTATCATGATCATATAAAAACAAGCAGCATTTGAAAATTAAAATTTGAAAAGTAAATAGCATTAATGATCCTGAATTTTCAGAAAAAAAATCATATTCATCTTTAAATTACTAAAAATCATTTGTTGATCTTTGAATTTGCATGTCTTTATTAAGTATCACTTATAACCACGTCTTGCGCGCGTAACGCGAGTTGGCTATGCTATAATTCTTTTTCCATAATTATTTTTTTATGAATATTCATTAATAAAGCAAATCCTGATGTAAATAAATATTATTTTTCTTCGCTTATTTAAAAAAATTACTATTAACATCAAAGTTAAAAAAAATAAAACAAAAAAAATTTACATTATTATAACTTGATTATTTTTTTCCTTTCCTTTCATATTTTCTTCTTTTCATTTATATTTTTTCTATTTATTTTTTATTTTTTAAATAGAAAATAAAAAATTTAAAAATATACTGAAAAAAAAAAATCAATCAAATTGGAATCTAGTTTGTACTTTTATGTATCATTAATGACAACTCTAAATTAATTAAAAAATATATAAAAATATGCATTTTTCCTTTTTTTTAAAAAAATAAATTGCAAAAAGAGCTGAAAATAAGTTGCCTTAATTTTTTATGAATAAGTAGAAATGCTAAAAACCTAAAGAAATCTAATTAATCAACAAGCTAAAGCAAAAAAAATTTTGTTTTGCGAAAAAAACTTGTTAAGTTCTATAAATATAAAAAAACCATAATCAAAATTTCACTTTTATTTCTAAGAAGTAATAAAGAGGATGGCATTCATTAGGCCAAATAAAGAGGCAATTTTGTATACCTAATTTCAACACAGGTATGTATAATGCAAGTGGAAGAGGTCCCTTTTCCGCCTTGGACGTTTTGGAAGGAATGATCAAACAACACAATTTTGTCCAGCCTAAGATGATAAGTAAAAAAGCACTTGGAAACAAGTAAACAAGCTTTAAGAAGAGAAGAGATAAGATTTCTGATCACCTTTCCCAGCAATTTGAGATAGTTGGTCACCTTCCCCTGCCTGGATGGGCCCATTCTGAATTTATTAAACAGAGTCACAGGATTCTCCATATCTATTCTCTGCCATTTCCATACTTCTGCAAAAGGTGAAGCAAATAGACACCACTCAGTTGAATTTTGTTGCATTACTATTTTAGAAAACGAAAAAAAATGACACATGAAAGATATGGGAAAGGTGATCTTGTATGTGCTATTTAATTTTTTTGCTTATGGACTCTTCAAGTACTCATTTGGTTTTGTATTATGTTACTTTTGTCTGTTTGTTAAAATTTATAATTAGATATATGAACTTATATTATATCAAGCACTTTATTCCAAGAGCCAATTCTGTTATGACTAGGCTTATTTGGCCTATGATAAGTTATGGCTAGTTATCGCCTAATCATTGTCATGTTATTTTTGAACCCATCACCATGTTATATGAAGAAAAATTGGTAAACGTAGACAACCAATTTTGTTTGAGGTCTTAATATTATTGGATCTCAAATTATATTTTGATATTAAGTTTAAAAAATCATTTTTTAAGCTAAAATTTAAAGGTTGAAAAGTATTTTTATTTTTTATTTTTGATAAAAATAACATAAATTTTTATTTTTTAAAAATATTGTGATTCTATTTAGATTGAAAATTTAAAGGTTGTGTTTCATTTTGGTAATTTTTGAGAATAAAGTTTTTACATAGAAAGAAAATGAAATTTGATAGGATTTTAATAGATTTAGTTGACAATAAAAATTTTCAAATTAAAAAGAGATTCAATCCTTATATAAACAACTCAATTTTAAACTCAGAAAATCAAAAAGCAACACAATTGAATCATTAAGCAACACAGAAATTTGAGCTTTGAGGGATAAATTCTTAAGCTAAAGAGATGAAGGAGAAGGAAATTCTTAAGGCTTTAGATTTTTTTTTTTTTTTTAGTTTAAATTATGAGAGCAAATGACATATTTGGAGGAGACCCCTGACCTGTGCTTCAACCTTATTTGACTCATGCATTGACCCATTTTTTAACTTAACCCAAACGTAGTTTTTCTTTTTATTTTTTTTTATTTTTTTTATTTTTTTTATTTTTTAATTGTTATTGAATTAAAAATAACGAAAAAAAAGATTTTTATTATGTTTTGATTACAAGTATTTGTATATATTTTCTTCAACCTTTTGAATTTAAAATTGTTTGACAATACAAACCTACATGATATTTTTCCATGAATGAAAAATGTTCTTTTTAAAGAGAAAACTTTTATGAAAACACTCTTAAGAGAATTTGTGATTATTGTTGAGAATAATTATTCCTAGTTGTTTCACTTACCATTTCATACTTCAATTTAGTTGAGCACCACACTATTCAAAGCCTAACTTCTCAAGTTCCACGATTCTGATTTTCACTTGACAAAGATGGATTTCCAAGTTAATGATCTTTATTAAGGTTATGAGCAATGGAATTTATAAAGTCTTTTTGAAAAATTTTTTGTAAGCTAATAGATGAGACACTTTTATAAAGAATCTAGATTTTGGTAATCTAATAAGTATCAAGACTATTCCAAACATATTATTACATACGTTTCTTTACAAAACTCAAACTTTTCAATTTCTTCCTTGGAGCATGATTACTGAAAAAGCCATATTCTTTAATATCCTTGTTTGACATCTTGATTTATGCAACATTCATTTTTTCTTTCATTACCTTAAAATTTTTCTTTACCCAGATCTTGGGACAAATTTACCAAAAAACTAAATTATCCAATTTTTTCAATATCTTTTGATCTAAATGGCATTCATTTCATCTTTTATGAAATGGAGATTATATGAACATTTAGTGTGGGTTGTGAAAGTGAAGATTGTTACATTGGGAGTTTATTTGATGGAGTAAGATGATACATTTTGAACTTGAGTTGTAAGAAAAAGAGCAAAAGAAAGAATTGATTGTAACTTCATGCATATGAGATATTAAAATGATTTCAAAATCAAAGAGAAAAAAACTTCTCCTAAGAATTGCTTTTTGATAAAGGTAGCCATATTTAATATGATAAATAGCCATATTTTATATTCACTTTAGAAAAACAAAATATCCATTTACTACCTCTTTGAGCCTATTAAATTCTTTTTGAAGAAATTCTAACCAAGGATCACCTTCCACATTGAGTGCAAGTATGAATGATGATATATTTGAATTAGATCCAAAGTTAATGAGAATAAAAAAATGCCTATAGTCAAAAGGCAATCTTGTATTAAATAGAGTTTCAAAATTTTGAACTCAATTTGTCAAAAGTGAAAGCATGCAAGAGAAAATGAAAAAAAAAAGAGAAAAAAGATGAAAATGCATGTTTTGAGAAGTGAAAATGACACATGTCCTTGGAAAAAGAAATGATATGTAGTTTGATTACTTTTAAACACATTTTAGGCCTATTTATCCTTTCTATCAAAACTCTGAAGCTAGCTTATGTTATGTCATTTGAAAAGTCAATTTTGATCAAGTAAGGATATCTAAATTGAAGAACTTTTCTTCATGAAATTATAAGCATTTTTTGATTTTGGATCAATTTTGAGTTTTCAAATGCATGAAGGAAAAGTCAAAAGAAGAAAGGAAAGAATGAAACTCTAGGGTGAAAACTCGAAAAGACAGTCTGGAGCAAGATTAGAATTTTGTAAATAACAAATGCAATTACATGCAAAGTGAGAAGTAGTAAATGAAGGCATTTTGAATGAACTAATGAGCATTGGAAACCTTTGAGAAACCTAAAAAGATCAACCCAATTTGAAGATTTATTCTAAAATTTAAGCTTTTCTTTATTTCCCAAAAATTTTGAATCTATCAGTTAGTCTTGACATTTGTTAAAATGTTACATATTAAGAACCCAAGGGAGTGCCAAAATGGATTGTGCTTTAAAACAAATCATTTTTTAATAAATTTAAGCTTTTATTTGTGAGCCTACATGAAGAAAAATTGATTTTTCCTTTCTTATTCAATGATAATTTTTCTTTGTAACTGAAATCCTAATATGTCAAACCATTTTGTCCTTTTGGATAGATCAAGATGTGATTCACCTAATTCATTATAGTTATTAATTACCAATTTTTAAGAGATCTAAATGTTACATGTTTTTAAAGAATTGATACATTTTTGTTTTGGTCATGGAAAATTGTTATGTGGAGTAATTTTTTTTATTAATTTGGGGTAATTGTTGTTACCATTCTTTTGGAAATTTTTCTAAAACATTCAAATTTGGATTGTTGCTTATATGAATTTTTTTGGATTGGAGAAAGATGATTTTCAAATCAACATGACAAGAGTGACCTTTTTAGGGCAACAAAAATGCTTTGTTTTGATAATTGCATTTGCATCATTTGGTAAATGTACAAAATTCTGTTTTGACAATTGCATTTGCATGATAGTTTGGATCATGAATTTGCATCATTTAAGTAATTTATAAACTACATAATTGTTTGGATCATGCATTTGCACCATTTGGGGAATTTATAAATTGCATAATTGTTTGACCCATGCATTTGCATTATTTGGTGAGTATTTAAATCATTGTTTGAAATTTGCATTTGCATCACAATGAAAACTATGCATTTACATCATTTGGTGAGCATTTAAATCTTTGACATTTACAAACATTTGCATCATTTAATTAAGATTTTTGAATACATTAAGAAAGATAATGAAAAAAAAAAGGACATTTGCATCTAATTTATTGAGATAGATATTTGCATTTGTATTTTTTTTGGAAAGCAATTGTATTTATATTAGTGAGATAAGTTTTTGCATCTACATCTTGGTTAGATACATTGGTATTTATATCATAATATTTGCATTTTTTTCAAACTTCGACGAGAAGAAAGAAACAAAAACATTTAATTGAAGCCCATATTAGTTGGCACATGATGATATTTAAGTCCATATTAGTTGGCACATGATGAAACTTAAGCCTAGATTAGCTGGTACTAGTTGAATCTTAAACCCATAGCACCAATTGAGAATTTATGCTCAATGACATCACTTTCATTTCATTATTTTTAAAACTATAAATTAATAAATGGCGATTTTGAAAATTTGTTTTAACTAAAAAACTAATATTTCTAAGTAAAAATAATTTTTGAAACCCTATCTAGATATTAGAAAGCTTCTAAATACTTACATTTTATGAAAGAATATTATTCTAAATTTTAATGATTACTATGAGAATCTAAGTGGAGAGATATTTTTTGAAATTTCACCTAGAAATTAAAGAATTTAGTGAAATTTTTTGAAACTAAAGATTTTTATTTTATTCCTAAATAAAAAATTAAAAAAAGACTTTTACAAAAGATTAAAATTTGAAGGAATTATTTTAAATATTAGAATTAAGATTATTTTTAACAAAGCTAAGGATAATATGTGATCAATTGGTACCTTTTTTTTAAAATGGGTGTTGCAAGAGTGTTAATCTTTTCCTATATGTAATTGTACTCTTGAACTCAGTTTTATTTTTTTTAGTAGATAAAAAAATTATCTTTTTAATAAGTTTTAATTGACTTTAAGATTTTATTTAAAAGGTAAACTTTTTAGGTGAGCAATCATACATAACAAAAATGATTAGTGGTGACTCTCTTAGTTTTTAAACTTTTAAAATTTTCATTAAGTGGTCCCCAAAACCATTATGAAAAATGAGGTTGAATTTTTTAGGGTGTGTGTTTTTCATCTCCTTTTTTCTTTGGGTGATTATGATAATGGGAGATTTTTTTATGTGCATTTTTTGGGAGAGTTGTTTTTTTTTTTTTTTTTTTTGGTAGTGAAAGTAGGCAAGCATGGTGGGTGATGGATGTTTAGTGATGGACTTCAATGGTGGGTTATTAACGATGGGTTTAATGGTAGTGGGTAAACCTAACTATTGGTCGGGCTACCTACCCAAGCTCGAAAACTTGAAATTTAGGAGAGTTTGGAAAAGAATTTTAGGCCTAAAGGCTTGGGCTCAAGTTTTAGGCTCGTTTAAAAATCAATCCGGCCTTAGGTATGAAGTTTAAGGCTCGAGCTGAATCCTTCCTAAATAATTATTATATATATTTTTATGTATATTTATATTAAATAAAAATAAATAAATAAATAAATAGTATATATATACACACATTAATATCCTATTCCTATATACTAATCACATTTAAACACTAAATTAAATTAATATTTTTTATGCTTTATTTCATTGATATGTTTTATTTTATCATAGTTAATATTTATTATAAAAATTATTTTTATTTCTTTGCTTTAAAAAAATATTGGTAGGCTTCAATATAGTGTTTTAAAAATGGGTCAAGACTCGATAGCAAAATGAGGCCTATATTTCAGGTTGGGTTAGACTTTGTAAGCTTGAAGCTTGTTAACATCTTGAGTAGGCCTGGTTCGACCCATAAACATGTCTAGTAGTGATGCTTTTTGTGGTTTTAGCAGTATGCCTAGTTACTCATTTACTCACTTTCTTTCAAGGCAAATTAACCATTTTGTATAATGGATAGTATCAAATAGAGCATCATTAAGGGATTGTTTTTCATATATAGGTATAGATGAAACAAGATTAATAAGAAAAACATGCCTACTAAATCTAGGGATATCCAGATGAATAATAAGATCAATTAAGAAATCATTAACATCCTACTAAATCCAGGGATATCCAAATGAATAATAAGATCAATTAAGAAATCATTATAATCAAAATTTGGGATTATGAAGCAAGAAACTAACGTTTTGTGGAGTTTTTTTTTTTTTTTTCAAAAGTGAACATAAGATAAAATTTTTATCCACATTTTATCTTAGACACGTCTAAAGATTAGGTTACTTGTCCAAGAACAAATGTCTACTTGATATTTAAGAGGGTTTATACAAAAATATTATGTTTCTTAAAAGGGAATGGACACAAAATGAAGTCCATTTAAAAAATGAGCAAGGCCTTATTCCATTATTCAATTTCCAAGATTAACCTAGGCTTGACCTATTTTTAATTATATAATATATATTATTTTATACTATAATATTATATTGTAAAATTAAAAATATGTAAAGTTATTCATGTTCTAAATTTTAATAAAAAAATAAAAAAGATTAAATAAGATTAAATAAAAAAATACCATGTTTTTATTTTTATTTTTTTAAGAGAAATATTATTTGAATAAACTTAGATTAGACTATACTATTTAATAATATGAATGAGTTTGGGTAAATTTAAAGCTCGAATTATTGACTCAGGTCGAATTTGATCAAGCATGTGAGTTGTTGATGTCATGTCTTGGTTCAACTTGAGCCTATAAACATCTATATTTCACTCTTATCATTTCCAAAATTTTGAAATTTAAAAAAAAAAGATTTATTATGTAAAAGGAATTAAAAATAGAGAGAAAAGTCCTGAGATTATTTATGAGTTATAACTAATGAAATAAGGTTTTGAGTTTCCTTGCATAACATAGATTTCAAAATATTCATGATTTGGACACAAATGAAACGAATAATTACTTATCCATTTGTAACAAACTTTGTTTTATAATTAGAATTTGAAATAGTTAATTTATGAATGGAATTTCAACACTTATAATAATTTTATTATTCTCAAAAAGTTGTGTTAGATTTTAGAATTGACTTCTAATTTAGAAACAATTAACAATAAATAGAATGACCTTTGTTTTAATCATGTTTCTGAGATATTTTTGACTTAACTAATGTAAAATTTGTTAGGAGTATAGGGTCTAGCCCCATTCTTTTTGTTTCTGCCAATTAAAGGCTCAAAGCCTTTTGTTTTAATTGAAATAAAAACCCTAATTAATAAAATAGTGTATGGCAATTTTTGGTGGGAAAACGAAAATGAGAGTGGCATCAAAAACAAAGAAAATAAACTAGAAAAGATAGAGAAAAAAAGGAGAAAATAAAGTTATCAGTTGAATGAAAGTTGATCTGTGGTCCCATTAAGTTAAAATTTTATCAACAATTTCATGATTTAGAGTTCTACGTTCTGAACGGTAGAGATCTGATTTGAAACTATTTAGGAACAAATCCATGGTGTATTTATTGAGTAACCTATTTGGTGAGAATTCTCTGATTGTCTCTCTAATTATTGATTAGCTCTAGTTTTATTTAGAAAAAAACTTTATATATCCATTATTTAATAGTGAAGATTTTTTTGGTGGTCCATGATTTTTTCCTCTACATTAGAGGGTTTTCCATATAAATCTTGATGTACTTTATTTTTTTTTTGCATTTTGATTATTGTCTATTGTTGTGGGTTTATTGCGATATATTGCTTTTGCTTTGTTGTATTTATCACTTCAGGCTTAACAAGTAGTATCGGAATGAGGTTATTTTTAAGATATTGATATAGAAGCAACCCAAGACAAAAAAAAAAATTGATGGTAACTTCATTATTCTCTTATTATATGTTGATGATATATTGATTATGGAACAAGATGATGGTATGGTTTACATGTTCAAAGAACAATTGTCTAAGTCCTTTGATATGAAAGATTTAGGTCCAGTAAAATAAATTCTTGGTATGGATATTATCCAGGATAGGAGAGTTGAAAAGTTATGGTTGTCACAAAAAAAGTATGTTGAATAAGTGCTTAGTAGATTGAATATACAGCATGCTGAATCAATTAGCATTCCACTTGCTAGCCATTTTCATTTAAATAATAAATCTTGTCCAGTGACTATAGAAGAACAATCAGCTATGTCTCGTATTCATTATTCTTCTGTAGTCAGTTCTTTGATGTATCTTATGGTTTGCACATGACCTAACATTACTTAAACAATTGGTGTAATGAGTAGATTTCTTTCTAATTAAGAAAAGGTTTTTGATAAGTAGTGAAATAAATTTTCAGATATTAGGTACCTAAAAAATGTGCTTAAGTTATAGAGCTTCAAAATCAGTTTTAGAAAGATTTATTGATGTTGACATGGTAAGTGATCTTGATGGTAAAAAATCTACTTTAGGGTATTTCTTCATTTTTGTGAGAAGAGCTATGTGTTGGCAGTCTAAGTTGCAAAATTATGTTGCTTTGTTAACTACAGAGGTTGAATATATTTCAGCAATTGAAGCAGGTAAAGAAATGTTTTGGATAAAATGTTTTCTTCTTGAATTGGGGTTGAATAAAAAAGAGTATGTGATGTTTTGTGATAGCTAGAGTGCTTAAGATTTGAGTAAAAATGCCATGTACCATACTAGAATGAAACAAATTAATGTTAGATATCACTGGTTACGTTCGATGATTGAAGAACAACAAATGCTGTTAAAGAACATCTATGCTGATGTGAATATAACAGATATGTTGATTAAGATACTTTCTAAAAAAAAACTTGAGCTCTACAGTAACTTAGCAAAATTGGATTCCTTGGCCAACGTAAGTTTCAAATGAGACTACTATGGTGATGAATCTTTTCCTTTTAGGGTTGGAAGGAGAGATTATTAAAAGTGTGGGGTCCAACGCCATTCTTATTGTTTCTACCAATTAAAGGCCCAAATTTTTTTATTTTAACTGAAATAAAACCCTACTTAATTAAATAGTGTAGCATGATTTTTGGCATGAAAAGAAAGTGAGAGTGGCATCGAAAACAAAGAAAAGAACCAAAAAAAAAAAAATAGAGAGAAAAAAGAAAAAAGAGAGTTGTTAGTTGAATGAAAGTCGATCGTGATTCGATTGAGCTAAAATTTTGTTAAGAGGTTCATGATTCAAAGTTTTACATTTTGAGTAGTAGAGATTGGGTTTGAAACTTTCTAATAACAAATCCATGGTCTATTTGTTAAGTTACTTATTTGGTGAGATTTCTCTAATTGTCTCTCTATTTATTGATTAGCTATAGTTTTAGCTATAGAATAACTCTTTTTGATGGTCCGTGATTTTTTCCCTCTACATTAGAGGGTTTTTTCATATAAATTTTGTTGTGCTTTATTTTTCTTACATTATTGATTGTTATTTATTACTGTGAGTTTATTGCAATATATTGCTTCTGCATTATTGCATTTGTTATTCATGCTCAACAAAATTTACATTTGTCATTACTTTTACATTCATGCTACATGTAAGGGTACCCAACTTATCACATGGCTAGGATATCATGTATAAGGATAGCAACCTTATTGTGTGACTTAGACATCATATCATAATTGTAATTAACCTTTCATGGAGGATACAATAATGGAGCAATTAATGTCTACTTTAATATCTTGTTAAATTTTTGGGATGAGCTTCCATATATGAGGGCATCAAATAACTAACTAAAAAATTTGAAAAGCTTCCAATATATACAAATGGTTCAATAATGTTTCATCCAAAACTATGATGATATAACTTATAATTAGGTAAAGTAATGACAATGTGAAATTCAAAATATTGCACCAAATAGGGTTAAATACAAATTTGGCCCATGTATTTTATATTTTTGTCATATTGGTACTTCAAGATTTATACTACTACATTGGTACCTAAACTTTCAAATCCGTTATCATGTTGATAAGACTAATGCTATTAATCAATTTTGTTGATGTAATACGAATATCAAATAAGATGCTGACATGTGTCAAAAAGTCTAGTCAGTGTCATATCATCATTGCTATGTTATCATTAACAAAAAATTTCAAAAAAAATAAAAAAAAGTTCTAAAAATTTCAAAAAATTTTAAAATATTCTAAAAAATTCTAAATTTTTTTTAAAAATCCTAAAATAATTTAAAATTTTTTTAGGATATTAAAAATTTAAAAATTCAAAACAATAATCCAAAAATTTTCCAAAAAAAAAAATTATACAAAATTAAAAAAATTAAAAAAATAAATTTTTTTTTTAATTTCAAAAATTCTAACATAATTTAAAAATTTTTTTACAAAATTAAAAAATTTGGATAAAATGTAATAAATTTTAAAAACTTTAAAAATATTTAAAAAAATATAAAAGCTTAAAATATATGCAAAAAATTTTAAAAATTCTAAAAAATTTTTTAAAAATAAAAAATAATTAAGGAAAGTTTAAAATTTTCAAAAATTTTCCAAATTATAAAAAAATACAAAAATAAAAAATAAATAAAAACAAATTTTGACAATTTTAATAAAGTTTAAAATTTTGTTAAAATTAAAAAATTAATAGAAAGTTAAAATATAAAATAAAAAATTTGAAAACATATAATAATTTTTTAAATATTTGAAAAAAATTTTAAAAGTTCTAAAATTTTCTAATATTTTTAATCTTACAATTTCAAAATTTTATATATTTTTTGGATTTTTAGATTGTTTTTGAAATTTTTAGGATTTTTATTAAAATTTTAATTTTTTAATTTTTTTAATTTTAAAAAATGTTTCTAAATTTTCAAACAATTTAAATTTTCAAAAAATTTTAAAAGCTTTTAGATTTTTTTAGTTTCAATTTTTAAGTTTTGGTGATTGTTTTTAAACTTTAATAGAATTGTTTTGAATTATTTGGAATTTTTTAAATTTGTTTAGAAATTTAAATTTTTTTGAATATTTATAAATTAAAAAAGTTGGAATTTAAAATTTTTTTTTATATTTTCTATATTAAAAAATTTGTTATAATTTTAAAAATTTTTAGAGAAATATTTATAATTTTTGATATATTTTTTAAAAATTTTGTAGAATTGTTTATAATTTTTTTAAGTTTTTAGAAAATTTTTAAAACTTTTAGAATTTTAAAATTTTTTTATAATTTTAGAAAAATTTATAATATTTTTGAGAAATTTTTTAAATTTTTTAAAATTTTTTATAGTAACTTGACGGTTATGATGGACGTTAACTGAACTCTTTTGACACGTATTTGTATTTTATTGGATGTTGATGTCTTGTCAATAAAGTTAGCTAATAACATTCGCAGGTCCTTACTTGATAACATAATGAAAGTTCATGTTAAAATGTGGTTATATAATTTTTTAGTTACCAATGTGATAAAAAATATAAAATTTAGGGGTCAAATATGTATTAAACCACATCAATTAATATAAAATTTTAAAGCTAATAACAAAGCAACAAAATAAAACTAGGATACGCAATGATAAATCTTGATATTTTGTTTTGAGGGTCTAATTTATATTATATTTGATCTTATTTTTCTATAAGATGTATCATATTATATTTATTAATATATATAAATATATGCAAGCATATACTAACCAATAAAAAAGTTCATAAAAATTATAAATTTTATCTATTCATAAACAGATGTATAAAATAATAAAATATAAAATAAATAATTTTATTAAAGTTGTGAGTGACATTCTTTTTATAAATAAATCAATTGTTAAACAATATTTTTTTAATCAATACAAGAAAATTAGAATATATCTTTAAAAACTTGAAACTTTGAAATTAAAAATTAGGGATTTTTCTAACAATTTACAAATTACTCTCTAGTCTTTGTAAGATAACATCATAAAGAAATCTATAGTAGAATTAAAAGTGGAGTATTATTTGAAGAGAAGTTGTAATTTGCTAAAAAGAAAAACAAAAAGAAACTATTCTTTTGCCAAACAAAGAAAAGCATATTTGATAATTGGTTGGAGATTTGGAATCTTTAGTGAGAAAAGTGGAGAGCAAATTTGGTTTTTGTTAAATTTACATGATTGTAATTTAACTTTTGTGACATGCTTATTGATGTTAAAGGATTATAAATAATGATCGATAGGTATAATCAATAGACAAATAATAATATAATGTTAGTCCTTCTTTACATTGTATAAAATTAAATTGTAAAACTAAATATAAAAATAAAAATTACATATTTTTTGTTTGAAGGAGTCAGTTTAAATTTATTCAATATAACACTCATAGTTTTTGAAAGATGAGAACCAACTATCTAGCATCTACATTAAGAATTCAAATATTGTATATGTCATTAGTCCGATCCTTTGCAAGAACTACCCATAACAATGAACTTGCAAAATAAATCTATTTATTATAAAGAGAATGGTTGTTCCTGACCATGCTTCACCTTAATTGATATTTGAACAAATTAAAGTTAGTCTTGGTATGAGTGAGGATAACATTTCTCTTTTGCATGTCCATGGAGTTTTGAAAAATTCAAACATCTCAAAGATAGATAAGGAGGAAGGAATTTATCGAATAAACTGCACTCATTCATATACTTCAAGAATCCATTGATGAGAAGGAGTATATAAATTTTTTAAATATATCTATTTATATGTATATATATACATATAAATATATATATATACACACATATATATATATATATATATATATATATATATATACACACGCACACACTAAAGTAGTTCTAAAAAATTTTTAGGGGCGAAGGCCCCTCAGGTTCCAATATGTATCCGCATAGGTAGGATAGAACCAATAGATGGTCGACAAGTAATAACATTAATAAAAGAATTGATTAACGTGTTAACCAATTGGGACAGGTAGGCCAAGGTTGTCATCGAGACCATCCAAGAAGAGCTTGTCTTTAATAATAAGCAATATGACGATTAACTTCACGTGAAGTTGGTTTGGATGTATTAGGTACTGATGAAGCAATTTGCTAGATATCCATGTAGGCAGAAAACACTTCATTCATTCGTCATTGAGTCTGTTTTTTTTGGTTCTCCTTTCCTCGTGTGATTTAGGCAACCGGGCGGAGAGGGGGGCCTCCTTTGAGGGGATACACCCTTTGAGGAAGTGATTGATGTAATAATTATGATCCAATTGAAACTCTTTTTTGATATGCTGCTTTTTTCCCCTGCTCTGATCAATATCTCTCTATACTTGTTGAATAATTTTGATCCATATTCAAACACTAGTACACGCAGAAAGAGCATATTCAACACGGAAAAGAAGACTAAGTTCTCTTCAGCATCTTAAATGTTCCAACTTATAATCAAATTCAACCTCAACCCTGCCGTGTAAGCCAAAAAAAAAAAAAAAAGAAAGTCTTGAAAGGATGATATAGAGTAGTTCGTTAATCATAAATTAGTAATCCTTTTGATATAAATTTTTACAGTTGCTTTAATATATTTTTGTTTAGTTAAGAAAAAGGAGAGAAAATTTTTTATCCAACAAAGTTTAATCTTTATAAAAAAATATTTGAAAATAAATCTTAAAAGCATCAAGTCAAATGTAAGAGATTGTACTTTTAAAATCAACTGAAAATAGCATTAAATGCAAACAAAGTTTAAAATCCTTAACCGTTGTAAAATTAATATAATAAATAAATTTACGATCACATATATGTAACTAGTCGATAACTAAACGTAGGTTTTTGTCTAATTTTTGTAAAAATTTAAAAATAATTTAGTCACATTTATTTATAGTGCAGTAGACACATTCAGATGAAGAAAACAAATTAATAAGCAAGTTGTAAACGAATGAACTAGTTAATATATAGTTTAGAGGAAATTTAACATAAAGTCCTATTATGAGCGAGATTTCATTCAAAACCCTTTTTTTTTCTGGTTGTATTACCGAGGCAAGACCTTTTTGGCGCATAGGCTATGTCCGTGCAATCAAAAATAATCTTAATAAATTTGATTAATTAGTGAGATCAATTGAGCTAAAAATCATCCGATAAGTTGTTATCATTGAAAGAAAAAACAAATTTAGTAAATAACTGCGGGAAAGTTTATTATTATAGACGGAATTTAGAATAGGAGGCAACCTTAAAAATGTGAAAAGAGAGCGTAAAATGGTTTACGGGAAAAGTTGGAATGCTGCTGTTGGGATCGTGATTGACATCATAATGATCAAAGCGTTGTGCTTTAGTTAATTTGATAGTTTCTTTTGAAATGGGTTTGATAAAATTTAAAGGGCATTCCTTGAAGAAACCTTTTTCCCGAATCCCATATTAGTAAAATATGAAATTTCCTTTTTCCTTTTATTAAATACGTATTTCATATATATTAAAATCTATTTAAATTTCCTTTTTCCCTTATTAAATACGTATTACATATATATATATCATATATATTAAAATCTATTTATATTAGATTAAATACATATTATATATATATCATATATATTAAAATCTATTTATATTAGTATAACTCTTATATTTTTTAGATCATAAGATTAAAATTAAATTCATAATTCATTTGAATTAAAATAAAATTTAATAATTTTGATCTAAAAGTCTAAAAAAGTGTAAGTGAATTCTTTCTTATATATATATATGAGAATGGTCCCCTTATATTACACATTTTTTTATTTATTTTTGGATTAAAATGATTAAGTGTAAATGTTATGAATTTAATTTTAATCTAAAAATAAAAAAATATATAACCCTTATACTAATACAAGTGGATCTGTACTTTATATATATAATTTAATATATGATGCACTAATAATATATAAGTGTTTTACACGGTTAATTAATTGTATAATAATACTTCATTAATGAGTAAAATAAAAAATTGTCTAATCCTTAAATATAAATTACTTTTTGTAATGAATTAAGTTTAAATAAACTTATTAATATTTATTTATAAGGAGCTTATTAGTTTTAATTTACTTATGAAATGTTATTTTATGTTTGATTGACAATATATGGTACTTATACACTATGAGTGCAACAAATATTAACTATATATATATATATATATATATATAAGAGGAATTCACTTATACTAGTGTGAGGTTGACATTTTTTAAACTTATGGATCAAAATTAAATTGAAAACTAATTTAGGTCAAAATAGTGTTTTAATTTTGATTTAATAATAAAAAATATAAGATGTACACTTGTATAAATAAATCTTTATATATATATATATATATATATATATATATAAAGAGAGAGAGAGACACACACACGTAGAAGTAATATAGAAGAATTAGGTAGTGCTAATTTTTGTGTCAAATTTGAATAAGTTTCTTTAGTTAGATATACATGATTAAAATTGACAGTTGAGCTCCTTTAATCCTCAACTCGTTCTGCTTTCGCGATCTGCTCCTCATTTAAGTTTCTGAACAAAACTTCCAAATAGGTTTACAACACATATAATAGTTCATTTAAAAGCATTTTTAGCTGGGGATGCTGTATTATCGAAATTATACCTGTCGTTGGATAAATACAAAACTTACACAAATGGAATGTGCTGTTCTAACTAGGAAAAATAACTTTAAAAATGAACTTTTTAAGGGGTTTAGAGAAATTTATTTCTGTACATTTGTATTAATTGACATTCAAATTATACATGTATATAATTTATAAAAGAGAGATAAATCAAAATGAAAATTTGAGTTACTTTTTATTTATTGGATCCAATTTAGGAATGGCAACGGCTAGGTGGGGTGGGTTTTTGTTTGACTTGATTTCAACCCGATACCTTAATATCTATATCCGAATTCAATTGATATTAAAATATTATTTTTTATACATGTCATAATGTATAAGTTCATGAACTTATCGCTAATAAAACTATAGGAGTAGCTACTAATCTTTTTTATTTAGATGCAATTAACTACTTAATTGAATGTCCCATTTTAAAGTGATGTTCCAAACTTGACTAGGATATATTTAAAAGGTAGATTTCAATCTATGAAACTAAAATTAAGTTTGAGAGTACAATTACAAGTGAGAAAAGTTACAGTACCTTTACAATGTCCATCCAAAAGGTAATACTAGTTGATTTTGTATTATTTAAGCCTTAAAATATGTTTGTAATTTTTTGAATAGATTTAGTATTAAAAATTAACCTTAAAATGATAAAAATAGTTTGGTAGTAATTTAAGAGAATTTCTTCACTTTAAGAATATTTATGGAGACTAGTTTCTCACTCTGAAGAAGCTCTATCGTTGGATTTCTTAACATATTTTATTTTATGAATCAATTATTTAAAAAAATAATAAAATCCTCCAATAGTTTGATAAGATTTCATTTTGACATACATCTCCCAATAGTTTGGTGAGATTTTATTTGAAAATTCATTTATAAATTTGCCTTAAGAAAACTCATTAAATCTTCCAATAGTTTGATAATATTTAATTTGAGATTTAAATCTTCCAATAACTTGGTATGATTGAAAAACTTGATTTTTTCATAAAAAATTTATTAAGTTCTCCAATAGTTTGATAAGACTTAATTTAGAGATTTAAATCCTTTAATAAATTGGTAGGATTGAAAATTTATTTTTAATAAAATTTTATTTTGAAATTTTCCAATAGTTTAGTAGAATTCATAATTTTGAAATATTTTTTAACCCGTGAAAATTTTCCAATACTTTAGTAGAATTCATGAATTTATTTTAAAAATATTTTTTTGAGAAAAATCAATTAAAATAAATAAAATTTAAATCAAATAAATTAAACAAAGAAAATTTAAAAACTACCAAAATAAATGATATTAGCTTGGCTTGATTGGAAAAGGAACTCAGCTGTAAGAATAGAAGATCGTTGAAGCAGCTTGGATTGTGGCTTGGCTCGGTTTAGAAGATGGGTGTTGGAAATAGATTCCACGTCGAGTTGTGCAACGTGTCAAGTTGGATCTCTAAAATTGATGGGTCCAAGGAAATTTGAAGCTCAAAGCAATGCCGTTTAGCATTATTATAAAAGCTAAAAAATTTTGATTTTTTTTTTCAGATTTATATTTTCCTCTCTCTTTCTCTCTCACTCACTCTATTCTTGAGCTTCTCTCTTTAAAAGCAAAAACTAGTGGTTGAATTCTACAAATATCTGTTAGAAAGTTCATCGATCATAGGAAACTTGTTGGAATATAGGTTTAGCCATTGGATTATAGGGAAGTTGTCAAAAAACTCATTAGAAACTAGGAATTTAGCTAAAAAATTCTTCGAAAACTTCAAAGTTGATAAAAAAATTCATCAAAAAATTGGAAATTTTCCAAAAAAAAATCTAGAACAAAAACCATAGATTTTGATTCCTTTTCTTTTCCTTAAATTATAATATTTTGAGTAGCCTCTCAAATTAAATCCCAAACTCTAATAAATTCCTCAAAAAAAACTCTATCATTGAACAATTCTCTTCATTGCCTATTGCTTTTACTCTCTCTTCTCTTCGTGTACCCGTGTCGTCTGTGTTGTTCTGCATTTATAGAAAGACTCAAAAAAGTTTTATCCTAATTAAGATTAGAAGTTTAAAGCCAAGGATTATCACCAAAGTTAATCCTAATCTCTAATTTTTTTTTTAAGATTGTCATCAAACCATATTTCGAATTTCAAGTTCCATTCGTTTTTTTTTTCTTTTTTAGTTGGATATTATCAGATAATTGAATGCAAAACGAGATAAATAGAATAAAATCAAATGAATAGATATGTTTAATGATAATCAACAGTAGAGATAAAATAATAAAAGTAATAATAGCAAAATGATAATAAAAAGATAAGTAAAATTTAAAAAGAATATACATATATATAAATAAGTACCATGAAATAAAAATATTAAATAAAAAAAAGACCAAAAATTTGATAATCAAACTTGAAGCAAGTTCGAGCCCAACAACTTTGGATCTCAAACAAAATAAGATGTCTACAGTTGCTCTTATTTGTACAATTTATATGAAACATGAATTGTACAAAGATATAGATATCCATTACGCCCGGGTCCAAACTATTCCCTTTTTTTACTTTTTATTTTTTTGCAAAAGACTTTTTAAAAAATAAAGGCACACAACATTAGGCTCCTTCAACAAGAAGGCATATAACTTTAAAAATCAAGGGCTTCTTCAACATAAAGGTGCCTAGCTTTGGAATTTAAGAACAATGTTCAAAGGTTTTGATGATCATGCTCGGAGGTCTTATAAATCATGTCTAAAGAACTAAGAGAATGCGTTAGGAGGTCTTATAAGTTACTCCAACATTGAAAAATGCTTTTTCAGAACAAAGGCTCTATAACTTTAAAAATTTAGAAAATATACCTAAAGGTTTTAAAAGATCATGTTAGGAGGTCTTATAGATCATGCCTGAGGGACTTTGAGATTATGACTGACAATCTTACAAATTATTTTTTACTTTGAAAAATGCTCTTTAAAACAAAGGCTCCACAACTTTAAAAATTTAGAAAAGTTACCCAGAGGTTTTAAGAAATCACATCCAAAGATCTTTTAAATCATGCCTAAAAGACTTGGAGATTATGTTCAAAGGTCATACAAATTATTTTTAACTTCTGTCCAAAAGTCTTGATGATTATACCTGGAGGTCTTATAAATCAATTTAGTAAAAGGTTTTAAAAATCATACTCAGAGGTCTTATAGGTCATGCCCAAGATCTTATAGATAATGTTTGAAGGTCTTTGAGATTATATTTGAAAGTTTTACAAATCAAACTTCAAAAAAAGTTTTGAGAATCATGTCTGGAGGTCTTTGAAGAGAGTATTCAAAAGTTTTGAAAATGTATCTGGAGGTTTGATAAAAATACATAAAAGTTTTAAAGATAACACCTAAAGGTTTTTAAGAAGATTACCTGGAGGTTTTAAGAAAATTCACCTGAAGGTTTTAGAAAGTGATATTAAAGGTTTTCAAAACTGATAATTGAAAGCTTTAAAAAAAATACCTGAAAGTAAAACCTCATTCGATCTTTAACAAAATCTTATCTTGAAAAAGATTTTCCAATAAAAACTTTAACCCAAAATCTTTCTCTCAAGTTTGCAAAATATAAGCAATGCATGTAATACATGGAATGAATGTGATGCATATAATGCATGAAATATGTGTAATGAATGCAATGCATAGAATCAATATCAAATATCATTTATTGTGATAATACGATTCTTGAAACCATCTATCTTTTCCAAGTTTCCATGACATAGCCTTTGAATTGACTAACAAGTTGTTTCACAAGCTAAAGTAGTCATTCTCAAAATATTTTCATACTTAAAAATTACTCTTCTCGCCTATGAGTCTTTTTAATTGGTGGTCCCTTACATTATGCATTTTTCTTACCCCAGAATGATCTCTTATCATAGCATTCACCTATTTTTCGATAATAAGCATAGATATTCAAAACTATTTCTTAAACATTTTTTAAAATTTTCAAAAATAATAATGAAAATTGCTCCACTCAACTATTTTCCTAAAAGTGAATCAATTATTTGCACATGATCAAATCTTTTAAAAATTGATGATTACTACCTAAAATGAATATGATGAATCATAACTTCGTCTTTTCAAAAGAAAGCAATGGTTTGGCACATCATGATCTTAATTATCAAAGAAAATTTAGCCACTGAATGAGAAAGGAAATATTAATGTCTTTTTATTTAGGCTCACAAATAAAAATCATCTTTTAAAGTGCAATATATCTTAGCACTCTTTTAAGTTTTTGGTATGTAATATTTTAATAAATGTAAAAAACTAATTATAACAAGCTTAAAATTTTAGGTATGAAAGAAGAATATGGCTCAAATTTTGGAAAAAATCTTCATAATAAGGTTGATTTTTTTATGCTTTTAAGAGGTATCCAATGTCCCTTAGTTTATTCAAAATGTACTCTTATTGATGCTTATTGCTTCATCCTTGAGACCTAAAAAGTCATAAGTTACTTTCAAAATTTAAAGCTTGCTTTAAACTGTCATTTTGAGTTTTCACCCAAAAGTTTTCTTTTTTTTTTCCTTTTTTCATTGACTGTTCCTCTATGCATTCAAGAACTCAAACTTTATCCAAAACCAAATCATAATGATTTTCTAAGGAATAAGCTCTCTACCTTATGTATCTACACATGATCAAATGGACTTTTTCGAATGACATAATTTAAGCCAAGGTTTAGGGTTAAAAAAAAAAGATAAAGAGGACCAAAATACATATTTAAGGATAATTGAACTAAGGATCATTTCTTTTTTAAAAGACATATTTTTTTTTCCTCAAAACATGCCTTTTCACTTTTGAAATCTTTTTCATTTTTTTTATTCTATTTTTTTTTTTGCATGAGCTAAAAATTTTTGGAACTTAGCTTACTTCATACTTACCCTTTTAACATAAAACATTATTTTCTAGCCCTCAAATAAGATCTAATGCCATCTTAATGAGATTTGTTTTAACTTGCCCTAAATTTGGAGGGTGATCTTTGGTTAGAATTCATTTAGAAAGAAAAATCAATAGGCTCAAAAGGGATAACAAATGGCCATTTTCATTTCAAGTATGGATATATCCATTGAAAAGAAATTTTCAGGAGACAATTTTTTTTCTCATTGATTTTAGATTCATTTTAATGTTTTACATGCATAATGTCTTAATCAACTTCTTTTTATCATCTTTTTTTTTTTCTTCTATTTTTTCCTTTTTTTTTTTGTAATTCATGCTTTGAATGTACTACCTTATCTTTTTACTCAAGTGAAGTCCAATGTCAAAATCATTAATTTCAAAGTCTACTTTAAATGTTCATCAATCAAGATGGTGCAAAGGAACATTTGGGACATCAAGTAATTTGGCTTCTTAAGTAAATTTACCCCAAGATAAAGGTGAAAGATCACTTGAAAAGTGATAGGAGAGGGAGAAGAATGTTGCATAAGTTAAGATATTGAAAAAATTAAAAAAATATAGCTTTGTGAGAATTTAGGATTTCTGAAGGAAATTGAGTGGTGAAGTGTTTGAAATAGCCTTAATATTTATTAATTCACCAAAATTTGAAAACTTAAAAAAGTGCCTAATTAATCAACCATCTCGTTACTCATAACCCAGATGAAAGTCAATAATTTTTAAAGTTTATTTGGTCAAGTGGGGGTAAAGCTCTAAAACTTTTGTCCTTAGGGATGTTGAAGGTTTTTAATCTTCCAATTGAAATGAAGAATGAAATGGTTAGTGAAATGGTTTAGAATGCTCATTCTTAATAGTAATCACCAAATTTCTTAAGATTTTTTACATGCATGCGAAAAATTAACTATGTAGGAATCTGAATGACTAAAATTAGTAAAACCAATATTTATTACAAACCTATAAAATTTTTCCACAATAAATCAATACACAAAGAAAAATCAACCTATGTTAAAGTAGATTTCCATTGTTCAAAAAACTTTTACATCAAGGTGTCACTATTGATGAAACCTTCAATCTTTTTCTTTAACTACCTATATCTCTTAGTTGAGTACCCGATTACCCTCATGTGATAATCTCATTTATCATTTGCATTATAACTCTTCATTGATGGGTTTGGAGTTATTTTCAAAGGCACTTGTGCTTTACTAGCAAAGGTAAAATATCAAGAATTAAAATTGGAATTTTTTCATAATTGTTTCTTAATCTGTTTTGATTGCTCATTGGTTGAGTAACAAATTAGGGATAGAGACTTGTGTGAGGACCTAACTATTAAACTGGTTGATAAAGTAAGGATTCTGGGAAAGATTATTTATGGTGGGGGTAGTAAAATTGGTATACCGAATAAGAATGGTATAGGGTAAAGTCTCTAACCTATTTCCCCTTGTAAATCATAGTTTGAGCTTTTTCTCTTTTTCTTTTTGGTATACCAACTTCTTTTATACTAGCTGTATCATCACCTTTAAGCCTTCTATTTTTTATAGCATTACCTATTATCTTTCCAGATAAGACCACGTTAGAAATATTTTTAGTTGTATTTTTTATCATCCTTTCATAGTATAGAGCTTTAAAAGTATTGATAAGCAAAACTATAATTTTTTTTCTATTAGAGGTGGTTGAACTTAGGCAGTAACATCCCTTAACTTTTGGGCATATTCTTTGAAACTCTAACATATTTTTTCTCCATGATTTGTAAAGACAATCTATCTAGGGCCAACTTTATAATGTGCTTATTTTGGCTAACTAATGCCTAACCAGTTCTTTTCATGAGGTGATACAAGTTCTATCCAACTGAGCATATCACCTGGCAAGAGACCCTATAATACTATCTTGGAATATATGAATAAAAAGTTTTCATCATGTATATGAGTAGTCATCTTTCTATAATACATAATGACATAAGCAGTAAACATTTAATCCCATCATACTTTTCAAATTCTAGGATCTTAAACTTAGGTGAAATAATAACATCTAGCACCAAGCAAAGCTCCGATGCATCCATAGGACCATAGAAGTCCATTCCTTTAATAACTTTAAACCTTTCCGCTAAAAGATTCAATTTATGTTGAAACCTTGCATATTTTATTACTTCAAATGATCTTGCCTTCAATTCAATCTCATTAGAGACTTGGATTAGATCTGATATCTTTTTACCCAAAATAGGATCAACATATCCTTGAAACTATTTTTGTGTAGTTGTTGAAGGCATTTCTAGATGATGGTATGCTCCAAAGAATGGGGCTTGTTGTGATGATGCCTCTTGGCATGTTTGGGCTTTGTATGGATCAAAACCAAGAAATTATAAGAGATATTCAACATTTTGTGATTGATGCTTATTTTGTGTAATAAATTCCTATACTCTATTTCCTTTACCCAATTTTTTATTTGGGTCAAGTTTCCTTTCATTTCTTCTTGAGCTTTCTCAACTTTCTCAATTCGACAACCCTGTCCTTATTCCATGGGTGTTGCACAAGTGGAAAGTAGATTACTTTGAAACCTTTGACGATCAAGCTATTGAACCTTTATTATATAATTAAGAATATGGATTATGTTTAACTACAAATTCACACAAAGAAAAAAATCTATATGAATGAATAAATGAATGCATTCATTGAATGCTATCACATAATAAGAAAAAGGAAAAAAAAAATCTTTCATTAAAAAAATTAAAAATTGTTCTGATAAAAATCTCCCAATAACATTCCTAAACAATCTTTAAAATCTATTGCTTGGTTCTATATTTTAACTTAAAGATCATGTTGTTTCCATTGATAAGTTCTTTAGCCATTGCGATTAGACAATAAACTCTCAACAATCTTGGGCTCTTTTCATTCTCAAAACTCAACAAGCCAACTTTGATTAAACCCTACCATTTTATATTTGAAAGTAAGGTAATTTTTTTATCGAATGACCCATATCCCCAAAGTGATAATCATATCAAGTATGAGCATCAAACCACTTAGGATAAGGAGGTTTTAGTGACTCTAGTGGAACTAGTGCAATTAGATGGTTTTTGAGGAGATATGAGAATAGTTCATTGTAAGTCATAAGGATTGGATCAATAATGGCTCTCTTTTTCTTTTTACTCAACGGGTTTTTAGGTTGAGTGGTTGTTTGACTTACACATATGTGTATTAAAATAGAATTATATATATATGCTTAAAGGTTTATTAGAAAACTTGGTTGCTAAATTGGTTAATAAACATCAAGATCTTGGAAAACATTGTTCATAATTAGGAAATAGTATGGGTTAAAGCCAATTTGTGGGGGTCAATAGAAGCAGGTCTTGTTTGGGATCCTAAAAAAGGTTATTAGGGAATAATCGATTGGGGATAAGGATTTAGACATGAACCAATTTGTAAATGAGACCTTATCTTTTCTGCTGCTTTTCTAACTTGATATTTTCATAGGCCATTAAATGCACTAGCATGACTTGGACAAGAATTAATACTATGAGAGACTTTTTGATTATCACATAATGGTTGCTTAATGCATAAACGAATTAAAAGTGATGAATACTCTTGAGAATAGGCCACTTCAAGATTTTAACCCTTCCCACTAGCTTGGTAAGTTGCATTTTTACTTCTAGAATGTCATGTTCAAATTCTTCTTAGTTGAATTCTAAAGTTTGAATTTGTACTTCTAATTGATCACCCATGTCTTCTAAATTGTTGCCGTAGATAAAGCAAAATAATTTTTTATTATGAAATGATATGATTCATTACATGAATGATAGTGATCTATGAATGAGTGAGATGCGTGAAATGAATAAAAAAGTAATTGTAATCCTATTAATGTTAACATGATACATGCAAAAAGGTAGTAACAAACAAGAATAAAGTTAGCAACCAATATAGAGAAAGAAAAAGACAAATTAAATTAGTGCACAACTCATGTAGAACAAAAGATACATGACCTAATTGTAAGTCATTTCTACAAAAGGGAAAGATATGGCTCTATCTATAGGTCAAGTCCACTATAACTCACTATATAAGTGTTTTTTATTTGCAATATAAAGATTCCCAAATTGTTTCTTACATTATTATCCATAACAGACTAGTAAGGTATCTAATCATCACCCATCATAGGTTACAAGCAAAAAGAGTTCGATTTAAGTAAAAGTATTTTACTAGTCCATGTAAAGGCATGGAACCTCACAAAAGTATAATTACTTTACTCCCTCCTAAAGGACGGAGCCTGAGTATAGAATTCATTTTATGCATAAACACATGAATGACAAAATATTACATAGCTGAAAATAAATAAACTATAAAAAATCTTTAAAGAAAATTTTTACATTTATTAAGTTTGGCTTGGATAACATGAAATTATTTATTGGCATGATTCTCGACTTTCCTCAGCAAAGTTGCCTAACTGTGTAATGTATAAGTTCATGAACTTATTGCCTGACACAATTTTAGGAGCCGCCACCAATTTTTTTTTATTTAAGTGTGATTGGTCATCTAATTGAATTTGTCCCTTTTTAAAGAGATATCACAAAATTTACTTAGGCATCTTTAAAAGATAGATTCTAATTTACAAAACCAACACTAAGTCTAAGAGTACAATTACACATGAGAAAGATTAAAACACCCTCACAACGCACATATGAAATATGGTACTAGTTGATTTCATTTTATCCAAGTCTTAAACCATGTTTGTAATTTTACTGAATAGATTTAATATTAAAAAATAATCTTAAAAGTATTCCAATAATTTGGTAGCATTTTAAAATAATTTTCTCACCTTAGGAGTATTTATGGAGACTAGTATCCCACTTTGAAGAAGCTTCGTCGTCCGATTTCTTAGCATTTTTATTTTATGAATCAATTATTTTAAAAAACAATTAATAAAATCTTCCAATGGTTTAATAAGATTTTATTTCAATGCACATCCCCCAATAGTTTGGTGGAATTTTATTTGAAAATTCATTAAATCTTTCAATAATTTGGTAAGATTTAATTCAAAATTTAAATCATCCAATAGTTTGGTAAGATTGAAAAATTTTAGTTTTTCATAAAAATTCATTAAGTCATCCAGTAGGAGGGGTGAGCAAAAGTTAGTTTGAACCAATTATACCAACCAAAACCAAGTGAATTTGGTTGATTCGATTTGGTTTATTTGGTTTTGGTTATAATTAATTTTTTAAATCAGTTAAATTGGTTAACTTGATCAATTTTGTATTTTTAAAATTGATAACCGAATTGATTGAATTAACTGACTTTATAATAAGTAAAAGTAAAAAAGTTGAGATAAGTATTTGTTTTTCCTTGTAAAATATTGTTGAAATTATTAAACTTTTTAATGATTTAGTTTGAATGATATTTGAGTTTGAGTTTTATTGAATTGAATTTGTAGTTAAATAATAAATCATAATAAGAAAAAATGATAAAAAATTTAGTTATTTAATTGAATTGGTTATGGTCTATTATTTAAAAATTTTTGGTCGATTTGATTAATCTGTTGAATGAAAATCAGTTAAGTCGATTATTACTTTTTTCAAACCGAACTGATCGAACTGACTAATTGCTAACCTCTATCCAATAGTTTGGTAAAACTTAATTTAGAGATTTAAATCTTCTAATAATTTGATAAGATTGAAAAATTATTTTTAATAAAATTTTATTATAAAAAGTCTCTAATAATTTGGTAGAATTCATAATTTTGAAATATTTTTTAACGTATTAAAATCATCTAATAATTTGGTAAGACTCATGAATTTATTTTAAAAATAATTTTTTTGAGAAAAATCAATTAAAGTAAATAAAATTTAAATCAAAGAAATTAAATAAAGAGAAATTAAAAAAAGCCAAAAGAAAATTATATTGGCTTGGCTCGACTAGGAAAAAAGCTCAATTGTAGGAACAAAAGATGGCTGGAATGGCTTAGACCACAACTCGGCTCGACTTGGGAGATAGTTACTAGAAAAAGGTTGCAAGTTGAGTTGCACAATGGATCATGTCAAATCTCAATAAAATGCATGGATCTTAAAATTTTGAAGCTCAAAACGATGTCTTTTTGTCTCAATACAAAAACTAAAAAAGTTTGATTTTTTTTTTCAAAATTTTTTTCTCTATTCTTAAGCTTATCTATTTAAAGAAAAATATGATGGCTAAATTCTACAAACTCGCTAGAAAGTTCATTGATGTTTGGAATCTTACCAAAATCTGGGTTTAGTAGTCAAATTATGAGGAAGTCACCAAGAAACTCACTGAAAATTAGGAATTTGGTCATAAAACTCATTGGAACCTTTAAAGCTTATTGAAAAATTCATAAAAAATTGGTAATTTCTAGAAAAAAATCCAAAACAAAAACCACAGATTTTGATTCCTTTTCTTTTCCTTAAATTAGCATCCTTTGAGTACCCTCTCTAATTAAATCTGAAACTCTAGTAAATTCCTTAAAAAACCTCTTTCACCAAGCAATTTTTTTCACTACCTAATGCTTTTGCTCTCCTTTCTGTTTGTGTCCCCTTGTCATCTGTGTTGTTATGCATTTATAGAAAGACTCAAAAGAGTTTCATCTCAACTAGGATTAGAAGTTTAATACCAATGATTATCATTAAAGTTAATCTTAATCACCAAAATTTTCTAGTGAAGATTATCATCGAACCATATTTCAAGTTCCTTTTAGCTTTTTCTCTTTTTCTATTTAGAAATTATCAAATAATTGAATGGAAAATAAGATAAATAGAATGAAATAAAACGAATAGATAAGTTTAGGGTAACCAACAATAAAGATAAAATAATAAAAATAATAATAGCAAAATGATAATAAAAGGATAAATAAAATTTAAAAAGAATATACACATATTCAGATAAGTACCTTGAAATAAAAGTATAAAGTAAAAAACAAAAATCCAATGATTGGGCTTGGAATGAGTTCGAGCCTAAACGATTTGGATCTCGAACTAAATAAAATACGTACAATACACAATCTGACTTGTGTATTCATAAATCGTAACTTATCTGATCCGGCTAGAAATTAATTTAATAATTTTAATTTAGTATAATATTTATAAATTTTTTTAATATAAATTATATCTTAATTATAAATAAATATAGTATTTTTATTAAGTTAATATCTTAAATTAAAGTATTAAATAATAATTTTAATTATATAATGCATATATATAAATATAAATATAAAATTAAATAAATAATAAAAAATATACTTTATATATATTTGGGTTAGGTTGGGGTGGTACCACCTAATACTCGACTCCAACCCAAACCTAATCTTAAAGAAAAATTGGCTCTAACTTGACTTTCTATTTAAAAAAAAAAAAAATTCAATTCTATCAGATTGAGGTAGATCATAATTTGTTGGGGTACGAGTTACTTTGCCATCTCTAATCTAAATAATGGGTATTTGTAGGCATTGAGTAAGAATAATTAAAATATTATTTAAGAAAACCTTTTTGCATTTAATGTATTATTTTGATCATAAAATTCAAGAGATAACACATAAATAATAAATTTCTTTTCTAACATATCACCTTGTTCAGGAGCTGGCAATATGAACTCGAACCGTAAAACTCGTTCAAAAAAGTTTGAATCTAAATCTCATCTCATTGAACCTAATTTTATAAAAAAATCATAGATTTTAATGTAAAAATCTAAAATTCAAAATGACTCAAACTTAAATAATTCAAACTTAAAAAGATATAAACTTAAAATGATTTGTACTAAAAAAAACCCAAACTTGAACTAAATTTTAAAAAAATGTTGAAATTGTTACATTTTCCATAAAATTTAAAAAATGATTTAACTAGTCTAAACTAGAACTCAACCCAAACCTAAAAGGCCTCAAACTTAAAAAGAATTGAAACTAGAATAGTGAACCTGAAATAACTTAAATCTAAAATGGTTCAAACCCAAAATGACCACAAATCGAAATGCTTGAACCTGAGCCCTCTTGAACCCACTCATTTGCCATATTTACCCTTAATCAATCTCACCTAGACCTATATAAAGGTCGAACTACCCATCTAAACTTGAAGGTTTGTCTAATATTTGATTTGAAAGGAAGTGAAAAAAAATATAAGCCTATAAAAATGGTCTGAGGATAAAAATGAGACCCATTTGAAAAATGGGCATGGCCATTTTTTTTAACATTTAAAGTTCGAGTCCAATTTGATCCATATAACATATATTATTTTATATTTATATATATTATGTAATTTATATTATTCAGGATAAATATATATAACATTGCATTGTAAATATTAGAAAAGTATGTTAAGTTATCTATGTTTCAAAAATTAGTAAAGAAAAAGATAAAATTATTAAAGATAAAATAAAAAGTAAGATGTTTTTATTTTCTTTATTTTTTTTAGAAAATATGGCGAGCTTGAATTGTACTATTTACAAACTTAGGCAGATGTGAACAAAATTTGAGTATCAAATTAGACCTAACTTGTAGAAATATACATAATGTTGATACTATGCCTAGACTCGGCTTGACCATAAACATTGATCACACTAAGATACTTATTAATATTTCCTTTAATTATTTATTTATATGAAAGATAAATTTGACTTTTGGGATAAGTTGTACAAAAGAATAGTTGTTTTTCATTTTAAAAAATAGTTCTATTTTAAACTAAAACTTTCAAATTTTATATCGTTTAAATATGGTTTAGATTACATTTAGAAAAAAAATGATAACCATATCTGAGAAGGATAAAAACCTTATTAGGATATAGTTCATATATGAGTAAAGAATCCCACATCATTAGAAAATTTAAATGGGATGTCTTATATATGCATGAAGGACCAAAGAACCTAATAGCTTAAGCTTTTGGGCTCAAATGGTATCCAACATATATGTATGGACTCTTTAATGGGCTTTAATGGGCTCCAAGTATGGTTTATCTCCCTAACAGGTGGTATCAAAGCCAATATTACAAGTTTGAGTCCCAATGGTGTTGCTAGGGGTAGATTGTTGGCAGATCAAAGGTTAGTCGAGTTCATTAACTCCATGTGTTCGAACGCGGGTATTAAAAAGTTTGACTTAGGTGTAGTGAGTATTTGATAATATGCAGAAGCAAAATAACCAAGTAGTAAGTAATGTGTTGAATCAACGTAGAGTGTAAACTTGAGGAAAGCATTAAGACAACCTAGATGGCAAGGTTGAGTGCTGTGGCTTAGCCCAAAAGCACACTAAAGACGTGAGGTTGCCTGGCTTAAATGAGGTATTGATAGGACTTACTCACATAGGGGAGCCAAGGTGAAACTTTATCAAAACTTACAAGTGAATGAGGCAGATTGTTGGGATATGGTTCACATGTGAGAAAAGAATCTTAAATCATTAGAAAATCTGAATGAGATATCCTATATATATATGAAGGACTTAAGAACCTAATAGCTTAAGCTTTTAGGCTCAAATATTATCAAACATGGATGTATGAGTTCTTTGGTGTGTTTCTATAGGCTCCAAGTATGGTTTATCTCCCCAACAAGTGGTAATAGAGTTAAGGTTATTTTGAGACATAGATATAGAAGTAGCCTAAGATAGAAGTAAATTATGTTTGAGATCATTAAGGGTGATTTCATGATAAAATTGACAGCATTAAATTATTTAATTTAGAAGCCTACAATGAAAAACCATTTATGCTATAAAGATTTGTATGAGCCAATATCGGATGATTCGGTTAAACCAACAGATATGAAAGATGAAAGTTGGAAGAAGTTAGATAAAAAAACACTGGCTACATTTAGAAAATGGGTTGATATCAGTGTGTTTCATCATGTAGCGTAAGAGATAGATGCCCCTATTGTTTGAAAAAAATTAGCAGCATTATATAAGAGAAAATATGTATGAATAAAGTAATGCTTGTTAAAAAGCTTTCAACTTTACAGTACAGGATGGATGATCAATTATAAAGCACTTGAGTAATTTTTAAGATATATTTAATTTGATGACTACTATAGAGTTTAAGATGGATGATGAAATAAATGCATTATTTCTTTTGGGTTCATTGCCAGACAATTAGAATACTCTAGTTGTGATTGTTCTTAATTTAGCTCCTGATTGCTAAGTGACATTAGAGATGATAAAGGATAGTATTCTTAATGAAGAAGCAAGGTAAAAAGATTTAGACCTTGAAAATCAAGCTCTGGTCATAGAGAATAAGGGTAGAAAATCGACAAAGGTTAGAACTCAAAAGGTCATAATAAGTTTAAACATAGATCTAAGTCCAAAAATAAAGTAAAGTGCTTCTATTATGGTAAAGTAGGTCATATAAAATGACATTAAAAAATCTTGAAATAAGAGTAAAAAGATAAGAAAGATAATAGTTCAGATGGTGGTAATGTTGTAGCAGTGAATTCATATAGTGATTTAGTTACTTGAATTTGTACACATGGTGATTGTAATCATGTTGGTGAGTTCGACATTAAGTGGATAGTTGACATAGAAGTGGCATATCATTGTGTTCTTAAGAGGAAGTTGTTTACAATTTACAAAGTAGGAGACTTTGGTTGCATCAAAATAGAAAACAAGAGTGTGTCATAGATGGTTAAGATTGGTGATATTGTTGTACAAACTAGTATGGACTGCATGTTGATTTTGAGGGATGTTAAACACATTTTAAATATAAGAATAAATTTACTTGCTATTAATGTTTTTGATAAGGAATGATATAAGAGTCGACAAAAGAATGGGCAGTGGAAGCTTCTCAAAGGATCTATGATTATTGTAAAGGGAAAATTATGCTACACAATGTATAAGACATGGATGCAATTGAAAGGCAACTAGATAAATATCGTTAAGGATGTTGCTTCAACAAACTTGTGGCATAAGAAGCTAGCACATATGAGTGAAAAAAGGTTAAAAGTTTTGGCAAGGCAGTTTCTCGATTCTTGTGATCATTATTTGTTTGGTAAACATCATGGAGTTTCTTTTCGTAAGAGTTTTTAAAGAAAATAAAATAGATTAAAACTGATTTATTTTGACGTATGTGGTCCTATTGAGGTTGAGTCATTAAAGGACAACAAGTATTTTGTCACTTTTATTGATGATGCTTCACATAAGACTTGAGTGTGTATGTTGAAAAATAAAAGTTAGATATTACAGTATTTTTAAAAATTTCATGCCATAGTGAAAAGGATGATAGAGCCACCCTTGAAGTGTATTTGGACTGATAATAGTAGGGAATACACATTTAAAGACTTTGAAGAGTACTGTTTAAAGTATGGGATTAGGCATGAGATGACAGAACCTGAAACACCCAGCATAATGGTGTAGCTAAAAAGATGAACCACACCATTGTGAAAAAAGTCAAATGTATGTTGAGGATGGTAAAATTACCAAAGCCATTCTGAGGTGAAGTAGTCAACATAGCTTGTTATTAGCTTAACAAATCACCATCAGTTCCTTTAGGCTTTAACATTCCAGAAAGAGTGTGAACAAGGAAAAATGCTTCATACTCTTAATTGAAAGTTTTTAGGTGTAAAGTATTCATATATGTGTAAAAAAAACAGAGGTCAAAGCTTGACAGAAAAGCCACACAATATGTATTTGTAGGATATGGTGATGAGAAATTTGACTATAGGGTAATTGATCTAGTGAAGAGAAAGATAGTCAAAAGTAGAGATGTGATCTTCTATGAAAAAAAACCATAACAGACCTCGAGAAAATGAGAAGACTACACAGGTTACTATTGAATATAATATTTTAACACCGACAAGGGTTTTATAGAAAAGAGCCACAGATGATGAAAATGAATAAAAAACAGAACTTGGGGATATGAAAGAGCCAACCGCAGTTAGTAATGAACCAGATGTAATCAGTTTTGAACAGGAAAAGCAATTCTCTTTTCCTGAGAGTGTTGAACAAAGGAAGCTACCTTTGATATCGGGTGGTGTAGAGTTTCAAGTTAGGAGATCTACTAAAGAGCATAAGTTATCTGTCATGTATCCAAGTTTAGATTTTATTTTAGTTATCAGTGAAAGAGAGCCAGAGATCTTTCAAGATGTGCAGACTACTCAAAATAGAGAGCACTGGTTAAAAGTAATGAAAAAAAAGATGGAGTCATTGTGAAAATATGGTACATATGATCTTGTTAAATTTTCAAAAGGAACGAGTCCATTTAAAAATAAATAGGTGTTTAAGTTAAAAAAAATGGTGATAAGCTAGTGAGGTACAAAACTAGATTGGTGGTGAAAGGTTTTTCTCATAAACTAGGCATCAATTTTGATGAGATCTTCTCTCCAATCATGGAGATAAGTTCCATTCGAGTGGTACTAGGATTAATAGCTAGTTTGAATTTTAAGCTTGAGCAACTTGATGGCAATGTTACATTCTTATATGGTGACTTGTAGGAAGACATTTATATGAATCAACCTAAGAGCTTTGAAGTGAAAAGGAAAGAGCATTTAGCTTACAAACTAAAGAAAAGCTTTTATGGCTTGAAACAAGCTCTGTGATAGTGGTACAAAAAGTTTGATTCTTTTATGGTGAGCCATAACTATAAAAAAATGGCAGTGGATCTTTATGTATATGTTAGAAAATTCTTTGATGGTAACTTCATTATTCTTTTATTATATATTGATGATATATTGATTGTGGGACAATATACTGGTATAATTTGTAGGTTTAAAGAACAATTATCTAAGTCCTTTAACATGAAAGATTTAGGTCCAGCAAAGTAGATTCTCGGTATGGATATTATCCAGGATAGGAAACTAGAAAGCTGTGGTTGTCACAGGAAAAGTATATTGAACGAGTGCTTAGTAGATTTAACATGCAATATGCTAAATCAATTAGCAGTCCACTTGCCAACCATTTTCATTTGAGTAAAAAATCTTGTCTGGTGATTAAGGAAGAGTAACTAGCTATGTCTAGTATTCCTTATTCTTTTGTAGTTGGTTATTTAATGTATCTTATCGTTTGGACATGGCCTAACATTACTCGTGCAGTTGGTGTAGTGAGCAAATTTCTTTCTAATTCAGGAAATGTTCATTAGGAAGCACTAAAATGAACTTTTAGATATTTAAGGGATACTTCAAAAATATGCTTGAGTTATGGAGTTTCACAACCAATTCTAAAAGGGTTTACTGATGCTAACATAACAGTTGATCTTGATGGTAAAAAATTTACTTTTAGGGTATTTGTTCACTTTTACAGGAGGAGCTATGTCTTGGTAGTCTAAGTTATAGAAGTCTTTTGCTTTGTCAACTACAGAAACTGAGTATATTGTAGCAATCAAAGTAGGTAAAGAAATGTTTTTGATGAAATGTTTCTTTCTTGAATTGGAGTTGAATAAAAAAGAGTATGTAGTGTTTTGTGATAGTCAGAGTGCTTTAGATTTGATTAAGAATGCTATGTACCATGCTAGAACAAAGCACATTGATATTAGATATCACTAGTTATGTTCAGTGATTGAAGAATAGCAAATGCTATTGAAGAAAGTTCATACTGATGAGAATGTAGTAGATATGTTGACTAAGAAACTTTCTAGGGAAAAGTTTGAACTCTACAATAACTTGACTGAAATGATTTCTTTGGCCAAGGTAAATTCTAAATAAAATTGCTATGGTGATGAATTTTCTCCTAATGGAACTGGAGGGGGAGATTGTTAGAAAAGTAGGGTTAGGCCTATATAGTTGGGTTTGGACCAATCAAAGGCCATGGGCCTTAGTTTTTCTTTTTACGCAGAACCCTAGCTGCTTAATAAAAGAAGATGGAGTCGTAAACCTAGAAAAAGAAAGGAGAAAAAAAAAAAGCCAAGAAAATAAAGAGAGAAAGGGAGAAGAAAGGGTAGGTTGAACGAAAGTCGATCCGTGGTTCGATTGAGCTAAAATTTTATCAGCAGATTTATGATTTAGAGTTCTACATTCTGAATATGCAGATAGGGTTTGAAGCTCTCTCGAAGCAAATCTAGGGTATATTTATTTAGTCACCTATTTGGTGAGATTTCTCCAATTGTCTCTCTAATTGTTGATTAGTTCTAATTTTAGCTAAAAAAGAACTTTGTATATCCATTATTTGATAGTGGAGATTTTTTTTGGTGATCTATGATTTTTTTCCTTTACACTGGAAGGTTTTTCACATAAATCTTGGTATGCTTTTTTTTTTTTCTACATTGTTGATTGTTGATTGTTATCAATTACTATGGGTTTATTGCAATATATTGCTTCTACGTTGTTGTGTTTATTACTTCAAGCGCAATAAACCTAAACTTTAAATATTGTTAAGAAATGAGTCAATAGTGCACAGAAAAAAAAAATCAGCTTCATATTTTAAAATAAATTTTATACTTACTAAATTTCTTAAACAAAGGGGAAAAAAGTGAAAGGGATTAAATCCAAATTTTTAGAGAGGGAAAGTAGAAGCCCCGGAGAGGTTACTAACGGTTTGGCTCAATTTTCTAGTCTCTATCAATTCAAATACAAACCAAGTGAGAGTGACTCATTACGTCTAGATCGTTCTAGTTTGTTTGCTTTGGATTTCGTCTCTTAAGCTTAACCCGTCTTGAATATGCTATATATAATAACTCCCACCATCTTGTCCTACGTACGCAACTCAACTCCTTTTCTTGTTTTCCTAATGGAGTCAACTGCCTCTGCCTCTACGCATCTCCTTTCCTCTACCCTTGAGATTGAAGATCAAAGACTCAATCAAGATTCTTCTATCGACTCATCTTTTCTCGAAAACCAGACCAACGTACCCAAAGAATTTCTTTGGCCCAAAGTTGATTTAGTTAATGCCCATCAAGAGCTTTTCGAGCCACTTGTAGATCTTGAAGGGTTTTTTAGGGGTGATGAATTGGCAATTCAACAAGCTGCCGAAGTCATTAGGGCTGCTTGCTTAAGCCATGGTTGCTTTCAAGTGATAAATCATGGGGTTGATTCACAGCTCATTAGTGCTGCATATGATTACCTGAATCGTTTCTTTCAATTACCTGTTGGCCAGAAATTAAGGGCTCGAAAGACAAGCACTGCTGGATTAAACACCTTGAGCTATTCTGGTGCACATGCTGATCGTTTCGCTTCAAATTTGCCATGGAAGGAGACCTTAACTTTCTGGTTCGAAGAGAATCTGAAGGAATCCAGTGTGGTAGATTTGTTCAAATCCAGTTTAGGGGATGATTTTGAAGAGATGGGGTAAGAATTCTAATGAAAATTTGCACTTACTTTATAGTTACCCACTTACCCTAACCCTAATTTGTGTTTATTAACATACAAACAACAAATTTTTGCTCAACAAAGTTTCTCCATTTTGTAGCATGATCTATGAAAAGTATTGTGAAGGAATGAAGAGCTTAGCACTAGTAGTGATGGAAATATTGGCAATAAGCTTGGGAGTTGATCGACTGCATTATAAAAAGTTTTTTCAGGATGGTCGATCTATAATGAGATGTAACTATTATCCTCCATGCCCTGAGCCAGGTCTCACATTTGGCACTGGACCTCATTGTGACTCCACATCTCTAACCATTCTTCACCAAGACGAAGTTGGAGGTTTGGAAATCTTTGCAAACAACAAATGGCAGATTGTTCGACCTCGTCATGCTGCCCTAGTAATCAACATTGGTGAGACCTTCACGGTGGGTTTCCACACTTTCCATGAATAAGTTGAGATTTTCAACTTGTTTTTTCCTTTACTATTGTGAGACACTATCATTACAAGACAAACTTTTATACTCCATACCCGACTGCGTAATCTGTCCCATGATCGTATGATCCTTTAAATGGTTTGGCCATTTTTTGGGTACATTGATAGATATTATTAAGTCATTATCGTAGGAACCTTTCATTAGTTGATTTGCTGATAATATATCAATTAGTTGAGAAGCCAAGTTTGCCAGTTGGTAAACGGTTTATATATCTCTTGTCCTAATAATTTCGTATTCCTACACTAGTCTGGTTGCATGAATACTCAAAGATTGTTTAAGTACTTGGTACTTGAATTGGGATAGTTTAGACATGGGTTTATCCTTGCTAGTAAGAGCCCCTAAAATATTAATTTGTTGCAAACTTACACATATGAATTGTTGCCATTGAGATTAGGCTTTTGATTATAGATGATTCTGGGCCGAAGGTTAAAGAAAAAAAACCTTCCTCAAGCATAAGAGAGATAATTATAGCGTCTGTCGAAATCATTCTGTTTGTCAAGGACTTCTATTTTAGTATATGTATTGTTCATACATACATTTTCCATCTTGATTCGAGGAATTATATATTTTTTATCAGTATATGTTGTCTTTTAACCAAGTCAAGACTATGTTAAATCAATTTTTATATAGAGTTTATATTTGATATATTGTTAGTATATAAATTTTATATATTTTTTGTAAATCAGATGATGTCATATCATTAATAAAATTAATCAAATGATATCACCTCATTAACGAGTAAGTTTTTTTAAAATATAGTAAGTTTTTGTACCTTTATTTTGAGGGTTGAAATTTTTTTTATTAATGAATTAGTATAATTTGATTTACATTGAGAGTGTATAAAGTTTATATATTGATAATGTATCAAATATAAACTCTCGTATGCTTGAGGACTGACATCTGAAGTTTTTTTTTTTATTCAATAAAAAAATGCTTTTTGAGGTTTTATATATGTCTTAAATTAACTCGTGGGTTTTATACAAGTTCATGAATAAAAATTCTGAGGTGTTTTAGTTGGTTTAGGATTTAATGATCAATAAAGTATATTTATTAATTGTCTGTCATTTTCTAACAATTCCGCATCTTAGAGGTTGGCAGGATCAAACACGGAAGAAACTAGCCAAAAGTACAATAAATTGTTTTTTGTGGCCACACTGACGAGGAATTATATGCAATGGTGGGAAATATAGGATGCATTAGTGATATTGTTGACAACTAAGCAATAAACAAATAGTTCAAGCTAGGATATTTCTTGCCCAAGTTGACAAGGGAAGACTGCTGTGGTGGCCATATATGTTTATTTAATAGTAATATCTCCTGTTTTGTGAATTTGAGTGGACATGTTAATTTATGTTGATGTCATGTTTTTCGGTGTAAGACCTTGCACTCATGCAAATAGATATAGCTATGGCTAGGAACTGATTAGTTATGTTGGATGGTGGCTGCAGGCATTATCAAATGGGAAATACAAGAGTTGCCTGCATAGGGCAGTAGTCAACAGCGAGAGGGCCAGAAGATCATTGGTATTCTTTCTTTGCCCACGAGAAGACAAGGTAGTGAGACCCCCGGAGGACCTTGTGCACGGTGAAGTGACCCGAGCTTACCCAGACTTCACGTGGTCGGATTTCCACCTTTTCACCCAAAAATACTACAGAGCCGATGCTCATACTCTCCACAACTTCACCAAATGGCTCTTATCTTCCAAACCGATTCACGACCGAGATTAATTAGTATCATCTCTTGCTTCTTTCCTATATATATAGCTCTTTGATAAATTAATCAATTAATTACATTTATGTATGGTGTCAATGAATGATTATTATTTTAGATGAACTAACTAGTTTTTGACCCATGGGATGCATGATTATTTTACTTATTTAAATATGTGTTTACAGAGCAAAATTTGAATTTTTTTCTTCAATTATATGCAAGTCTTTAAAATTTTATGACATATATAAAATATAAATATATTTTCAATTAACATATCATAAGAAAATTAAATTTTACTATTATTATCTTGATCAAATGTTTAAAGCAAATGTAAAATAGAAAAAAAAAAAAAGAGATATTAGATATGGATTGAAAGCAAAAAAGAATTGAATATAACTATAATATTGGATTTTTAGAAGAACATAAAAATATAATATTGAATAATCAATTAAATAATAAAAAATATTAACATTGGAGTATTTAAGAAACTTTATTTCATTAAGTTTTTCATGCTTGTCCTTAATTCACTTTAACAATGGGGTTAATAATTGATTAATAATAAAAAATATGTATAAAACAGGATCTCAAATATGAATAGTCATACCTAAGTTTCGCTTAGATATTGGAGAGTTAAGGTGATTTCGTTGTATTTAAGAATCTATTTTTAAATTTATATTTCATTATTATATATAGCATATATTAGCTTAAAGACGTTTATTTGCTATTGTTTGCACTCATTCTGCATATTTATTTGCTACTTGATAGTATCACCATTTACTTTTTTTTTGCACAAAATGTTCTTTTACCTACTTTAAAAAAGTAAAGTTATAAAATAAAACAAAAATAACATCTTGAACGGAACAGTTCTTGATATTCTGCCTAGATGTTGGAAAGTTATCAACAATTTTCCTTCCCAAAGAATGTTATTTTCATTTTCAAGGGATGTTGTGGTAAATGTCAGTTAAAAGCATTATCTTTAAAGTTCTACCTAGATGTTGGAGAATTTTAAGATAATTCTTTAATTTAAAGATTTCCTTGATACTCCTAAATAAAGAATTTTGATAAAATTAATTTTTTTTAAAAATAGCAAAAGGGAATTATTATTAAATTTCAAACCAAAACCATTTCATTCAACACCAAAATAGTGTATGATTAAATGGTACCAATTTATGGGCATTGTGGTGGTGCTAATCCTTCCCCATGCGTAATCAACTCCCGAGCCCAACTTGATTTTTTGTATATCAAAATTTATCTTTTTGCTAAACTATAAACCTGTTTTATAGTTTTATTAAAAAGATAAACTTTTGGATGATCAATCACACCCTAAAAAAAATTGGTGGTGACTTTTTTTATTTTTTTATTTTAAAATCCTTTACATCTGACGGTCCCAAAATCATTCCAACAGCTTGGTGACTCCACTAGAGATGTTTGAAAGTCAGACCAAAATTTTAATTATGCGCTATTAATAATTGTTGGATTTAATTAGTTTTATTTGATATTTAATTTAATTCCCTTTATTTTAATTTTTCAAAAAAATATATACAAGTTAATAAATAAAATAAATTGTATGTTAGTTATTATTTTGTTTTAATTTTGTGCTTATGATTTATTTATGATATTTTGATTAATATGTCAGTTTGCACACTTTTGCATATGTTTACATACATGAGCTCTAGACCAAGGCTCCATCCTTTTAGGAGGAAGTGAAGTAGCTACACTATCATGAGATGATAACCTCCACATTTGCTAGTGAAACACTCTCACTCAGATTGAACCCTTTCTGTTGTAGCCTATAATGGGTGGGGATCGGGGAGCCTTACTAGTCTATAATAAATGATGATGTAAGGAATAGTCTGGGAACTTAGATAAATATATCCCAACCTAACATATTGAGAGCTATAGGAAGCCTGCCTAGGATAGAGCCATGCCACCTTTTTAGAAAATTACCAAAAGTTAGGACATTATACATTATATTATTTTGTTGTATGGTTGTCATATTATTTCTTTTACTTGTTTGTTTTAAATTCTTGAGTCATTTTATTTTTTTATATATTCTTTGATTGTGTGCATTATATTTTAAGATGTGGTATTTATTTTAGGTCAGTTATTGAAAAAAAAAAAAGAAAGGTGAAAAAAAAAGGTTCTCATGGAGCCATTGGTGATGTCAACCTTTTGTAAAAATCATTAGAAATCCAAAGCCATGCCTTTTTTTTCTTTTATAGAAATTATCTAAATTAGGATAGGTGGGGCACTTTGATACAGTTTGTGTTTAAGGGTAATAATAGTGTAGTGTAAATAAAGTTAGGATAAACAAAAAAAGATGAAAAAAAAAAGAAAAAAGCAAATAAAAAAGGATTTAGAATAAGTAAGAAGTTTGTTTTCCTTTTGGAATTTAGTCATTCCATTCATCATTAGGTTGGTTTGTATATTTTTGGGTTTTTCCATTTTTGTATATATCTTTGTATCATTATCATATTCAAGCATTGATAGACATATCACATGTAAATTAGGAATTGTGTCATTCATTCAGCAAGAATAATAGCATAAGTATTGTTGGTGTTAAACCTTTGAAATAATATTTTTGTTAGTGAGTATAAAAAGCTAAAAATATGAAAGATCAATTGGAAGCTCGAATTAGTGCATTAGAATGAAATCAAGAAGAGTTTGGTCATGACATTCCAGAGGTAACAAAACAACTCGCTGAGTTTACAATGATTGTGAATAGACTAAAAAAATTTACTTTGACACCTTCTTAAAAATCCTTACCAACTTTAGCTCAAGTGAGTCTTATGAATTCATGGAGTCATGATTAACTGATTCCCATTAGGCTTGGTAAACTTTCAAACCATGCTGAATCATTCTATGGTTTGGGCAATAATGAAAGTCTTGACAATATCATGAAAGGGATGAGTGATCTACTATTCAAGTGTTTGAGCTCTAAAATTTAATTTTCAAGATGAGGTTACTAGGTTTCATGCAGCCTTCACTAATTGTTTCAAGCTTAAACTTGCATTCAAATCCTTCCCATGACTGTTTTTGGCACTTTCCCAAACATCTATGATCAGGCCCTCAAATTTCATACAATTTCCAAGAAGTCCATATCTGAACTAAAATCTTCAGCCTTTCATTCCCCAACCACCTATTTAGCCAATTGCTCAAGTCTGAACTTTTGCACCACTATCAAATCCTAAGACTCCTGATCAATTTGTTACCCAAAAGTTACCCAAGAAAAAGAAATAGTGAGATATTCTCCCATTTCATAATTTTTTTTTCTTTTTCTTTCCTATATGTTTGAGAGACACCTTATTGTTCTTATGCCTCTATAGCCTTTAAAGCTTCCGTACCCAAAATAATTTGACCTAAATGTAAGATGTGAATACCATAGTAGGAATATAAGACATTCCATAGAGAATTGTGAAAGTTTCAAGCATAAGGTAAAATCATTCATAAATGCAAAATGGTTCGATCCAACTACAATAAAAGATTAAAAGACCTAGGAATAATGGGAAAAGGATTGCAAAATGATAAACATGGATGGGACTTTTATTTAAAGAGGGCTTTAAGTGATAGGCTATTTGAAAAATAAAATGCCTTATGAATTTTTTCTATTTGAAATTTTTTTATGTTGACATGACATTGTTTGTTAAACTTAGATATGTGAATTATGGTTCATCTTTCATTTTTGCCTTTTTGCCAATTTTCATAATTTTCATTAAAGAGTTTTGGCAGTCATGCATTCGGTCATTCATTCATTCATTCATTTGTGCATTCATTCATTCATTCATTCATCCATTTATATATTCATTCAATATAATGCAATTCTCATGTGCTCTAAAAGAAAGAATTTTTTCAAAAATAATCTTTGTGATTTCTTTTGAGAATCTGAGGAATATTGATCGGTTTAGGAGAGATAGAGAAGATTATTAATGGATAGTGTGCTTAAGGAAATAATCATCCCAAAGAACCTGGCTTAGAACTCATAAGGAAAAAATCAGAGAATCTGAATGAACAGAAAAAGTACAATCTCTTGGAAGAAAGAGTTTGAGCTATTGAGGGTAAGGATGAATCTTATGATTTAAAGGAATTTCAACTAGTTCCAAATGTGGTTATTCTGCTCAAGTTCAAAGTTTTGATGTTTGAAAAGTATAATGGAACTGGATGTCCTAAAATACATTTGGCTTAATATTGTCACAAAATGGTTGGGTATAATGGTGACGAAAACCTGCTTATTCATGTATTTCAAGAAAGTTTGACTATGGCAGTAGCTAATTGATATTATAGTTTAAAAAGTAGTCAAATTCATACTTGGAGGGATTTATCATAGGCATTCTTGAAGCAATACTAGTACATATTAGAGTTAGCTTTAGACCGATTAACCTTTCAAAATATGAGAAAAAGCCTAATGAGAGCTATAAAGAATATACTGTGAGATGGAAAGAAATGGCATCACGAGTGCAACCACCTTTTACCAATAAGGATTTGAATTCCCTGTTTGTGGATAACCTTCATTCTCCCTATTATGATAAGTTGATTAGCAATACTTCGTCAAGGTTTGTAGATTTATTGTTTGCTGTGGGTAAAATTAAGGATGGGATAAAAAGAGAAAGAATTATAGATGTTAGTGATGAAATAAAGGGAGATATTTTTGCTAAACAAGCCCAAGAAACAATTGTTAAAGGGCAAAATGAGAGAAACTTCACTATGATACAAGAAGATTTAATAGACGACTATTTACAATAGTCACCATATTATCCCCAACCAATATTTCAGATCGATGATTTTCCCTAACCATTTCATCTGTGTGCTTCAATTCGTTCACCATAAATAATTATAGAACCAAGGATCAACTCAAGCCATTCACGAAGCTGTAAAAGAAAAAAAGTCAAAGTATATCATTCACTTCCAATACCTTACGCTGAGCTTTTTATGTTACTAGTTAAGAATCATATTATCTCTGTTGTTCCTGTAAGACCCAGAAAGCCTTCATACCCAAAGTGGTATGATCTTAATGCTAAATATGAATTTCATGATAGAGTTAAAGGGCATTCCATAGAAAATTATACTGTCTTTAAGGATATAGTTCAAGCTTTGATCAATGTGGATGCTGTAAAGTTTAAAGAGCTGGTTGGTGGTTATGATGATTGATAGTAGTAGATTTACAAGTTAGTGATGCCAAAGTTGAAACGTCAAGAGGGAAACTTTTGTTTATGTAACTTTGAATGTCATCTTAAGAGTATCATCATGATGGTAAATTTTTTGGTTCAGTTCGAAGGTTTGCATTGCATGAGTAAAGATTATGCATCATAGTATTTTGTGGTTATATTTTCATTTAAGGTCTTTTATTTCGTATAAGTTATTGATATATGGTTGGTTTTCTTTTAAAAAAAAAAATTAATGAAAAGGGAATATGTTAGATATGAATAAAGCTCTACATAGCTAAGTACCAAGGCTATAGAAAATGCCTTAAAAAAATAAAAAAAAAATAAAAAAGGAAAAAAAAAAAAAGTTTTGAGTCTAAGATGAATTGGCGATCACTATTAGGAATTTCCCAAATACCTAAACATTATTGCTTTAATCATTCAATTGACCACATTCATCAGCTATGACCCCTCGACAGCCTTGAATTCAAATTTGTGAACCTTGCTTTCACTTGATATTGTTATTATATCAAAGTGCAATATTCTTTTCTAAGGTAATGAAACAACCATTAAAAAAATGTGTGGTTCCTAGAAAAATCAAGTGTATATGACTTTTTTTTAAGAATTCAAATGTTGTAATTTGATGTGTAAAAATTATGTTGCAGTTTCAAAATTTTCAAACCCAAGTTTTGTAAAATGAACTCAAACATATTACCCTTTCAGGTTTTTATCCCAAAATTGACTTGATCCTTCGTACAAAGGTATGTTTGTCAAAAAAGAAATACCTCATTGCCTCTAAGGCAACTTGAGTTATGATTAACCCTTTTGTTCTCTTTTTGTAGAGTAACTTAGATCATCTAATATCTTAAACATGTTTACCCCACATAATCCTTTTTTTATCCATTCCATATGATATTTCTCTTGTAATTACTTTCATTGAGGGTGATTCGTTAAAATGGGGCATCTTCCATGAAATGTATTACTGGCAAAATGAATTTAGGTGTGAGCTATAGGGGCATGTCAAAAAAAAAAGAAAAAAATTAAAGAAAAAAATGGTTATGACATCATGCATTTAGAAAATTTGAGCAAATTTAAATAAAGTCTTGATAAAGTCAAAGTTTTGGAAAAGCGATGGAAAAAAACCTAAAATAGAAAAAGCTAATAATTAAAAAAAAACACAAAAATTTTTTAAATAAAAACCTTTCTTCAAGTTTATTTTCCTAAAGAGAATTGCTCTTCAATTTAAGTGTATGTGCTTAAAATGATAAATGGCCATATTTCATTATCCTTTCACAAAAATAAAAATTTATCATTTGTTACCTCTTTAAGCCTGATTTAATTTTTTAAAAATAAACCCTGACTAAGGATCACCCTCCACATTGGGGGGCAAAAAAGAATGCATTTGAAGGTTAAGAATGGAATGTCTAATGGAATCTCATATGATATGAGCAAAAGTCTAATATAAAAGTTCATAAAAGTTTTGAATCTACTCAGTGAAAGAATGCAAAAAAAAAAAAAAAAAAGAACGGAAGAATAAAAAAGAAAAGAAAAAAGAAATGAATTGGTGGAAAGCATAAAAAGGAATATACCTTAGAGGATATCTTTTAAATGAAAAATGATCTTTAGTTTCAAATACCCTTAAATACTTGTTTTGGGCCTTTCTATCTTTTTTTTTTGGTAACCATGAACCTTAACCTATATTACAACTTTTGAAAAGCCCATATTGGATTAAGTATGAAGGTTTAAACTTGAAGAGTTTCTCTTGAAAAATAAACATGAATCTTTTGAGTTCTTTTTTATTATCTAATTTCCTGTTTGAGCCGTTAAACCCTTTCATAAAAATTCTTTTCCTGTTTCGGATTAGGTTTGAATTTTTTTAAGTGCATGGTGTGTGTAAAAAAAAATCAAATCAAAAGAAAGGGAAAAAGAAAAAAAAATACAAATAAAAGTAGCTTTAGGGTGAAAAACCTCAAAATGGTAGTCTAGAAAAACCTTTAAAAGGCTATTCATAATGCTAAATATGGTGGATACTGAACAAAGGTAAAGCTAAACCTTTTTGAAAGATCTGAAATATCAAAGCTACAGAAGTCTAAGAAGGGTTGATTTCAAAAATCTTAACTTTTGTTCATTCCTAAATAACCTTTTAAAATCTCAAACCCTTACAATTGACCTTGATATATGTCAAAATGTCATATTTGGAGATTAAAAAAATATTGAATATGTTTGATTTTCAAGGAATTCATGTTTTTAGAAAAGCTTATGTTTTATCTATGAGCTTGCATGAAAAATTATATGTCTCTTTCACCCATTTCAAGTGTTGAAACCTTTTGAATAAACAAAAATCTCTCTTTATAGAACCATTACATCCATTTGAAAAGAAAATTCTCACCTCTTTCATTTTTGATAGTGATTACTAAATTTAAAAGAAAAAATTCAAGCCCAATTTAGCTGGCCTCAATGAAGTCTTAAGCCCAGATGAGTTGGCATCAATAAAGTTTTAAGCCCAATTTAATTGACATGTAACCCAAATTATTTGGCACCAATGAAGTTTTAAACTCAGTTTAGTTGGCACTAATGAAAAGTTAAGCCTAATATAGCTGGCACGTAAGCCTAGATTAAATGGCATATAAGCCCATATTAGCTAGCACAATAAGCCCAGTTTTGCTAGCATAATAAGCCCAAATTAGTTGATATATATAAGCCTAGATTAGCTGAAAAAGTATATACCCCTTTTATCACTTTTAAATGTTGGAATTTTTTTTAAATTAGCATGAATCTTTGGGTGCTAAATCAACCAATTCATTGAAAGAGATTTTTCATTTTTTTCATTTCTAATAGGAATTGTTAGTTTCCCAAAAAAATTCAAATCTATAAAGAAGGTTTAAGCCCAAATAGTTGGCCCTTAATTTTAAAGCCCGATTTATCTAGTCCTCGAAGAAAGATTTAAGCCTTTACTCTTAAGCCCAATTTATCTGGCCCTTAATGAAATCTTAAGTCCAGTTTATCTGACCTTCAAAGAAGATTTAAGCCCAATTTATTTGGTTTTTAAAGAAGATTTAAGCCTAGTTTATCTGGCCATCAATGAAGTTTTAAGCTTAGTTTAGCTAGCTTTTAAGAAAATTTTAAACCTAATTTATCTAGCTATTAATGAAGTTTTAAGCCTAGTTTATTTAGCCCCAAATGAGATTTTAAGCCCAGTTTAGCTAGCCCTTAATGAAATTTAAGCCCAGCTTATCTGGCCTCAAAAAAAGATTTAAGCCCAGTTTATCTGGCCCTTAAGCTTAGTTTATCTGGCCATCAATAAATTTTTAAGCCAGTTTAGTTGGCATGTAAACCCATATAAATGATTTCTTAATTTCGACTTGCGGTGTTATCCTAGCCTATTTTTCACTTTTCAACTTGCGATGTTGTCTTGGTTGATTCTTTACCTTTCGACTCACAATATTGTCCCAATTGATTCTTTATTTTTTAACTTGCAGTGTTATCCTGGATGATTCTTTACTTCTCGACTTGTGATGTTGTCCTGGTTGTTTTCTTATTTTTTGACTTACGATATTGCCTCGGTTGACTCTTTACCTTTTGACTCACTGTGTTGTCTCGGATAATTTTTTACTTCTCGACTCGTGGTGTTGTTCCGGTCATTTTCTTATTTTTTGACTTATGATGTTGTCACAGTCGATTTTTTAATTTTGATTCGTGATGTTATCCTGATCGATTCTTTATTTTTTGACTTGTGGTGTTATCTCGATCAATTCTGTAAGACATTCGACCATAACCTTTAAGATCTCTAGGCATAATTTTGATTCACGGTGTTATCCCAATCGATTCTTTATTTTTCAACTTACGATATTGTCTCGATCGATTTTATAAGACTTCCGAGCATAATTTCGATTCATAGTGTTATCCCAATCAATTCTTTATTTTTTGACTTACAGTGTTATCCCGATCAATTCTATAAGACCTTCGGGCATAATTTTTAAGACCTCTGGGCATAACCTCTAAGACCTCCAGGCAAAAAATGTTTAAATTTTCAAATTTCATTGCCTCTGATTAGAGAAGCATTAAAAAATTTTGAGATTTATAAAACTTCTGAGCATAATCTCTAAGACCTCCAAGCATGATCTCTAAGACCTCTGGGTATGATTTCGACTCACAATATTGTCCTGGTTGATTTTTTACTTTTCAACTTATGGTGTTGTCTTGATCATTTTCTTAATTTTGACTTGCGATGTTGTCCCAGTCGACTATTTACTTTTTGACTCACAGTGTTATCTTGGTCATTTTCTTATTTTTCAACTTGTGGTGTTGTCCCAGTCCTTTTCTTTATCACTTGATTTGTGATTCAATTCCAAAAAAAAAAAAACAAAAAAAATATTTGAAAAAATTTTAAATTGTTATTCAGGACAAAATTAATGTCTTTGTTTTTGCCATATTCTTAATTTTCAATAATGTGCAAAAAAAGACAGTTGTAGACACCGAATTTTGTCTGAGTCTACTGGATTAATTTTTCTTTTCAAGTTTTGTTTATTAATATTAAAATAAATTAATAATTAAATATAATAATTAATAAAAAACAAAAAAATAGAAATAGAAAAAAATAGAAGACTGGGGTGGTAGGCAATGGTGCCTTGCATGGCACCACTAGCCACTCACCCCACTGTTTACCCTCTGTTCACCCATTGACCATACCCTGCACTGCCAGAACCTTTAGCCTACCATATCCTGCAAACCTTGTTCACCCCATCAGTACTCCTGAACCACCACGCCACAGCTTTATGCCATGTCAATCTTAGATCTTTACAAAAACTAGTTTGAATTCCTAATTGAGGATCCCTTTGAGCCTTTGTGCTCTAACCCAAGCACTGATCCCCCTCTTCCCTTCCCTCAGACAAAAATTCCCACACTTAGAAACTAAAAAAGCCATTCATACCCAAAACCCTGACTAAACTCTCCATCCATCAGGGAACCAAAACACACCAGAAAAAACCCATATCCAGAACACAAATAAAACCAAAAACGACAACCACAGTCATCCCTGTAAGGAGGAACCTCAGTGCCAAGCCCCTACAAATAAGTAAAAAAATCAACCATTAGTTTCATTTTTTTTAAAATAAAGAAAAGAAGACCGAAACCTTGAACCCTTATCTATGCCGATTGGGGCTTTTTTTGGTAAAAAGAAGGTCAAAACCGAAAAGAGGGCATTAAGAAGGATTTTTTTAGCATTCTAGCATTTTTCGGCCATCGATGGTGGTGACCAGGCAAAGACGAACGTGACAGTCAAACGCCAGACACTGGCAGAGCCCTGAAAACTCTCCCATGAGCTTTGAATTTTTTTTTTTTTTTTTGCAGAAGGGACAGAATGAACTGAAAAATAATTTGGTTTCATACAAAAAGCCAAAGCCCAAAACAATGTCGTTTTAGAGCAGGGCCGCGCGTCAACCCCGATTTGACCCAGGATCCATGCAACCTGACCCGTGCTTCAGCCAGTGCTCAACCGGTCCAAATAGATCGCCATTGAATCGATTTGGATTGGTTTGAATTGTCAAATTGTTGAGTCGATTAGACTGATTGTTGACTGAACCGTTGAGCAATCCAGTTCAGGTTTTTGTTTTTGAATTTTTTGAAATTTATTTTTAATATTATTCTTGTAATTTTAAATGTTATCATTAATATTTATACATGTTAAAAAGTTTAAATTTGCTAGAATAAATTTTTATAAATGATTAATCAATAGATAAAAATAAGTAATGAAATATATAGTTAAATTTTATATTTTTCTAATAAATCTTGTAGAATAATAATAATATTAATAAATATATAAAATGATTATAAAAATAATAAAAAAAATTTTCCTATCTAAATGTTGAAGGAAATTTAATAATAATAATTTCGCCTAAATGTTGGAGAATTATTATAAGAAAAATTTTAAATAAATTAACAATAATAATAATAAATTTCTTTAAAAAAAAGAAATATATGAAAATTTTTAATTAATTTTTAAAAATCATAAAAATCAAAATTAATTCAAAAGTTTGCCTAGATGTTGGAGATTTTTAGAGATGTTCACTTTTTTAAAAAAAATTCAAAAAATTAAAACCAAAACCTTAAAATTGAAACCCTAAATTTCAAAACCCTAAATTTCTAAACACAAACTCTTGAAACCTTAAAACTAAAACCCTAAAATCAAAACCCGTAATCCCCAAACCCTAAATCAAACCCTAAATCAAACCCTAAACTTTCGAAATCCTAAAAATCAAGCCCTAAAACCCTTAGAAATTAAAATAAAACCCTAAAATCTGAATCTCTAAATTTGGAAACCCAAACATTTAAAACCTCGAGTTAAGTTCTAATCAAAACCATCATAAAATCCTAAGGACACGTATGAAAATTTCACTTGAAATAATTTGTTCTTGAATACCGCCTAGATGATAGGGTATTTAAGAAACTTTATTTCATTAAGTTTTTTATGCTTGTCCTTAATTTGCTTTAACAATGGGGTTAATAATTGATTAATAACAAAAAATATGTATAAAATGGAATCTTAAATATGAATAGTCACACCTAAGCTCCACTTAGATGTTAGGGAGTCAAGGTGGTCTCGTTGTATTTAAGAATCCATTTTTAAATTTATATTTCATTATTATATATACCATCTATTAGCTTAAATGTGTTTATTTTTTATTGTTTGCACTCATTCTGCATATTTATTTGCTACTTGATAGTATCACCATTTACTTTTTTTTTGCACAAAATGGTTTTTTACCTACTTTTAAAAAGTGAAGTTATAAAATAAAACAAAAATAACATCCTAAAGGGATCAGTTCTTGATACTCTACCTAGATGTTGGAGAGTATCGACAATTTTTCTTTCCAAAGAATGTTATTTTCATTTTTAAGGGATGTCGTGGTAAATATCAGTTAAAAGCATTATCTTTTAAAGTTCTGCCTAGATAATTATTTAATTTAAAGATTTCCTCGATACTCCTAAATAAAGAATTTTGATAAAATTAATTTTTTTTCAAAATAACAAAAAGAATTATTATTAAATTTCAAACTGAAACCATTTCATTCAATACCAAAAATAGCACATGATTAAATGGTACCAATTTGTGGGTGTTGTGGTGGTGCTAATCCTTTCCTATGCGTAATCGACTCTCAAGCCTAACCTGATTTTTTGTATATCAAAATTTGTCGTTTTGCTAAACTTTAAACCTGCTTTATAGTTTTATTAAAAAGATAAACTTTTAGTTGATCAATCACACCTTTAAAAAGGTTGGTGATGACTCCTTTTATTTTTTTTTTGATTTTAAAATCCTTTACGTCTTGCGGTCCCAAAATCATTACGACAAGCCTAAACTTTGTCTTGGAATAATTTTGGGTTTGTCTTCATCCATTAAGGTAATTTGCATATCCTATTTGTTTTTATATTTATTCATTTATTTCACTTAGCCTTCTTTTAATTTTTTATGCATGTTTAAAATAAGATTTAGAGATTGTGAGTTGAAAATGATAGTAAAATTTTTTGGAAAGTTTATTTTAAAAAAATAAATAAAATATTTTTAATCTTACCAAACTATTAATTGATTTAAATATTGAGTTAAATCTTACTAAACTATTGGAAGATATAATGATTTTTTTTTAAGATAAAAGCCATAAATAAATTTTCAAATAAAAATCACACTAAACTATTGGGGGATGTGCATCGAAATAAAATCTTACTAAACTATTGAAAGATTTTATGGTTTGTTTTCTTGAATATATATTAATGAATGGATTTAAAAAAAAAAACTTTCTTAAAATAAATTCTACAAATGGTTTTTCAAATAAAATCTCTCCAAACTATTGGGAGATCTACATTGAAGTAAAATCTTACTAAACTATTAAAAGATTTTACTGATTATTTCCTACATAAAATATATTAATGAATCTGATGACAAAGCATCTTCAGAGTAGGATACTCGTTTGAATGAATACTTTTGAGGTTGAGAAATTGCTATCAAATTATAAGAAGTAATTTTAAGATCAGTTTCTAATAATTAAATTATTTGGTAAAATCACAAAGATATTTTAAAGCTTGGATAACATGAAATCAAACTGATACCATCCATTGGATGGACACTGTAAGGGTGCTATAACCTTCATCATGCATAACCACATTTTCGAACCTATATCTAGCTTCATAAACTAGAATATATCATTTAAAGATACCTAAGTCGAGTTTAGAACTCCTATTTAAAATGGGATAGATTTAGTTAGGTGGCCAATTATACCTAAACGAAAAAAATTGATGACGACTCTTTAAATCTATGTCTAGCATAGGTCTACAAATCTATACATTATGACACATTCATTCCTAAATTGAAAAGCTTTAAGTATTGATAGATTGGCACTGATGATTGTCAACAACTTTTTCTCTATGAACGGAGGAGAAAGAAGCTGATAGAAAGGAATACATTTGAATTTAGAGGTGCTGTGAATCGTGTTTATTCCATTTTTCTACTTCATTTGATATCATTACCATTGGATTTTGATTTTTTAATATCCTAAATTACTTACAGGTGTTTCAGATCCTCTTTTTCATTATTTAGGAAGATCATCTAATGTTTTTAGGATCTTGATCAACAGGTATGGGTTTATATGCATATTAGGACAAATAAGTCAACTTTTAATGACTTCAATACTTTAAAAAAGGTATGTCTCATTGCTTATTTGACAAATAGTTAATTTTTTCCTTAGTTAACTAGAGTAAGTAACAAATGTTTGCTTATGCAAAAATAAGCTATGCAAAGTATAAAGGATAATATCACAGATGTATCTTATTGAATGAGATTAATAGGATTATTAGCTTACCTATGTATACTGATTGAATAAAGTATAAGAGATTAAGTTGAAGGTTAGGGGATGGTTTGTTTTATTTTTGCAAGTAAGGCATTGGTTTCAATTATAATTTTTAGGTATTTTAATGTTTTAGCTCTTTGTATTTTCCTATTTCAAGCTATTTCTTTTTATTTAAGATTTTATTGTTTCATTTCCTTTTATGATGATATTTCTTTATTTTATTTTTAATTATTTTTTGAATTAATTGTCTGGGAACTTGAAGAATTAACTTACCATTAGTATTGCCATGATGTTTGTATTTTGATTTGTGTAATTGATGGTCTTGCTACTTTTTCCTAGAAACGTCCTAGGAATGCCAAGACCGTGCACTTGAGCTTATGCTCAGCAAAGAGGCATGGGAAAAAGGAATTATAAAAGGAAAAGACAATTATAGTTTAAAGGAAATATGGGCAGGGAAGATTCCATAATAAGAAATTGCAATTTGCATACGTGAATTTGTATTGCCTTGTATATGGAAAACATTAGTATATCTTTAGTTAGTGATTTCACTATTTGACACAGGGTATGGCATGATCCTTGGAGTTATTTGCAGCCTACAACAGAGATAAATGGGAATTTAATTGCATTTCACCATAAAATAGATCAAAAGTGGTGGAGAGCACAAGTATCCTTTATTGGTTTCCTTTTACATAAAGTTTTTGAAGTATTGATTTGGGGAAAGTATATAAAAATATATACTCACAAACACATGCCTTATTTCGTATGAGAATCCCATGCTGTATGGATTATTAAATGGCTATTGTTTGAGTAACTAGAATACCATTGATTTTTCATAGGTTGTTTGCTATCTAATGAGATTTCAAGTAGAGTACACTTGTGGCGTATTGAACATTGCTCGCTATGCTACATTTGGAAAGAAAGTTATAAAAATGATTATTGCAAGTATTGATAGAAAGTAGCCAAAGGTTTGTTCATCCAAGTTTGAATCTTTTAGTATTTAACTTCTACCCATGTAATTGACACTGAGTTAGAGAATCTTCAAATCTCAAGGTTGATGTTATTTTGTTGGTCTTTACATCCATTCCTTCATGTCTAATAGACATGAGGGTACTTAACTATTTGAATGAACAAGAGGGATGAGTTTTTCATTCGCACTCAATTGAATCTTGACCACTTGTTTCTTTGAAGAAATAACTATTATCATGCATGTTGAACTCAATTCTTATTTTGAGACTATTACTTATGATAGCTTTTATGACAGGTGATTAGGAACCAATCAAAGTTGGATATTGAAGAATTTGTGTGGTCAAATGACAAACCTCCTAGGCCATTGCTAAGTATGTATGTAAGAATGGGAGATAAAGCATGTGAAATTAAAATGGTCGAATATGAAGAATATATGGAACTTGCTAATCAAATTCGAAAGCACTTTCCACATCTCAAGAACATTTGGCTCTCCATTGAAATGTTGTTTAGCATTTTGACATTTTTACTCATAGAATGAAAATATTAAAATTATAAAATTAAAAAAAAAAAGAAAAAGGATAAATGTGTTGCTGTCATGTATTGATCTAATATTGTGAATGGTCTAAATAAATTTCAAAAAGTGATCGATAAAACACAATCATATCCTCAATGGAACTTCTACTACTCAAATGTGACACACCAGCTAGGAAATGTATCAATGGTCAAATACGAGGCAAGCCTTGGAAGAAAAATTAGCACGAACTATCCTTTTGTTAATTTTTTGATGGCAGTGGAATCGGACTATTTTAATAGTGCATTAGGACCATGGTGCTTTCTTATAGATGGCATGAGGAACATTGAAGGAAAGATAATGACCTGATATTTAAATGTTAATAAGTATAGGTTCAGGTAATGAAATCTAAGAACTAGAGATTGGATTGGCATGTGGATTAAATCTACAAAAATTTATTTCGTTTATACATGTTTTTCACATAATTTTGTGCCCTTTTGTATATATCCAAATACACACAAACATTACTTGTGAAACATGTAGATATAATAGCTCTGAATACAATCAAAATATGAAGAGAAGCTTTTGAACCAAAATTAGGCAATTCATAACTTTAACAAGATAATTTTTTTATTAAATTACTAATAAATAATTAATTTATATTAACTATATATATCTCTTTAAATTTAAAACTCAATTACTCTAACAAATTGAATGAAGCCGGGCCACCTACACTAATTGTAAATCAAAGGCAAAGTATAACTACCTGATTTTTAATCGAACTGACATCTCTAATTTTGAACTTATTTCAATTTTATAGAAGTTTTGCTCGGTAAAATAGATAGAAAAAAAAAAAGTAAAGATGAAAAAAATTGATAATACAAAAAATATTATAGAACAGGATTACATTGACTGGTCTCTGACAAACTCGTGAGCTTCATGATTCTTACAGCCAATTACCACGATCCATCTACACTTGTTCACCTCCTATGCATCAATATTTATATTTAAGTTATACACTGATACAAAACATATCCTCTATAAATAAATTAAATATATAATATGTCACACGCTTATGATCATTGCAATTGATCGGAACAAATTTAGAAATTTTAGCATATGAATTGAAAGAGAAAGTTTCAAAATTTTTGCTTAAAAAGTCAAAGTAACTTTCAAAGTAACTTCTTTTAAAAGCGTTCATGGACTGGATGTAAGCCTAAACTTGGTCTATTCAAGCGTGCCTATTTAATTATTATTAATATTATATTAACATTTTAAAATTTTTAATAATTTTTGGAATAGAAGTTAAATTATGAAAATACATTATTGCAAAATAATTTAATCGCAACAAGCCAAACTTGAATATAAAATCCTATGCTCAAGAGTACAGTATGATCAAGCGCGGGCTTGAACTGGTAGCCGGTAAGGCATTTGAAGAGTTCAACAGTCAAGCATTTGAAGAGTTCAACTGTCAATATTTCACAGCTGATATTACAAACATTTGAAGAGTTCAACTGTCAATGTTTCACAGCTGATATTACAAACAAAATTTTTAAGAAGATGAACCTTATTAATCTATATTCTTTTCAGATGTATAGTTGAATTTGCGTTCATTATCCAAGTAGGCAGGAAGAAAATTATGTTTACTTGTTCAGATGTACTATACTATTTTAGCAAAGTCTAAACAATTGACAAATTAATAGAATCTTCTTAGAAGATGATTCCATGGACTTTGTGCAACTCATGTGAAGTCAACAACAAAAATAAAACTTTTTGCCTGATGAATTAGTCTTTCCAACGTGTTACTATATGACAGGACTAAATGCCAGAAAAATTTTCTACGCACTTGCCTCCAGAAACAAAGAGAAATGAAGGCAGCCATGGGACTTCAAGGGCGAGCTTGGCATCTTGCACTTATCGGCCTGTTAGTAGCAACAGCTGTAGCAGTATCAACTCCAATTGCTAAGCCTGGGTGTCAAGATATGTGTGGGAACGTTAGTATCCCATATCCATTTGGCACAACAGAAGACTGTTATTTCAGTGAAGATTTTTTCATAAATTGCAGTTCGTCTGATCCTCCACAAGCATTCTTAACAAGAAGCAATATAGGGGTCACGAACATAACTGTCGAAGGTAAATTACTTATTATGCAATTTATAGCCCGTGATTGCTACGATAAGTCGGGTGCCCCAGTTGCCAATAATAATCCTTACCTCCGACTATCCAAATTCATTATCTCTGACACTGATAACAAGTTTGTTGCTATGGGCTGTGATACTAATGCAACCATTCAAGGTATCCAAAGGGACAAGGGGTACACCAGCGGGTGCATAAGCAAGTGTGACAGCATTGACTATGTAGCGAATTATACATGTTCTGGCATAGGCTGTTGCCAGACATCCATTGCTAAAGGTGTGAGCTATTTTGACATATCAGTAGGCAGCTATAATAATCACATTGATGTCTGGAATTTCAATCCCTGCAGCTATGCCTTTGTTGTTGAAGAAAATAAGTTTAATTTTTCTTCGACATATCTTCTTGATTTGCAAGATGAAATGATGCCTGTGATGCTTGATTGGTCTATCGGTAATGAGACGTGTGAAACTGTTAAAACCAAAATTTTGCGTTATGCATGCCAGGGAAATAGCACATGTTATGATGTGGACAATGGTTCTGGATATCGTTGCAAGTGCTTGTACGGCTATAAAGGAAATCCATATCTACCTAATGGTTGCCAAGGTATTTCCACCAATTCAAATTTCCTTTTAGATTTTCTTCAGTTTGATTAATTTAGTGGTAATACGAGTAGCTTCTTTTGTGATGGGATCTATTCTTTCAGACATAGATGAATGTAAAGACCCTAATCTTAATAACTGTGTAAAGATCTGTGAAAATACAAAAGGAAATTACACGTGCTTGTGCCCCAAGGGTTACCGTGGCGATGGAAGAAAAGATGGAACAGGTTGTGTTGCCACTCAATCAGGATCACTTGTAGTTGGGCTTACTGTTGGTAAGGAGTTCTAATCCATTTTTGTGTGACAAGTTCTTTGCTACATTCTTTAAGAGTCCTGTCATGCCCATCTACACTGGTTGGATTGTTTTATAATTCCCAATTCGTTTCTTCTGTTTGTTGACATTAATTATTTATTAGCGAGATTGGTTTCTGCGAAATCAAGGGTCATACACCAAATCAAGTCAATATTTTTTTTGGTTTGTTTAATCAGTGGATAAAGGTCTATTGTGCTTTTCCTCTTTGAATGTGTCCAACCACCAAACTATTAAAACGTATTAATTCGTTTTCCAATGTTAACTATTAGAACAACATATGTTAGATGTTCTTAAACTCCAATTTATTCTCTTATCCTCTGTAATCAAGTAATATAGTTGCAAAGAGGGATTATCAAGAGTCTCAACATGTTGCTTGCATATTAAGTCAATGTCAAATATATGGCTTGTGATAGTTTTTTCGATATCTATGGAATATAGGGATTGGCGTAGGCATTACAGTATTGGTAGCAGGTAGCACTTGGTCGTACTGGACATTCAAGAAGTTGAAGCTCATCAAACTCAAAGAGAAGTTCTTTCGACAAAATGGAGGTTTGATGTTGCAGCAAGAACTCTCCCGGAGGGACTCTTCCACTGAAACAGCTAAAATTTTTTCAGCTGAAGAGCTCGAGAAGGCCACCAACAATTATGATGAAAGTAGGATTCTTGGTCGAGGAGGTTATGGCACAGTTTACAAAGGAACTCTAACAGATGGGAGAATTGTAGCAATCAAGAAGTCCAAAGTTGTTGATGAAAGCCAAATTGGTCAATTCATTAATGAAGTGGTTGTGCTTTCCCAAATCAATCACAGGAATGTGGTAAAGCTTTTAGGTTGTTGCTTAGAGACAGAAGTTCCATTACTAGTTTATGAATTCATTACCAATGGCACTCTCTTTGAGCATATCCACAACAAAAGCAAGGCATCTTCCCTGACTTGGGAAACGCGGCTAAGAATAGCTGCAGAAACTGCCGGAGTGCTATCATATTTGCATTCCTCAGCCTCCATCCCAATCATTCATAGGGATGTCAAGTCTACCAACATACTCTTAGATGATAGTTACACATCAAAAGTATCGGATTTTGGAGCTTCAAGGTTGGTTCCTATAGATCAAGCCGGATTATCAACAGTGGTGCAAGGGACTCTTGGATACTTGGATCCTGAATACTTGCATACAAGTCAATTGACTGAGAAAAGTGATGTTTATAGCTTTGGAGTAGTGCTTATTGAGCTACTGACTGGACAAAAAGCAGTTTCCTTTGAAAGGTTAGAAGAGGAGAGAAATCTTGCCATGTATTTCCTATCTGCTTTGAAAGAAAATCGCTTGGTACAGATTGTTGAGAAATGTATAGTAGATGAAGCAAAGACTGAGCAGCTTAAGGAAGTTGGTAATCTTGCAAAGAGGTGCTTAAGAGTGAAAGGAGAAGAAAGGCCCACAATGAAGGAAGTGGCAATGGAACTAGAGGGACTGAGAATAATAGTAAAGCATCCATGGGTAAATGATGAGTCGAATTTAGAAGAGACAGAGTATTTGCTTGGTGAACTACCTGAGAGAGCTAGTTGTAGTGGCAGTACGAATGCTACCAATGATAGCATGAAAAATCATATAATATTACAAGTTCGTGATGGAAGATGATAGTTTAACGTCAGGATTTTTTTATCTCGTGTAAATGTGGCTTCTAGAAATTGAAACCTTAAATTAAGAATTCAATGTTGAAAATTTTTGTGATAGTATCATGTAAAATATTAAAATTTATATATTTATATTGTACTTTAAATAAAAATTATATATCATAGTTTATGTCAATATAGAAATATAAAATATATATTTTTTATTTTATTAAACCCATATAAGTTATTATTAAAATTTTAAATGGTATCACTTTCTTATCTTTTTTGTATTATGTATTATAATTTATGTCGATATAAAATTATAAAATATATTTTTTTATTTTATTAAATGCATATATAATTATTGTTAAAATTTTAAATCGTGTTACTTTCATATATTTTTTCATGTCATATTAATTTCATATTATTGTATCATGTTTTAAATTATCGAATTTACTTTATGGGCATATCATAATGTTAAGATCTCTTTCTATAACATAGTAATCTTACATCGGAATATTTTAAGGATTTGCTATAATATATAAGTAAAAACTTAAACCTGCATTTGTGAAATATTTTTTGTGAAATAATATTGTGAAACCTTTGGATTAAAGCAAATAATATCTTATAGGTTAATATAAGTCTTCACAAATAGTATCAGAACAGTTACCAATAAGATGAAAGGTAAGTGTTACATTGTGAGAGTTACTTTTAGAATTTTAAAAAAACTAAGTGCTATATATGAGAATCATCTCTAAAATTTTAACGTTCAGTGTGATCTGAGTTTTATGATCAATGTGTATTTTATGCTGAGTTTGACAAAAATTTTAAGGTTTAATGGGAAAATTTGGGACACTTTGATCCATGTCGAAATGTTTTAAAAATCTGTTGTGATAAATAGTAAAAACTTAAATTTATACTTATTAAATACTTTTTGTGAAATAAAAGAATAGTATTTTTAGAGTAAAATAAATAATAGCTCGGTTGAATGGGGTCTTTAAATTTTCTTCCATTCAACATTTTCTTTTTCTTTTTTGTGTGTTGTGTGTGTATGTGAATTGTAATTTGTGATGATTCGATTAGTTGTTTTTTTTTTTTTAGTGATTCAATTGCGTTCTTCAGAGTATGTGTTTTAGCAAAACAAATTAGGGAGGTAGAAGAGGATTATGGCCATAAAATTTTTGTTAGTATTTTAATAATCAAAGACAAGTGGTCATGAGGAAAAAATAAGAATGAATTATACTTTTTGGAAAAGTAATATATAGTACTTTATTGGATTGGGCTCGAATCTACGTGTTTTGGGCTACGTGAAACCAACTACCAAGTATGGTTTATGAAACAAGGAATGCTACTGCGTGAAGGAGAAAAAAGTTGGACATGTTACTTTTAGCAATGAACTTCGATGAGGAACAAAGACCCTGAGAACAAAGACAATGTCTTGGTCATTATGAAGCAATTTTGCTTTTTCAAAGATGGATCTTCAAAGAAATGGTTTAAGTATTTATTAAGTATTGGATTTCTAATTTCTCTTTTTTACTTTATTAATTATAAAAAATTTATTATGAATGGATTGTTAATACTTCGAGTTATATTCCAAATTTTCAATAATTTGTTTTGGTTACATTCTTTATCTTAACAGATTCAACGTGTTGTATCATGATTTAATGCATTTTTATTGGTTGCAAGTAGTATATTTCACAACAATAGTATAAATTAGTAATTTGACCCGATTCAAGGGTAAATTACTAGTAAATTTAAAAAAGATTTACAAATTAGTGTTACTTTATCAATCTTTCAAATTTGGCCCAAAAAAAAAAAAAAAAAACTCCTCCAAAGAGTTAAAGAGTTAAGGAGAATTTTCTTTTTATTACTATCACTATCTCATATTCAATAATAATAATAATAATAAAATTGATATCTAATTTGTTAAATAATATAATTTTATCAAAACAAAAATACCTTGAAAATAAGAAATAAAAGTGTTTAGATCATAAATCTAGGAATTAATGTAAATTAATAACTTCCAATTATTTTGGCTCTTTCACTTTTGTTTGTACAAGCAATTAAAAAAATAGAGTTGATAAATTCAAATGGAGTTGATCACTTATGTTCTTTTAATTAAATTAAAATTTTAAAATGAGAAAAAAATTTGTTATATTCAATTTGAGGTTTAAACCATTATAAATTCACTTGTGACACAAAAATTCACACGCGACAAACGTGCCAGAAAACTAGTAAACTTATAAACAAATCCTAACTTGTCATAGTTTTGATGTAACATGGATTTCCTTTGTGTTTTTTACTCTTGTTAAAATTTTTGGAGAACCCAATTTCAAGATTAAGGCCCCTTCATCAGTTCCTACCTGTAGCCCAACTTTGATTTGACAGCATGAATTCGGACCTCAACTTTATGTAGCTCCTCCGGTGGGACTTCTACCGTAAAATTACATTGAAATTTAGAAACTTATACCCTGTCATCAATTTCCCTATCGACTCAAAGCAACATTTAGAAAGATGAGGTGCAAAAAGGTCATTTAGAAATTTCTAAATCCTATATTTGACGGTAGTAATTTCAATTTGCGTACCAAGAATGACTTGTCTGCAAGTCTTCACATATGAGACAAACTTGAAAATTGATGATAAAAAAAAGGACTTTAAGCATGATTCGTGACAGATTTGAAAGAATAACACACAGGATTAATATGCAAAAATATTAAAATAAAATCTAGATTTTGATATTATGTTAATAATATTATCTAAAATTAATTGATAATTAATGAAAGGATTTTTTTAAAATGAAAATATTTAATTTGAATATAAAATTATAAAATATTTAATATTTAATAGTTATATGATAACATCATTTTAATTCTAAATTATTTTCAAAAAAGCTCATTCTATTGATATTTTTTTTTTATCTTTTAGTTCATCAATCTAGGCGTTATCTATATCTCATGAGATCTTCATTAAAGTTTTTTTATTCAAGTCTCCATCTCAAACATATGTTTTTTTACTTAAATCATCATTACGGGTTTTCATTTTAATTATTCATTTTTTCTTTTGTTTTTTTGCACACATTTTTTTTAGACACTTTTTGCACATTTTTTGTTCACCTCTTTTCTTTCTTATTGCCTTTGCCTTTGATCCATCAATGACATTTTGATTAAATTCTCAAACAATTCCATTATAAGTCTGCTTTAGTTCAATTCATAATTCTTCAATTTAAATATTCACATTCAATCAAAATAAATTTTTAAGAGATATAATGTAGGCTAGGGTGAAGAGTTATGAAAAAAATGGTAAAATAAGCCCCAAAATGTATTTGAAAGGTTATAAATCAAAGTATCATTTCTCGTCATATAGAAGCACCTTGCCCTTTTGCCTAATTCTTTATCAAGTCTCTCTTTCTTTTTTCTTTTTTTCTTTCATTTCTTCTTATTTTCTCTTTCATTTTTATTTTTGCATTTTTTATCATTTTTTAAGAAAAGATCCAAGCACAAACGAGTTTTGTCCTAAAGTCATTAGGGACCCTTTTTTTTTATGAACAAGCATTTTTTTTCAAACTCTTGCCCTTTAGTGTTGAGGGTGATCTTTGGTGGGTTTTTAAAAAGAATTTATATGCTTAAAAGAGGTAGCAAATGGATAATTTTATTCCTTGTGCGAAGGTAGAAAAAAATTATCATTTCTCATTTCAAATATGAATACTTTGCATGAAAAATATTTATTGACTAAGAACAAATTTATGAATGAACCATTGCAAAGCCACATACTGCATTACTTTTATCTTTCAACAACCCCATGCCAATTTTGACTCCTCTCATAAAATCGATCTTTTTTTACTTTAATAATCGCAATAGGTTAAAAGTCTCAACTTATTAATTTCATCAATATGAATGATGCTTTCAACATTGAATCTTGAATCATTGTCATAATTGTTTGAATATTCATTATCTAGAATAGGAGGTGTGTGAAATATGAAAGGATATATTAATGGCAATGAAAATGCATCTATCATTTTATTGAAATAATGAAAGATAAATAAAAAACTAACATAAAAGACTCAAGTACTTAAAGACTTGCATTATTTCATAAAGTTCCTAAAATGATAAGCATTCATAAAGATTTCCACACCACATCACCTATTTGAATCTATCCTTTCGAAGGCTATCCTAAATGTAAACTAGGGTGCTTAAAAGAAGATATTCAGGTCTATATAAACAAAACTAAGTTTAGGAGTCGATTACATGCAAGGAAGGTTTTTAGTACCCCATTACACCAAAAATTGGTACCAAATTAATCATATATTATCTTACCTAAGCCTTAATCAAATATGGTTTTTATTATGCCAATAAATCAATTCCAATCCTTTTTTTATTTATTTACACAACATTGTCATTCAAAAAATTCTTATTAAAAATATCATGCAACTCATCATCCGATAACATGTAATGCATCAGGGTAACAGTATTATAGAATCATACCAATAATTATGTAAAGATAT
>NW_019167937.1:26960336-27030256 GCF_002303985.1 Durio zibethinus | reverse complement strand
AGTCCAAAGTTGTTTGATGAAAGCCAAATTGGTCAATTCATTAATGAAGTGGTTGTGCTTTCCCAAATCAATCACAGGAATGTGGTAAAGCTTTTAGGTTGTTGCTTAGAGACAGAAGTTCCATTACTAGTTTATGAATTCATTACCAATGGCATCTCTTTGAGCATATCCACAACAAAAGCAAGGCATCTTCCCTGACTTGGGAAACGCGGCTAAGAATAGCTGCAGAAACTGCCGGAGTGCTATCATATTTGCATTCCTCAGCCTCCATCCCAATCATTCATAGGGATGTCAAGTCTACCAACATACTCTTAGATGATAGTTACACATCAAAAGTATCGGATTTTGGAGCTTCAAGGTTGGTTCCTATAGATCAAGCCGGATTATCAACAGTGGTGCAAGGGACTCTTGATACTTGGATCCTGAATACTTGCATACAAGTCAATTGACTGAGAAAAGTGATGTTTATAGCTTTGGCGTAGTGCTTATTGAGGTACTGACTGGACAAAAAGCAGTTTCCTTTGAAAGGTTAGAAGAGGAGAGAAATCTTGCCATGTATTTCCTATCTGCTTTGAAAGAAAATCGCTTGGTACAGATTGTTGAGAAATGTATAGTAGATGAAGCAAAGACTGAGCAGCTTAAGGAAGTTTGTAATCTTGCAAAGAGGTGCTTAAGAGTGAAAGGAGAAGAAAGGCCCACAATGAAGGAAGTGGCAATGGAACTAGAGGGACTGAGAATGATAGTAAAGCATCCATGGGTAAATGATGAGTCGAATTTGGAAGAGACAGAGTATTTGCTTGGTGAACTACCTGAGAGAGCTAGTTGTAGTGGCAATATGAATATTACCAATGATAGCATGAAAAATCATATAATATTACAAGTTCGTGATGGAAGATGATAGTTTAACGTCAGGATTTTTTTATCTCGTGTAAATGTGGCTTCTAGAAATTGAAACCTTAAATTAAGAATTCAATGTTGAAAATTTTTGTGATAGTATCATGTAAAATATTAAAATTTATATATTTATATTGTACTTTAAATAAAAATTATATATCATAATTTATGTCAATATAAAAATATAAAATATATATTTTTTATTTTATTAAACCCATATAAGTTATTATTAAAATTTTAAATGGTACCACTTTCTTGTCCTTTTTATATTATGTATTATAATTTATGTCGATATAAAATTATAAAATATATTTTTTTTATTTTATTAAATGCATATATAATTATTGTTAAAATTTTAAATCGTATTACTTTCATATATTTTTCATGTCATATTAATTTTATATTGTTGTATCATGTTTTAAATTATCGAATTTACTTTATGGGCATATCATAATGTTAAGATTGTTGGGCTAAAAGCCTCCAATCCAATCACACCAACAGAAGCGAAATCAAACAATAAATCAAACACACAAGAGACAATAATTTAACGTGATTCGGTCCAACTGACCTACATCCACGGATGAGAAACAAGATCCACTAGTTGTAGAGAATTACAAACATACATCATATCATCAATCTCACTCAACAATCAATACTTATAAGACACTCTCAATCTCCTCTAGTCCTATGAAGTATTCTCTACCCAAACAAACACAAACCCAAACCCTTGTGCACTCTTTCAACATAACCAAACACATACCCATATGCTCCTATACATCATACCTATATGGACCCTCTCAGTCTCCTCTAGTCCACTCACAAACAAACATACACACCCATAAGACGTAAAGCCCCAATACTCCTATGGGGTGTCTATCCCACAAAATCCTACAACTCTCTTACATCTTTTTCTCATACCTAACCCTGTAGAGACTTCACCTATTTATAACCATACAAACTTGCCCATTAAGAATCCCTTTCCTCTTAGAATTCTTCTCCTGTAAGTCAAACTTGCCTATTAAGAATCCCTTTCCTTTTAGAATTCTTCTCTTGCAAGTCAAACTTACCTATTAAGAATCTTCTTTCTCTTGGAATTCTTCTTTTGCAAGTCTTCTTGTCCATCAAGCAATATCTGACAAATCCCAAACAAATCTCTAACAAATCTCAAACAAATCTCTTATGGGATTTGAGTCAATATTCCCAACAATCTCCACCTTGACTCAAATTCCATCAATCATCTGTCTTCATGTTAGACATGCTTGGCTCCACCTGCAATGAAAGTCTCACAATCATCTTCTTTTCTCTTGTGTCTTCACACTTCATACAAACCAATACTCAAAACTTGAACTCGAACTCTTCTCTTGAATCGAGCTCCTCTAAGCTTGCTTCTTCTCATATCTCAAACCAAGCTCTTCCCATATCTCGAACTGTCAACTCTTCCCATGTCTCGAACCTTCAGCTCTGATACCACTTGTTGGGCTAAAAGCCTCCAATCCAATCACACCAACAGAAGCGAAATCAAACAATAAATCAAACACACAAGAGACAACAATGTAACGTGGTTCGGTCCAACTGACCTACATCCACGGATGAGAAACAAGATCCACTAGTTATAGAGAATTACAAACATACATCATATCATCAATCTCACTCAACAATCAATACTTATAAGACACTCTCAATCTCCTCTAGTCCTATGAAGTATTCTCTACCCAAACAAACACAAACCCAAACCCTTGTGCACTCTTTCAACATAACCAAACACATACCCATATGCTCCTATACATCATACCTATATGGACCCTCTCAGTCTCCTCTAGTCCACTCACAAACAAACATACACACCCATAAGACGTAAAGCCCCAATACTCCTATGGGGTGTCTATCCCACAAAATCCTACAACTCTCTTACATCTTTTTCTCATACCTAACCCTGTAGAGACTTCACCTATTTATAACCATACAAACTTGCCCATTAAGAATCCCTCTCCTCTTAGAATTCTTCTCCTGTAAGTCAAACTTGCCTATTAAGAATCCCTTTCCTTTTAGAATTCTTCTCTTGCAAGTCAAACTTACCTATTAAGAATCTTCTTTCTCTTGGAATTCTTCTTTGCAAGTCTTCTTGTCCATCAAGCATATCTGACAATCCCAAACAAAATCTCTACAATCTCCCAACTAAATCGTCTTATGGGATTTGAGTCAATATTCGCAACAAAGATCTCTTTCTACTGACAAGTAATCTTACATCGAAATATTTTAAGGATTTGCTAGCAATATATAAGGTAAAAACTTAAACCTGGCTACTTGTGAAATATTTTTTGTGAAAATAATATTGTGAGACTTTGGATTAAAAGCCAATAATATCTTAGTAGGTTAAATAGCATGGTCTTCAGCAATTAGTATCAGAAACAGTTACCAATAAGATGAAAGGTAAGTGGCTGACCATTGTGAGAGCTACTTCTAGATCTTGAAAAAAACTAAGTGCTATATTGAGAATGCATCTCTAAAGTATTTTAACATTCAGTTGTAATCTGAGTTTTATGATTCAAGTGTGTATTTCATGTTGAGTTTGACAAAAATTGTAAGGTTTAATTGGGAAAATTTGGCACTTTGATCCATGTCGAAAATGTTTTAAAATCTGTTATGATAAATAGTAAAAACTTAAATTTATACTTATTAAGTACTTTTTGTGAAATAAAAGAATTAATATTTTTAGAAGTATAAATAAATAATAGCTCGGTTGAATGGGGGCTTTAAATTTTCTTCCCAATTCAACGTTTCTTTTCTTTTTGTGTGTTGTGTGTGTATGTGAATTGTAATTTGTGATGATTCGATTAGTTTGTTTTTTTTTTTGTTGATTCAATTGCGTTCTTCAAGTATGTGTTTTGCAAAACAAATTAGAGAGGTTAGAAGAGATTATGGCCATAAAATTTTTGTTAGTATTTTAATATCAAAGACAAAGTGGTCATCGAGGAAAAAATCAGAATCGATTATACTTTTTGGACAAAAGTAATATATAGTACTTTATTGGATTGGGGCTCGAATCTACGTGGTTTTGGGCTAGCGTGAAACCAACTACCGAGAGTATGGTTATGAAACAGGCATGGCCTACTGCGTGAAGGAGAAAAAAGTGGACATGTTACTTTTAGCAATGAAACTTCGATGAGGAACAAAGACCCTGAGAACAAAGACAATGTCTTGGTCATTATGAAGCAATTTTGCTTTTTCAAAGATGGATATTCAAAGAAATGGTTTAAGTATTTATTAAGTATTGGATTTCTAATTTCTCTTTTTTACTTTATTAATTATAGATTTTTTTAAAAGAATATTCATTTAAACTTTAAAGAACTTTGAAATTATAAAAAATTTATTATGAATGGATTGTTAATACTTCGAGTTATATTCCAAATTTTCAATAATTTGTATTGGTTACCTTCTTTTATCTTAACAGATTCAACGTGTTGTATCATGATTTAAATGCATTTTTATTGGTTGCAAGTAGTATATTTCACTACAATAGTATAAATTAGTAATTTGACCCGAGTCAAGGGTAAATTACTAGTAAATTTAAAAAAGATTTACAAATTAGTGTTACTTTATCAATCTTTCAAATTTGGCCCAAAAAAAAAAAACCCCTTCAAAGAGTTAAGGAGAATTTTCTTTTTATTACTATCACTATCTCATATTCAATAATAATAATAATAATAATAAAATTGATATCTAATTTGTTAAATAATATAATTTTATCAAAACAAAAATACCTTGAAATAAGAAATAAAAGTGTTTAGATCATAAATCTAGGAATTAATGTAATTAATAACTTCCAATTATTTTGGCTCTTCACTTTTGTTTGTACAAGCAATTAAAAAAATAGAGTTGATAAATTCAAATGGAGTTGATCACTTATGTTCTTTTAAATTAAATTAAAATTTAAAATGAGAAAAAAATTTTGTTATGTTCAATTTGAGGTTTAAACCATTATAAATTCACTTGTGACACAAAAATTCACACGCGACAAACGTGCCAGAAAACTAGTAAACTTGTAAACAAATCCTAACTTGTCATAGTTTTGATGTAACATGGATTTCCTTTGTGTTTTCTACTCTTGTTAAAATTTTTGGAGAACCCAATTTCAAGATTAAGGCCCCTTCATCAGTTCCTACCTGTAGCCCAAGTTTGATTTGACAGCATGAATTCGAACCTCAACTTTATGTAGCTCCTCCGGTGGGACTTCCACCGTAAAATTACACTGAAATTTAGAAACTTATACCCTGTCATCTAATTTCCCTATCGTCTCAAAGCAACATTTAGAAAGATGAGGTGCAAAAAGGTTATTTACAAATTTCTAAATCCTATATTTGACGGTAGTAATTTCAATTTGCGTACCAAGAATGACTTGTCTGCAAGTCTTCACATATGAGACAAACTTGAAAATTGATGATAAAAAAAAGGACTTTAAGCATGATTCGTGACAGATTTGAAAGAATAACACACAGGATTAATATGCAAAAATATTAAAATAAAATCTAGATTTTGATATTATGTTAATAATATTATCTAAAATTAATTGATAATTAATGAAAGGATTTTTTTAAAATGAAAATATTTAATTTGAATATAAAATTATAAAATATTTAATATTTAATAGTTATATGATAACATCATTTTAATTCTAAATTGTTTTAAAAAAAACTCATTCTATTGATATTTATTTTTATCTTTGAGCTCATCAATCTAGGTGTTATTTATATCTCATGAGATCCTCGTAAAGTTATTTTTTCAAGTCTCCATCTCAAACATATCTTTTTTTTTACTTAAATCATCATTACGGGTTTTCAATTTAAATATTCATTTTTTCTCTTTTTTTTTTTGCACACCAATTTTTAGACATTTTTTGCACATTTTTTGTTCACGTCTTTTCTTTCTTATTGCCTTTCCTTTTGATCCATCAATGATATTTTGATTAAACTCTCAAATAATTCCATTACAAGTATGCTTTAGTTCAATTCATAATTATTCAATTTGAATATTTATATTCGATCAAAATAGATTTTTAAGAGATATAAAGTAGGCTAGGGTGAAGAGTTATGAAAAAAATAATAAAATAAGCCCAAAATGTATTTGAAAGGTTATAAACCAAAGTATCATTTCTCGTCGTATAGAGCACCTTGCCCTTTTGCCCCATTCTTTATCAAGTATCTCTTTCTTTTTTTTCCTTTTTTTTTCTTTCATTTCTTCTTTTTTTTTTTCATTTTTGATTCTGCATTTTTCATCATTTTTTTAAGAAAGATCCAAGCACAAAAGAGTTTTATCCCTAAAGTCATTAGGAACCTTTTTTTTTATGAACAAGCCTTTTTTTTTCCAAACTCTTGCCCTTTAGTGTTGAGGGTGATCCTTGGTGGGTTTCTAAAAAGAATTTAATATGCTTAAAAGGGGTAGCAAATGGATAATTTTATTTCTTGTGCGAAAGGTAGAAAAAATTATCATTTCTCATTTCAAATATGAATACTTTCCATGAAAAATATTTATTGACTAAGAACAAATTTATGAATAAATCATTGCAAAGCCACATACTGCATTACTTTTATCTTTCAACAACCCCATGCCAATTTTGACTCCTCTCCTAAAATCGATCTTTTTTTACTTTAATAATCGCAATAGGTTAAAAGTCTCGACTTATTAATTTCATTAATATGAATGATGCTTTCAACATTGAATCTTGAATCATTGTCATAATTGTTTGAACATTCATTATCTAGAATATGGAGGTGGGTGAAATATGAAAAGATATATAATGGCAATGAAAATGCATCTATCATTTTATTAAAATGATGAAAGATAAATAAAAGACTAACATAAAAGACTCAAGTACTTAAAGACTTGCATTATTTCCTAAAGTTCCTAAAGTGATAAGCATTCATAAAGATTTCCACACCACACCACCTATGTGAATCTATCCTTTCGAAGGCTATCCTAAATGTAAACTAAGGGTGCTTAAAAAAAAGATATTCAGGTCTATATAAACAAAACTAAGTTTATGAGTCGATTACATGCAGGAAAGGTTTTAGTACCCCATTACACCAAAAATTGGTACCAAATTAATCATATATTATCTTACCTAAGCCTTAATCAAATATGATTTTTATTATGCCAATAAATCAATTCCAATCCTTTCTTTTTATTTATTTACACAACATTGTCATTCAAAAATTCTATCAAAAATATCATGCAATCATGCAATCATATCAAAATGTGTAAGCATCAGGTAAACGTCTTATAAATCATACCAATAATCATGTAAAGATATCATACAATAAGTATAAAATCATCACAATAAACTATGTAAATATCAACAGCATGCAATGATAAAACATCATGCAAATAAATATTTAATAAATCATACAAATATTAATCATGTAAATAATAATAGTCATGCAAATATATTAGTAATCATGCAAATAATCAATAATTATGCAAGTATATTATTAATCATGCAAATATATTGTTAAATTAAATTCATGCAAAAATAAAACATCATGTAAAAAAACTAAATTCATCATGCAAATAAACTATAAAATCTTACCAATTTTTTTCCTTTTTTATTCTTTTTTTAATTTAATCAATAATAAAAAAACAAAAAAAGGTAAAAAGAAAATAGAAAAAAACAAAAAATAGAAAATAAATTAAAATCAAAATAAAAAAATAAAGATAAAAACAAAAACAAAAACCTATAATTTGTATCAGATTGGCACGCAAGTCTTCATGCAAGTCATCGAGTCTAAATGCAGATCTTGGCTCCTTTAAACGACGTCATTTTATGTTGGTATAAAAGTTAAAAGTCTATTTCTTTCCTCAGATTTCCAATTCCTTTTCTCTCTCTACCCTTTTTTCTTTTTATTTTCTCTCTAAAGTTTTCCACTAAAAAATCCTCTGATTGGCCAAAATTACAAAATTCAGTATAAAAAATATCAAACAATGCTAGAAAATTAAAAACAAAACCCATATTTTTCCATAACTCAGCCAATATATTCCTTCAACCACCATGAACTCATTAGAAAATTCAAACAATTTTCAAACAAAAAAACCCAAAAATTCAAACCCAAACCCAAACCCAGAATCAAACACTATAAAAAAAATTAAGCTATACCAATGGAATTTTCCATTAGTAAAAATTTAAAATCCATTGGTAATACTTTTAGTGACAGTTTTATCGATAAAAAATTCTGTCAGTGCTAACTATGACAGTAATGCTATTTTGTTGGTAATGCTTCAAATCTATTGGTAAAATCTATCGATAATTATCAACGGATTTATTAGTGACGGATTTTTCAATAGAATATTTCATCAATAATTAGCGACAAAATTTTTTTCTATAAAACCGTTAGTAATAATAAAATTCCATCGATAATGATAAAAATCTATCGATAACAATATTTTTAAATCATATTTAACTATTATTTTATAATTATTTTATCATTTATTATATTTTTAAAATTTACTTTTAAAGTAATTATATTAATACTAAAATATACATAAATAAAAGAAATAAATAAATAAAACATTCCATTTCATTTATAAAAAAATAATAATATTTTACAAAATTATTTATAAATTTTAATTACAAAAATATAAAGAACAAAAACCTTATTTTATTTACTATTTACACCACAATGTTGAAAGTGGAATGAAATTTTTGCAAGACTACAATAGAGCACAATCTATCGGGCATTATTCTATACATGTCATAAAGAATTTTTATCTTAAATGTTCAAAATAATGAAAAAAAATAAAAATAAAATACAATCAGGAGACAACCTAATGTACCCCTTTCATATGATGAAAAACATGGATATCAACTTTATCACCTCTACCCATAATAAATGATGACATGTAAATGCCTAAACAAAGAAAACAAGAAAAGAATGTGAGATGCATACAAAAATTAAGTGCTCAACGTAAAGTAAGATAAAACATGGAAATTTCATATATAAACAATAACTAAAAACTTTGGTGCTATATCCAATGTCTTTAATAGCAACTACATTATCATCACATACCTGCATTTACACATTCAAGAACTTATGTCCATCAGTCCATGAGTGTAAATTACATATAGATGTGTTGTCTTTGCATGTATAAAAGTGTAATCCATATTAAAGAGATATGTAATTGCATTTATCTTTGTTACATATTAAAAGATTAAAGAATATATTATGACAAATAATCAAGAATACTGTTAGTGATGGGCAGAGGGAAGAAAAGTGAAAAGAGAACCCATAGCATAAACAATATAGTCCACATTTAACACCTAATCCAAAATAGTTGGGTTTGTTATGGGAAAGACCTGATCAAGTATCGTTTGCACAAGTTATATTCTAAGTTTCAAGTATTGGAATTCACATGATTAATAGTAAATATTATAACCCATACAACAGAAAAGTATGAAAAATAGTAGTAGAGAGATGAGATGGATATTAATGAAAAATAATCTCTTATTCCATATATTCGAACAAGCGTAAATCAAAGGATATATTATTTACCTCATGTAGTGAATTCATACCCTCGCTTGACATGTAGAATACCTTTTTTTATTCTTGAAGAAAATGTTGGAAATAATGATCTTTCCTATACATAAGAAAGTAGCAATTAAATGTGAAACTTTTTGTAACATAACATGGTAGAAGCTTATTTATCTCATTAGGCTTTTTTAGATTTTTAACTTTTGTTTAGGGGTTTTTTACCCTTTTAGGTTTACACTTATAACATGATCTAAAATACAATTGATTCCCTACTAATTGAGCAATTTGATATTTCATTAAAATATATCAAATTCTGAAACATAGCTGTGAAACAAAAGAGCTGTTCATAGTTTATTTTATTTATATAAATAGAGACAATCTTCCAATGAAGATCACCTGATACAATCAAAACAATAATTTAATTAAAGTTGTTGCCTTACTATTTTGTAGTGCTTGTTCAAGTTCTGCAGTTGGGCCTCCATCACAAAGAGTCACTGTAAGTGGATCAAGTCTCAATTGACCAGTCATGTAGAGTATCTTTGTATACAAAACATTTGTTAAGAAATTACAACGCATGATTATACACTTACACATATGATTATATAACACAAGATTAGGCATAAGCATACTTTTTAATCTCAAAATATTTGTGAAAAAATTACAACACATGATTATATACTAACAAATATGATAGAGAATGGACAAGTTCTTATAGAGCGTCAGCTGAATATCCAATCTCATTTAAGAAAATATGATAATGGGTAGGCCATGTGGTTCTTTGAGCAACAAACACAAATTATACAAAGAAACCAACATTACAACAACGGATAAAAGGCTACCAAGGTAAGGTTTAGAATGCATTGAAAGTCAATAATAGGAAATCCTTGTCATGAATTATTAAATAAATTTAGCACAAACATCTCAATATAAAATCATCCAATCAAATAAATGAAGAAAAAAATTTCAAATCATAATTGAGTGCAACTAGCATATCAACAAGAAGTCAGAGTCTTGAATCGCATTTAACTAAACTACCAAATATATAAATCTTAATAATATATAAATTATTTCAAAACAAATATAAATCTTAACAATATACATTACTTCAATTGTGTATATAAATCTTAACAATATAAATCTTATTGTGTAGGTCTTTGACCTAATAAACTTTTGATGAAGAGATTTCTAGTTTTTATAATATTTGGCTAAGATTCCCTTTTTATTTTTAGATAACGGTATCTACCAATTGAGAGTCGTCGTAAGAGAAAAGTGAAGACAAAGACCTAGTCTTTTTAGAAAACTGTAGTTGCTTTCGCTTATTAATTATGTCTACCTAAACAGGTATGCAATATGATGAAAGTTAGTGTTTTGATATTCGTATATGGTTCTTGGGATCTAAGGTTATGTTTACATATGGTGTCAGAGCCTAATGATATGATATTAAGATCCAAAATTATGTTTTTTAATTATATTTTCATACAAATGCTTGTTTTGGAATTTATATTGTGTTTGTCAAATTTTCATGTTTCTATTATCATTTCTAGGAATTAGATTAGCGCTTTTGTTTCTCTTTGAATAGGGATTAAAATCATACTAATAATTTCAAGTAATTCATTTTCTAGAGCAATAAATCAAAGTTTAAAGATTTGAATGAAATTCAAAAGTTATTTAAAACATTAATATTTTATGTGTTTTAATTCAAATTGACACTTGAATATTGTTACCCATGTGTTTTAAGTTTGAGACATATATTTTAATTGCATGAAATTTGAATTTTAAATTGATCAATTAGGAAGAAACCATAAATGGATTATGTATGAGTTTCTATAAAAAATTTTAAAATTTTTTGGGGTTGACTGAATTACATCCCACATGTTATCGATACTAGATTAACCTCCAAAAAAATTAATTTCATGCAATAAAATATATAACAGAGATTGGGTATTACAAGAAAAAATCGAATTTACACCATTTGCAGTGTAAAACAAGTCATTGTTAGCGATTGTAGGGAAGAATCGAATCGAAAATAAAAGAAAGTGATTTGTTTTCTTGAGTTTTTTTTAGAGAAATAATTTGATTATGATATTTATTGTATATAATATAACCATCACATTTGTTACAAAATAATTTATAAAAATACCAAGTAAATCAAAAAAATTAAAAAATAAAAAAGTGATAAATTCAAATATAATCATCTTCATTTGAAAAGAGATTTCATCTTTTCAAACTAAAAGTTGATTATCTACAGGGTGAGTAAACACCTTTTTTTCTTATATACCAAAGTAAAATGAACCCATACCAACAATTAGATTAATTTTGCAGTAATTCTACCCACATAAATGTGCACTCTCTCTTATCCATTTAAATTAAATTTAATCTGGAGAAAAATATTTTCTAAGGAAGAAAACTAGATTAAATTGAATTTGGGTAATAGTTTTTTTTTTCTTTTATGAATAATAATCAAAATTTATAAAAGAGAAAGCGAAAAGTCTACACTGCAATCAAATCAGTACTATAAACGTATGTTGACCATATGACTTCATTAATGCTGCACCTTCGTGGGGGTTACGCTAACTATTAAACATGATTGGTGCTACTGCTTCGCAATTAAATGGCTCTAAATCTTAAAACAAGCTTTCCCATAAATTAATAACCAATATTTGAATGTTCTCCATTTTATCCTAGATATACTTAAGGAAAAGCTAAGAGAAAGTCATGGGTTTGCATAGTTTCTTTAGGGAGCTTGTTCTGTTTGCAGTGAAGTCAACAATTATAGCAACTTCGGTAGCAGCTTAAGCAAAACCGTGCTGTCAAAGCAACTGCGGAAATATCAGCATCACATACCCTTTTGGTACAGGCAGTCTTGGTTGTAACAACAGTAGGAGCTTTTTCATCCATTATGACACCACTTTCAACACCCCAAAAGCATTTTTAATCACCAGCAATATTGAAGTTCTCAACATCTCTCTGGATGGTTATTTGCGCATCCACAATTCGATAGGTTACGACTGTTACAACTCATCAAGACGTAGTTCATATTTCGATGTGTGGATCACGCTTTCAAAGATCCCATATATATATATATATATATATATATATTGCTAAACCAAAGATTTATTAATAGTAGGAACCAAATTTACAATGTAGCTAGTCACCCCTGATTTTACAATCCAACATCCGATATTATTACACCTGTAATACTACAGACTTACATCCAGTTATAAACCCTTCGACATATATTATTGACCTACGAGTACCTTTACCCTTATCTCAGGGAATGAAAAGCACTACTCTCGTACCCACAAAGCCAGCTATAACTTTAAACGATCACCACCATGCCATAAAGTTCAGTTCTCTCCCAACCCCGGCCTTAGTTAGAGCATCTACCGTACCACTGGCTTTTTCTATATACCTTCGTTAGTTTCACCTTCTCAAATCTGGACTTTAGCAAATCAATTTCCAGAAAAATGTGATGGGAGTTCCCATGGCCTTTCTTCCTCTTTCATAACCCAGCTGGTTGCTACCATAGAGTCAGACTCAAGTATCAACCCAGCACCTTCTTCCTTGTCCACTTTGTCAAACAATTCCAATGCAACTTTTATCGCATACAGCTAAGCTACATTCAAGCATTCTGATCCCAGGGGACACAAGAACATAGCCACCAATTCTCCTTTAGAATTCCTAATAACACCTTTGCAACCTGCTGGACCCGGAGCACCTTTAGCCGATCTATCCACATTCAGTTTGATCACATCTTTCCATTGACGAGACATTCTATTTATATGGTTTGTCCCCAAAAACTAGTCCCTACTACCCGTCCCATACTTAGCCACTCTCCTCCAAAGTGATGTTGGTTCATATGCAAATCTCCACCACCACTTAGTGTAGACACCCTATTTTGTCCGGGGATCTTTTTCAATCGAGACTAATCTAAGCTAAGGTGTAGGGATTTTTATTCATTTTTGTTTTAGATTTTTCTATTTTTGTATTTATCATTTTTATTCCTTTTTATGGTCTATCTATTGTTTAATTTCTTTTTCTTTCTCCATTATCTGATTAATTTAGAAAAAAAAAAAAGAAAAGCTGAAAAAATGAGATTAGGATTGGTGCTAATCTTTTGATTTAGATGCTAATTAGAATTGAATTGAAACTCTATCAGCATGGATCTATATATCAACAATGAACACACAGAAAAAGGCAGACACTGGCTGAGAGAGAGTGAAGAGAGAGAAACAGAGATGAAAAGGGTGAAATGGCTTGGTGTAGTTTAAGGTCAATCCATATTCCAACCATCGATGTGGGTGTACTACACACTCGCTCTCCATTAGCCGCAGCTGGAGGAGTTGTTGTTGGCTCTTCCTTTTGGCGATCTTCCTCCAGAAATGGGTCTCCTTTTGCTTGCTTAAGCCTCTCCACTTCTACTGGGATAAAGGAGGCTGTGGCAACTGACAAAGCTCCAGCTGCGTTGGGACCATATTCTCAGGCCAACAAGGCCAATAATCTTCTCTTTGTCTCTGGTGTTCTTGGTCTTATTCCACAGACTGAAAAGTTCATTTCAGACAGTGTAGAGGATCAGACAGAACATGTACTCAAAAATATGGGAGAAATCCTCAAAGCTAGTGGTGTTGATTATTGCTCTATGGTTAAGACAACAATTATACTGGCTGATTTGAAAGACTTCAGGAAAGTAAATGAGATTTATGCTAAATAATTTCCTTCACCTGCTCTAGCTCATTCAACATATCATGTTGCAGTATTGCCATTGGATGCCAAGATTGAAATCGAATGCATCGCAGGACTCAAGGCATGATGAAGGGGAAGTTTAGTCTTTTCGGTTTTGCATTTAGCTGTCAATTCCAATTGCATTAATGAACTTGTTTAAGACTTGAAAAGGCTAGTTCAGATGCCGTCGTCTGATGGCAGTTAGTGATTCCATTTGGCATCTAGAAACTAGCAATTCTTGCATAACAGCTACTTGACGAGAAGCCAGAACCAGTCAGAACACGTGCGTAATATGATCATTGTTCCCGAAATGATTGGAAGCATTATCGGTGTGTACAATAGCAAGACATTCAATCAAGTTGCAATCAAGGTTGAAATGATTAGCCATTACCTTGCTGAGTTCTCTATTTCGTACAAACCAGTTAAGCATGGTAGACTTGGTATTGGTGTTACTCATTCTTCTAAGTCGTTCCTTTCAGTCGATTTATGTGTCTAGAGCTGAACCGCGTCAACCTTCCAGCCGAACCGTTTTGATTTTTTTTCTGAGTATTTTTTTGGTTTTTTTTTATTTTTATTTTTTGTTTTTTTGTAGCTTATTTTATTTTATTTATTTATGTGTTTGTTTATTTTTTTTAGAATATTTTTTCATGAATAAATAAAAAAAGAATCAAAAATATAAAATAAGTTTTTTTAAAAATATTTTTGAGGAAAAGTTGAAAGTATCAATTTTCCTTAAAAATAAGTTTTTTTTAAAAAATATATTTTTGAGAAAAAGTTGAAAGTATCAATTTTCCTTGAAAATAAGTTTTTCAAACAAAATATTTTTGAGGAAAAGTTGAAAGTATCAATTTTCCTTAAAAATAAGTTTTCTAAAAAATATTTTGAGGAAAAGCTGAAAGTATCAATTTTTCTTAAAAATAAGTTTCTAAAAATATTTGGGAAAAAGTTGAAAGTATCAATTTTTCTTGAAAATAAGTTTTCTAAAAAATATTTTTGAGGAAAAGTTGAAAGTATCAATTTTCCTCGAAATTAAAGTTTCTAAAAAATATTTTGGGAAAAAGTTGAAAGTATCAATTTTTTCTATACAAAAGCAATCATTTTTTTTCTTTTCCCTTTTTATTTTCTTGGATTTTCTTTAATGTTAAATAATTCGATGATAGAGCCTCTGCAAGTGAAACAATAGTTTTCTTGCATACTCTTGAGGTGAGAGAATGTTTTTAATTTTCTGCTAAAAGTATTAGTGTCATTGAGAATAATTTTCAATAATTAATTACTTGGTAAATTTTTAAGGCTTATTGGATACATAAAATTAAGCTGGTACCATCTTTCAATGGGCGATGTGAGGGTGCTATAACCTTCCTCACACGTAACCGAACTCTCGAACCCTGTTCTGGTTAGTAGACCTAAACCTATTCTTTTGGGGACCCTTAAACTTCGGTGTTCCCTGAAAGGATAAATTCCTTAGGTGGCCAATCACACCTAGATAAAAAAGATTGGTGGTGACTCATTCAAGTCAATGTCTAGCGATAGATCCCTGGATCTAGACGTTATGAAAGCTTGACGACTTCACTGGGGACGTCCGAGAGTCAGGTCAGCAAATAAATTTGTGTTATCCAAAAGCCTAATAAAATTAAACCTTTTGTATATATTTTTTATTCATTCATGTTTATTTACTTTATTAATTATGTCATTCATATGCATATGCATAACATGAGCTCTATACCCAAGCTCCGTCCCTTTAGGAGGGAGTAAAGTACCTATTGCTTTTGTGAAGTTTAATGCCTTTGCAGTGGTTAGCAAAATACTCCCATTCAAATTGAACCTTTTTCGCTTGTAGCCTGTAATGGGTGAGGATTAGGGTGCCTTACTAGTTTGTGATGAACAATGATGTAAAGAGCAATTTGGAAACCTTTAGACTTTAACCTTGAACCACATATAGTGAACCTTAGAAGTGCCTAAACCTAAGATAAAGCCCTTTCTACCCAATGATAGGTATACCCTGAAACTAGGACACAAGAAGAATGCTTATCTAATCATTTTGATTGTTTGACTTTGTGCATCATTTTCATTATCATATATAACATTATGTATCGGCATCACTTTTATTTCATCAATAAAACTAACTATGTTGTTTGTCTGATTTTATGCATCTGCATTATTTTCATGATCATGTTGTAACACAATCATTTGCATCCATTTCATATTAGATTTCATCCATAAAAATATACATTTCATTCGTGCATCAACGTATCATACATAAAGCATAGCATCACATTTTTAATCATAATTGTGGTGCTAAAGGTTCAAGGATAGCTCTACCAAGTAACCCTATTCACTAATACAATACAAGAGCTCAAGCCAGACTAAAGGAACAAGAAAATTTCAATCATCTCGAGAGAATAAAGAAAGCTTATAAGAAGTTAGAAGAGGAGTTGAATAAGATTTTAGAGGCTTTGAACAAGTTAAACAAGGAGAAGGCAATAGAGGAGAATGCTAGCCAACAAGATCATCCTCTATAAGAAGAGGATGACCCACTGTACCCTCCTAGTTTCAAGCCACATCAAGTCCAACCTGCACAAGGTTCACCATCACAGTAGTTCACCTATCATGTAGGGTACACATATCCCAGAATGCCATGAGATTCAAATCAAGGACAATACCAAAGTTATATAAATTTTGTCTTTACTGAAAAAGCAGTAGAACTAAATCAGTCCCTAATTTGAATGATCTAAAAGAATAAAAAAAAATTGAGACCCAAAGAAAAGGAGCTTGTAGAAGCTTTAAAAGCTGAACAAAAGATAAACTTGTTAGAGGAAAGGCTACGAGTAGTGGAAGAAGTGAGTTTTTATGGTTCTGTCGATGCTGATAGACTCTATTTAGTCCTGGATATGGTTATCCCTTCAAAGTTTAAAGTGTCAAAGTTCAAGAAATACGATGATACAAGGTGTTCAAAAACTCACATTACTATGTACTATCGATAAATGGTTGCCCATGCCAATAATAAAAAGCTCTTGATGCACGTCTTTCAAGATAGCCTAATAGGCTCTATTGCTAGATGGTATGTCCAGTTGGACAGGTCCCATATTATTCTTGAAGTCATATGGCCCATGCTTTCATTAGTCAATATCGGTATATAATAGACTTGGCCCCTAATCGTCTTTCTTTACAGAATATAGAGAAGAAAGCAACTGAATCATTTAAAGAATATGCCTAGAGGTGGAAAAACATGACGACTCAGGTGCAACCTTTTTTGACTGAAAAGGAGACCACCATATTGTTTGTTAGTACTTTAAAATCTTTCTATTATGAAAAGATGATAGGGAATGCCACAAAAAATTTCGTTGACATAGTGATTTCAGGCGAAATCATTGAGAATGCCATTAAAAATGGTAAGCTGAAAGGAGGAGAAACCAAGAAGGCACCCAAAAAGAAAGAGATTAAAACTCAAACTGTAGGCTTTGACAGATAGTTCAGGGGATATCAACCTATCCAGCCTCAGATTACTTTTCATACTATCCTACTGTGAACAATACTTCATCTTATCCATACCAATCAACCCCACACCACCTAATTCATCCATATACCAGCCCATTTTTATCCCCCAAGCTCCCATATACAACCTTAACAATCAAACTCCTACAAGACCTGAAATTCATCCTATTAGACTGGAAAGTGATTCACGAGAACAACGGACTATTCAAGAAAAGCTCATATTTGATTCAATCCTCATGACTTATACGGAGTTATACCGAAAGCTCTATAATAGTCACCTGATTGCCCCCAAGTTGTGTGAAGCTGCTTAAGCTATCTTATTCTAAGTAGTATGATCCTATAGTTCATTGTGACTACCACTATGGAATTGCTGGCCATTTCACTAAAAATTGCACTACTCTAAAGCATAAGGTACAATGGTTAATCAAGAATGGAATTGTAAGTTTTGATAAAAAAAGAACAACAATACCTACTATTAGTGGTAATCCATTGCCTAATCATAATGTCAATGCTCTGAATGAGAATCAAGAATATGTTAATTCAAAAAGGCTTGAAGAGTTGTAATGAATCAAGGGGACGAGATAAAATCCTTCACCTGATTGCACAGGGGCACGATTTTAAAGAAGGATGTTAAAACTGGTTAAATATTACTTGTCATTCTAAGAGTTCTTTTAAAGTAATATTAGGATTTCTTTTTTGCAATATGATTTCACTTATTATTATTTTAATAAAGGCAAGTTAATGCATTGCATTACCTTTTCTCTTTCACTTGACCGTTACTCCATGCTCTGTTACCTTTCATAAATTTATATTCCCATTCTCAAATTTCAAATGATGAATATTTAGATAATAATAACAATAATTTTGAGATTTAATTTTGAGAACTCATCTACATTAATATGAGGAGATGATTTGAGCAAAAAAGTAAGTTGTTATTAGAGGTGAAATAGATATGTCTTGAAGATGTGCAATCTTTTATACAAGCTCATGAGCTTTGTTCAATAGATGATGTTCAAGAAAGGTATTCACAATTGAGATGAAAAATGGCCATCTTTCTTTTACAATTCGAAAAACCATTTATTACTACCCCTTTGAGCCTATTATGATTTCTTTTTCTGAAGAACCCCAACCAAAGATCACCCTCTACACTGGGGGACAATTTAAAAAGAAATTACAAAAGGTCTCAAAGATGAAAAGAGAAAGAAAAGCAAAAGATAAAATAAATGCCATACATGATTTGGGATAAAATAATGAGAATCCTTTATGTGAGGAAAGAAAAAAGTAGTGAAATGATGTGGGGGAAAAATTTCAAGTTGCATCAAATGATCCTTTAGTCTTGAACCCTTTTAATACATGTTTTGAGCCTATTATATCCATTTTTTTATGACCTCTCACCTTGACCTACATTACAACCTTGAAAAGTCCATTTGGATCAAGTGTGAATGCTCAACTTGAATAATCATATGTTGAACGAAGGCATGCTCATGATGAAACAATGGAATCATGCTACAATGCTCTAAAGTTTGATGTGTGGAAAGATATTAACAATGGATGAAAAATGAGAAAAAATAAAAAAATGAAAAAAATGGAGAAAAAAAGAAAGAAAAAATGAAAAAATGAAAAAAAGATTCAAATTGAAAACCTGAAAAGGTGATTTAGGTAAAAAAAGATCTAGGTCAAATGGTTCACATGGATGGAAGATCGAAGACATCTAAAGATCCCTCAAAGACTGGGGCAAAGTTCACCAAGCTCAAAATGACTTTAACAGTAAATGGAATGAGTTTTTGAAAAAGAATCCTAGATTAATGTTGAGAATTGTCTAAATATTCATCATTTGGACATACCATTCATCCCAATGACATGTATCTAATTTATTTCCTTTCTCATTTGTTTTGTACTAAAATAGATCTTCATTGATTATCTTTACCATAATTCACCTTGTGTTCTCTTACTGTTACATCCCTAGAATAAATCAAGAAAATATATGAGTGCATTATAATTGTTAAGAATTGAAATGATGATAAATGAATGACAATATGCATAAAAAAGTCTTGCATTCTTTTAAAGAGAAATCTAAGATTATGATGGTAACAAAATGAAGAAATGGCAAAAACCTAAAAAAGATGATTTGAAAGGACATATGATATGACCAAATGGAGAATATGATGATGGATTGGATAATAAAATGAAGATGGGGCAAATCTTGAAAAGTGGTATAATCAAGTGATGAATATGGGGATGTATTGGTTGATATAACCTATGAGTTATGGTTAAGTGATGAAAATGATATGGAGCAATAGACGAAACTGGTGCTGAGAAGCTTATGAATGATGACCAAGTGACAGATGATGAAATTTGTTTTGAAATAGCTAGTATTGAGAAGCTTATGAATGATGACCAAGTGACAGAACATGAAATTTATTTTGAAATGGTTAGTGTTGATAAGCCTGGCATGTAGGGTAATAGGTAAAATTTGTTGGTGCTGAGAAACCTTCGGATGGTGAAGCTTGTTCCAAAATGTTGAGAAGCTAAATAAGGGGAGAATGTGAGATGGTAGGGTCTTAAAGACCATATTCCACAATTATTTAGGATTTCATGACATTATTGACATTGGCATTACATGCAACATGTTGGCATCGTTGCTTAAATAGTACATTCACATAATTTGATGTTTGGACATGCATGGCACTATGAGAATCTAGGTTGTTGCATTTGCATCATTAAGAAGGCATTTGCATTTTTTGTCATAACATTCATTCATACAAATTTTTGAGTCACTTGAAAAGATAAAATTGTGAATATTTTGATGAAAATTTTTGAGAACTTAAATGAGAATCTTTGAGGAGTGAAATCCTAAAGTTCGTCGATTGTGAATCTTCGAACAAATGAAAAGTTTTGAACTTTTGGATGTAAATCTCCAAAATACAAAGCTTCAACTTTTTGGATATGAATTTCTAATATTTTAAATGAGAACCTTTGAACTTAGATGCGAAACTCTAAGTTTTATTGCATGTGAGCCTTTGAACTCAAATGAGAAGCTTTGAATTTTTGGATGTGAATCTTCAAAATTCAAATGAAAAACTTTAGATTTTTGGATATGAATTCTAAGTTTGCCAAATGAGAACCTTTGAAAAGCCTTGAACTTTTGGATGTGAATCTCCAAAATTCAAATAAGGATCTTTAAATGTTGGATGCGAGTCTTGCAAGTTACAAATGCAAATCTCGAGATATTACAAATTTGAATAAAACTAAAATTTTGAGAATCAAATTTTAGTAAATTCTTACGAAGTTGAAAGATTCTTACGAATCTGAACCTCTAAATATTGAACTCAAATTATGAATCCTTGAGTTCCCATTAGAAAATTCCTTCAATCACGATCTATAACTCTTTTGGACATGATGGTTAAGGAGCAATTTATTTTTTTTTCAAAGTTTTATTGCCTCTGTTTAGAGGAGCAATTTACTTTTCAAAGTCGCGGTGCCTCTACTTAGAGGAGCAATTTATCTTTCCAAAGTTGTGGTTTCCTCTCTTTAGAGGAGCAATTTACTTTTCAAAGTTATGGTGCCTCTGTTTAGAGGAGCATTTATTTTTGAAGTCATGGTGCTTTTGCTTAGAGAATTTATTTATTTTTCCAAAGTCGTGAGCCTCTACTTAGAGGAACCTTTGTTTATTTTTTTGAAGTTGTTGAGCCTCTGTTTAGAGGAGCTTTATTTATTTTTTCAAAGTCATTGAGCCTCTGCTTAGAGGAGCCTTTGTTTATTTTTCCAAAGTTGTTGAGTCTCTGTGGTTGAGCTTCTACTTAGAAGAGCTTTGATCAAAATTCTAACAAAAAAAAAATAAAAGCAAAAAAAAAAATGTCAAGTTGTGTATTAAATGGGTGTCTACGTCTTTGCATAATTCCTGTTTCATAAAAAATATGCAAAGAGAGGTAGCTGTAGACATCCTATTTTGTCCGGGGTTCTTTTTCAATCGAGACTAATCTAAGCTCGGGTGTAGGGATTTTTATTCATTTTTGTTTTAGATTTTTCTATTTTTGTATTTATCATTTTTATCCCTTTTTATGGTCTATCTATTGTTTAATTTCTTTTTCTTTCTCCATTATCTGATTAATTTAGAAAAAAAAAAAGAAAAGCTGAAAAAATGAGATTAGGATTGGTGCTAATCTTTTGATTTGGATGCTAATTAGAATTGAATTGAAACTCTATCAGCATGGATCTATATATCAACAATGAACACACAGAAAAAGGCAGACACTGGCTAAGAAAGAGTGAAGAGAGAGAAACAGAAATGAAAAGGGTGAAATGGCTTGGTGTAGTTTAATGTCAATCCATATTCCAACCATCGATGTGGGTGTACTACACACTCGCTCTCCATTAGCCGCAGCTGGAGGAGTTGTTGTTGGCTCTTCCTTTTGGCGATCTTCCTCCAGAAATGGGTCTCCTTTTGCTTGCTTAAGCCTCTCCACTTCTACTGGGATAAAGGAGGCTGTGGCAACTGACAAAGCTCCAGCTGCGTTGGGACCATATTCTCAGGCCAACAAGGCCAATAATCTTCTCTTTGTCTCTGGTGTTCTTGGTCTTATTCCACAGACTGAAAAGTTCATTTCAGACAGTGTAGAGGATCAGACAGAACATGTACTCAAAAATATGGGAGAAATCCTCAAAGCTAGTGGTGTTGATTATTCCTCTATGGTTAAGACAACAATTATACTGGCTGATTTGAAAGACTTCAGGAAAGTAAATGAGATTTATGCTAAATAATTTCCTTCACCTGCTCTAGCTCATTCAACATATCATGTTGCAGTATTGCCATTGGATGCCAAGATTGAAATCGAATGCATCGCAGCACTCAAGGCATGATGAAGGGGAAGTTTAGTCTTTTCGGTTTTGCATTTAGCTGTCAATTCCAATTGCATTAATGAACTTGTTTAAGACTTGAAAGGCTAGTTCAGATGCCGTTGTCTGATGGCAGTTAGTGATTCCATTTGGCATCTAGAAACTAGCAATTCTTGCATAACAGCTACCTGGCGAGAAGCTAGAACCAATCAGAACTCACCTGCGTAATATGATCATTGTTCCCGAAATGATTGGAAGCATTATCGGTGTGTACAATGGCAAGACATTCAATCAAGTTGCAATCAAGCCTGAAATGATTAGCCATTACCTTGCTGAGTTCTCTATTTCGTACAAACCAGTTAAGCATGGTAGACCTGGTATTGGTGCTACTCATTCTTCTAAGCCGTTCCTTTCAGTCGATTTATGTGTCTAGAGCTGAGCCGCGTCAACCTTCTAGCCGAACCGTTTTGATTTTTTTTTAGTATTTATTTTTATTTTTTGTTTATTTTCTTTGTTTTTTTGTAGTTTTTTTTAATTTTTTTTTATCTATGTGTTTGTTTATTTTTTTTAGAATATTTTTTGCATGAATAAATAAAAAAAGAATAAAAAATATAAAATAAGTTTTTTTAAAAAATATTTTTGAGAAAAAGTTGAAAGTATCAATTTTCCTTAAAAATAAGTTTCTAAAAATATTTTGGAAAAAAGTTGAAAGTATCAATTTTTTTTAAATAAGTTTTTTTAAAAAATATATTTTTGAGAAAAAGTTGAAAGTATCAATTTTTCTTGAAAATAAGTTTTTCAAAAAAAATATTTTTGAGGAAAAGTTGAAAGTATCAATTTTTCTTAAAAATAAGTTTTCTAAAAAATACTTTTGAGGATAAGTTGAAAGTATCAATTTTTCTTGAAAATAAGTTTTCTCAAAAATATTTTTGAAGAAAAGTTGAAAGTATTAATTTTTCTTAAAAAAAAGTTCCTAAAAAATATTTTGGAAAAAAGTTGAAAGTATTAATTTTCCTTGAAAATAAGCTTTCTAAAAAATATTTTTGAAAAAAAGTTGAAAGTATCAATTTTCCTTGAAATAAGTTTTCCAAAAAAATATTTTTGAGAAAAAGTTGTAAGTATCAATTTTCCTTGAAAATAAGCTTTTCAAAAAAAATATTTTTAGGGAAAAGTTGAAAGTGAGGGAATTTTCTCAATTTTTTATTAAAAGTATTAGAGTCAATTGGAAATAATTTTCAATAATTAATTATTCAGTAAATTTTTAAGGTTTATTAGATAACACAAAATTAATTTATACTATCTTTCGATGGGCGATGTGAGGGTGCTATAATCTTTCTCACACGTAACCGAATTTTCGAACCCTGTTCTGGTTAGTAGATCTAAACCTAATCTTTTAGGGATACTTAAATTTTAGTGTTCCCTAAAAAGATAAATTCTTTAGGTGATCAATCGCATCTAAATAAAAAAAATTGATGATGATTCTTTTAAATCAATATCTAATGATAAATCTCTGAATCTAGACGTTATGACACTTAGCTAAGACACCTCATTCTTAACTACCAGGTTTCTTATACCTAGACCGCTGAACTTTTTTGGTTCACACTGACGATCAGCTTACTTTTGCTATTTTTGTCTGATTCACTCCTCTTCCCCATGAGAAGTTCCTCCTCAATTGGTCAATCTTCTTGATTACTCCAGCTGGCGCCTTAAACACTGACATATAGCATAAAGGAAGGCATGAAAGCACCACATTGATCAATGTCACCCTTCCTCCAAATGATAGGTATTTCCTTTTCCAAAGTGCTAGTCTGTCCTAAATTCTTTTGATAACCGGGTCCCACCACCATTCTTCTGGGGTTTGCAACAACCGAAATACCCAAGTATAGGAACAGGAGACTGCTATACTTACAGTCCAGCATAGATGCAAGAGACTCCACCCTTATTTTTTTCGCTTTTGTCGCATACAGCACTGATTTGCTAGAGTTTATAGACCCAAACACAACTCGAAGCATTTCAGAATCATTTTCATATTGTAAATGACCTCCTCTCTGGCTCCCAAAAACATAATGGTATCGTCAGCGAATTGGAGGTGCGAGATAGTTAATGAAGGACCAAACACGATACCCTTTTTATAAGACTAAGAGCCCCCTTTGATCATTAACAGATGTAGCACCTCTGTGACAATAATAAACAGAAAGGGAAAGAGTAGATCTCCCTGCCTCAAGCCCTTCTGCATCTTGAATTCTCCCATTGGTGAACCATTTACCAGCACCAATACCCTTACGTTGACACATTATTTTATCCACCTGATCTACTTTTCCCGAAGCCTACTGATTCCAACACAAAACAAAAAGTCCCAACTAACACAGTCATATGCTTTTTCAAGAACTAACTTAACAATCATTCCACCTACTTGCTGCAGGTCTTTTACCAATGAATGAATAACCTCGTTCGCCAAAAGGATTACATCCATAATCTGCCTCCCAGCAATTGAAGCCAACTACATGTCACTAACCAATTTAACAGTCATCCTTTTCAGCCTTGTATCTAGAATTTTCACAATTATTTTATGTAGAGAATTAACTAGACTAATTGGCCTGTACTCCTTTAGCCCTACAAGATTCTCCACTTTTGGGATCAACGTAATGAATGAGGAATTCAGCCCTTTTTCCAGTTTCACATAGGTGTGGAAATTTGCCAGAAATTGCATCAGCTCATCCTTTATAAAATTCCAAGCCTTCTTATAAAAATTAAAGTTGTAACCAACTGGTCCCGGAGCCTTCGAGCTTTCACCTTCCCAAATTACTTCTTTCAATTCATCCATTTCAAAGGGAGCCTCCAGTAGCTCCACATCTTCTTGAGACAATTTACCAAATGGCAGCCCGACCACCATTTTATGAACCTATTCGTCGTTGGTGAAATGCTATTTAAAAATCTCCAACACCAGAGACTTCACTTTCTTTGGATCCAAAACCATATCCAATTGTCATAAAACCCAGCCAAGATGTTTTTGCAGGTCCTCAGCTTAGCAGAACAATGAAAAAACCTTGCATTTTTATCTCTTTGTTTTAACACATAATTCTTAACTTTTGTTGCCACATAGATTCTCTATTTTTGCGTGCCACTCATAATTCTTCTAAAGCTCTCTTACGATCTTCAATTTTTGAAGGATACAGGTCCTTTAGGTTTATGATGTTTTCCGATAGTTCAACTTTCTCCTCAAGCCTCACTATTTTTTCCTCTATGTTCCCAAACACTTCGTTGTTCCATTTCTCCATAAAGGTTTTCATCTATGTTAATTTCATTCTTAAGTGATGCCCTGATTACCCTGAAACCCCAAAATGTTTCCATTCATCTCCCACTTTCTTCAAAAACTTGCAATTATTCAACCAATAATCCATTACTCGAAATGGTCTTGGTCCCCATTCTACAGCATCTGATGCAAGTAAGATTGGACAATGGTCCGATACAGATCTCCTCAAACCTCTCTAGAATATATCCTTGAAAGTTACCACCCATTCGGACATGACCAAAAAAGGGTCTAACCTGCTTCTTTTGTTGCCGCTCCCTTACCATGTGAATTTCTTACCGTTTAGCGGCAAGTCTATCAACTCACCTCTTTCAATGAAGTCATTGAATTCTTGGATTTCCACTCCCACAAGAACACATTCATTCCTTTCTAAACCTGATCTGATCGTGTTGAAATCTCTTGCCACACACCAAGATCCACCAAGTTCGTCTTTGAGCTCCAGAATCTCTTTCCACAGAACTAATTTCTCTGCCCTAGTGCAAGGAGCATAGACATTACAAATTACACACTCAAAACCCCAGTCAGTCCGATTGCCTTTAACTGCCATAAACCTCCTGTTTAACCTTATTTGCTTTGCCATAAAGCTCCCTTTATCCCACACCATTAGCAGACCCCCAGATTTACCTATCGAAGGCACAAATCCCCAATCAAAATTTAGGTTACCCAAAGACCCACGATATGGGCTCCCACTAAGCTCTCCTTCATTGTTTCTTGAATAATTACCATATCTATTTTATGAATTATTACCAGTTTCTTCAAAACATCCATTTTTGTTCCACCACCTATTCCCCTTATATTCCAACAGATAATTCTCATACTACTAATTCTATATCCAGACCCAAACAATCAGTTTAACAATAACACGCTTACTTCTTAATCGTACTTACTTTGTCTTTCACTTTTTTGAACAAAGTTCTTTGAGTCGTTCCACCACAACCTCGTCTTCATAAGTTGCCGAGAAGCCAAGACGTTTGCCCAACTCCTATGCTTCCTCTGCTTCCCTTGTAATCACCTTCTGTTTATTCGAGAAGTCCCCATCTGATAAAGATTCATTTGCAAATTTCCTTCCAAGCCTTCAACGCCTCTTGTGTCTTTTTTACTTTCCCCTCATTGTTCTTTCTTTTGGAAACCTTCTCCAGAAGGTCCTCCTCCACTCTTTTAAGAATCTAACCATTCTACCTAGTTTATCATTTTTCTCAACAGTTTAGGCCATTGCATTAATTAGCCCGTCAAGCCCTCCTTCAAATTCCCATGATGGACCTCAGCCATTCTTAGAACCCCATTTTGCTTCTTATCTTTCTCAGCTCCTCTTATCGTTGGTCTCATGACCATCATCCCTAACAAACTTTCCACCTCTTCCAAGTCCTTCTGCACGACTGGCCCACAATATTCCTTCCCCCATCCCCCATCGCATCAGTTCAGTTTTCAACTGTCCCATTTGAAAATCTTCCTGACCCGTCTCTTGTCCCTCTTTAATGTCCTCCAATCCGTTGCCTACTTCTCTCTCATCTATGTTCGAGCAAATATCCTTGGACTCTAGAACAACTTCCTGCGTATCATCATTAGTAAGATCCCTGTAGTTATTTTCCGCTGGGATTCCGTAACCTTGTTCCCCTTCCACCTTTTCATCTTCCTCGAATGCACTTTGGAAGCTAGCTTCACAGGACCACTGATAATTGCCCTTGTCGCCTTTTTAACGGCTGCTTCATCCATCTTGTACGTTTGATAGCAAGAATGGAATAACGAAATTACATCTAAGCCTACTTCAGATACTCTAACAAGATGACTTCTATCACCACACTCCAGGCTAATGATTTCTTCAATCCTCTCTAATTGGTCTGTCATGATAAGCATTGCACCTCTACTGAAATCATTGAACTTTAATGTCTTCCCATCCATAGAAACCAGTTCCCCTCATATGTTGGCAATGTTCATGAACATATTGTAGTTCCATGCATGCAACGGAACACCAAAGCACGTAATCCACGTAGTCCTATACTTGAGCTTGATTTCCTCCGACCATACTTCTACTTCGACAAACCATTTCTTCAGCCACGCCATCCAATTTCCTTCATTATCGCCATTGTTTCTATTTCATCAAATGTTATTAAGAACTGTCTGCCCGATATTTTCTTGACATAGATATCAAATGCTCCTTGCATTTGAAAGTTTTCTTGCAATCATTTTGCTTCATAGTAGCCGATTGCAATGCTTATGAGACTGCTCTCCAAGTTATGTAATGCTTCATAAAAAAAGCCTGCTTTATTGGGCTTTCTTTGGTTTTCAACATTTTCCCTCATCCCACTCAGATCCGGCTTATCACTGTTCACCATTTCCTCCTTACCCATCAATACCGGCATGTATGTTCTACCTTGTCTTTCACGACTTTCGACGATCAGACTATGCAACTTCATAACATTTCCTCCGCTATTCCTCCATTAATTTTCCTTACCTTTTCCCCCTATGGTTCCTTCCTTACTGCCTTGTATCCTTCTCCAATAAGACGATCTGTTTTGAAATCTTGCATGATTCACACCAATTCTATAGTCCATTAGCCACGAACCGTTCAACCTTTCCACTGCTCTTTTCGCATCACTGAATTTTGCAAACCTCACGAAACCGAACTTTTCCCCCCTCTTACTCCTCTTCTGGAGGATGAACACATCCACCACCCTACCGTGGATTTCAAAATCCTTTGAAGCCATATCCAATAGACTCGCGGTAGGATATTATTAATGAAACGGAGAACGCCTTTACTGCCATCTTTGGCATGTTATTGGAGCTGTCACTTAAAGTTATAGGTTTGCAGAAAATTATTCACGTATGCCTTATTTAGAGATATTGTAGTCTGTTCATGTAAAACGTCTAACTTCTTTTTTTTTTTTCTTTTTCGAAGTTCCCCATATCTCATGCCAGAAACAAGTTCACAGCCATTGGTTGTGACACCTACGGTTATGTTCGAGGTTCCTTGGGACAGACCTATTCAACCGGATGTTTAACAATTTGTCATGAAATTACCGAAGTGATAAATGGATCTTGCTCTGGCATTGGCTACTGCCAGAAGGCTATCACAAAAGGAGTGAGGAATTATCATGTAACTTTTGCTACTGCTCGCAAGCATTCCTATGTATTGGGCTTCAATCCTTGCCGCTACGGATTTGTTGTAGATGATGTAGCCTATAGCTTCTCTGTTTCAGATCTTTAAGTAAAAAATTTCAGTGACCCGCTATTCCCAATTTTTCTTGATTGGACAATCGGGAATCAAACTTGCACAGAAGCTAAAACAGATCCAGAAAATTACGCTTGCAAGGAAAACAGCTATTGTATAAATCCAGAAAATGGCCCTGGATATCTGTGTAAATTTGTTGATGGTTTCCAGGGTAACCCTTACTTCTCCCATGGTTGCCGAGGTAAAGATATCAAATTCTCCATTTTGGATTCAATCGATCAATTTATGTTATTTCCTTGGTCTGTTAGATGTTGATAATTGTACTTTCGTTTCCAATTTTTCTTTAAATGTGTGAAAATTTCCAGATATTAATGAGTGTGACACACTAAAGCCTTGCAATGGAACATGTAACAATATACCTGGAAGTTATAGTTGTTCATACCCTGAGGGATTTGAGGGCGATGGTTGGAAAAAATGGAACAGGCTGCAGTCCTAAAGTTACCCCCAACCATCAAAGTTTTCCGATTCTTGTTGTTGTCCGGGTTGGTACAGAAAAACGCCAGTACAATTTTAATTTGCTTTTATTTGGTATAAATACTCATTGGTATATACTTTGTACGAAAAAATTAATTAGATGAGATAAAACTAACCAAAGTTTAAACAATGTTAGTTGAACTGACAAATTTTTTATATTCTAGAAAATCTACACAGAGATATCTTAAAACACTCAAATATACTACTGATTACTTTTTTGAAAATTTGACACCTTTTATATTAAATTTATTATTGATTAGAATTCAATTCTTTGTAATATAAAATTATTGTTGATTAAATTTTATTAATGGAAAATTTTTATTCATTTTTTAACATGTAATAACACACACACACACACTCTCTCAAAGTTTAATCAATAATAAATCATGTTTTATTTTTGGACATATTATATATATATATATACATATTCATTTTACTTTCATGATTTTTTTTCAACTCTTTGTAATTAACTCATGGCACATCAATATATATTATGAAACAAGAATACTCCCTCTGTCCTTATGAAATTGTCACTTATTGATTTTTTATGATAAAAAATTTTAAACTTTGATGTCTTTTTATTTTATATTTATAATTGATAAAAATATAAAAATCTTTATAAAAACTTTAAATAAAATATTTTCTAGTATATATATTGTAAAACTAATTAATTAAAATATTTAAAATAATATAGGTCAACGTTAAAAAATGTTCATCAAAACAAAGTCAACACGTGAGAATTTTAAATTACTCCCTTTGTCTCATTAATAATGTCCTATATTGATTTTAAGGATAAAACTTTTTCTACACTAATGATTTCATTTTATTTTAAATATATTGCAGATTTTAATATGAGAAAAATACTTTTTAACAATCTTGAATGAGGAAGTTTTCAAATATAATTTTATAAAGAATTAATTCAATAGAATATTTAAAATATCAATGATCGAAGTTGACAAATTTTGACTATAGAAAAATAAAACTAGATAAAACTTACGGTACGAGAAAGTATAAATTTTCTTCTTTTGCTTTTTGTCAAGTTAAGGATGGAATATTAATGATAGACTTGAGGATATGATAGTAAGACTGTTGGTACTCATATAGACAGGGCGAAAAACAATATCACATGCTAGCAAATTAAGTTTTTGAAGATCATAAAGTTGTTACCCTACTGGCGCATTGCAAAGCCTCATTAAATCTTTTGTTGATGACATTATTTTTGTCAATAGATTTTTTTTATGAGATTTTGTTCATAAGTTAACTATTTTTTGATAAAAGTTCCTTTAAAGGTGTTTTGACTAATCTTCGTAGTAGTAGTCCTAATCATGTAGTTTCATGACTAATCTTCTTCATAGATGAATTGCTGCTGGATTTTGTGAATTTCTGAAATATTACAGGAAAATGTAACGGGTGGTACACATAGCAAGAGTTATGCGCCACTAAATTTTGTCTCAAATTTTAGCTTAAAATTAATGACAAAATTAACTATGTTAGGAGTTAATCAATTTGCTGACTTTCATCTTGATCGCAGCTATTTGCTTAGGTGTAGGGCTCTTGTTTCTACTTAATGGGGTTTGGTGGCTTTATAGGAAACTAGAGAGAAGAAAGAACATTAAACTCAAGGAAAATTCTTCAATAGAAATGGTAGGTTATTCTTTCAGAAAAGGTTATCGTCAGAGGAAGGTGCTGGGGAGAAACCTAAACTCTTTACTTCGAAAGATTTAGAAAGAGCTACTGATCAATTTAATGACAACAGAATCCTGGGTTGTGGCGGCCAAGGTACTGTTTACAAAGGAATGTTGCAGGGATGGGAGAATTGTAGCAGTAAAGAAGTCCAAGATAGTAAACGAAGGTATCTGGAACAATTTATCAAAGAGATTGTTATTCTTTCCCAAATTGATCACAGAAAGTGTTGTCAAATTGTTTGGCTGTTGCTTAGAGATTGAAGTGCTTCTTATTGTTTACGAATTCATTCCAAATGGAACCCTTTCCCATTTCATCCGTGACCAAAATGAAGATATCCAAGGTCGTGGGATATGCGATTCAGCATAGCAGCAGAAGTTGCAAGTGCAATTTCTTACTTACGTTCATCTGCATCTGTCCCCATTTATCACAGAGATATCAAGTCTAATAACATACTACTAGATGAAAAGTTTCGAGCAAAGGTATCAGATTTTGGAACATCTAGTCAATCGGTATTGATCAAACTCACTTGACTACTCAAGTGCAAGGGAAGGGACTTTTGGGTACATAGACCCTGAATACTTCCAGTCAAGTCAATTCACTGAAAAAAGTGATGTTTATAGTTTTGAAGTTGTTCTTGTCGAGCTCTTAATAGGACAAAAGCCAATCTCAATAGTTAGAGTGCAAGAAAAGAGAGGCATAGTCTCCTATTTTATCTCTTCGATGGACGAAAATATTTTACTAGATGTTAGAAAATTTGAGAAAATAGAATCAATAAGAGAGAATAAATATGACTTTGAGGTTTAAAAAATCGTCTTAGAGTAAATTATGTTTGTAAGATATAATAAAACATTGTTTGAAATATTATTACGCTTTGTCTGACAATGTCTTAATATTGCTAGGAGCAACTGAACCAATTTCTTCTTCGTCTCCTCTCTTTGTATTTCCTTTAGTATGGATATCAAACTTTGGAGAGAAGTAACCATCCTCGGTAGCATCCAATGATTCAACCGCATCAGCTACTATTTTGGCTCTTTGATCGATTACTTTATTGGATCTGAAAATCACTTTAAAATTATTAAAAAAGAAGAAAGATTTATTCCTTAACTTTTTAACATGTGGATGTGCCTGACAAAAGTTAAAGAAAATATGAATCACATAAAAATAATAAGAAAAAAAACATAAATAAGTAAGGTAAACGATTGTGTAATCTTAAAAATTTATCCAAACCCACTCATCAAAAATGTTTTTTTTTCAGCTGTGATATATTTTTCTTGATCATTTCACCCAAATTCACTAGAATTTTTCATATCACAAATTGCGTGATATTGTCTCTTAAGTAGCCTAACCCTAGACTCAATGTGGAGGGGGCTTTAAGTTGTGAAGTTGGAACGAGTTGGTTCAGCATTTGTTCAAGATAACTTAGATCCGACATGGAATATCCTATTATCTGTTCTCCATCTATGATCATCTGCCAAAGAATGTAGGCATTGAACCATATAGGAATCTTCTTCTCTTGTCTAAGAATGGTTACCTACCTCCAAACTTTCGGTTCTTCTTTTTGGTAGGCCTCATATGAGTCGCGAAGGATTGGCACATGATGAAGACATATTCAATTCCTAATCACATTGTTAGACATTATACAAACATATCAATATAGTAAATAAAAAAGCCATTAAGGAAATGAATTAAATGAATACACATAGAAAGAAAACAAAGAAGTGTGTACTAAAAATTGTAATGTACATTGGACACTTAAGAATAAAATAAATATCAAATAAACATATATTCAACAGGGATGTAAACCAAATTCTACACTCAACTATATAATACATAAATCAATTAAATTGAGTAACATTATAACATATAAAAAAATTTCTATAATGTTTTTATCCCTGATATTGCAACCAATGATTGAACATCTTATTAGCTAGATTATCTCTAAACTGAGTCCAAGAATTAAATGGCTCAACATGCATAATCAAATCTTGATGTTCAAATTCATCTGGTTAGCTAATACTTCCTTCAACAACATCACCTTCAATAAGGTCAATTACCATCTTAGACCTAATAAAATTATGGAGAAGGCAACAAATAGAAATGATTCTACATTGTGACTTTATTAAATAAAATGACTTCTCCCTTAAAATTACCCATCTAGCTTTCAATACACCAAAATATCTCTTGATACAATTTCTTACTTGAAAGTGTTTCATATTGAAATAGTCCACCATGGACATCGTTTGGAGTCCTGCCCTTCAATCACTAAGATGGTATCATTGACCTCTATAAGTACCAAGAAACCTTCCCTATTTGTGTATCCAGCATCACACAAATAGTAATTGGCCATTATAATGGAATAGCATTAATAATATGAAAACAATGTGTTTCATTATAAAGCTAAAACGAACATAATAAAGATAATACCTTGTGAGATCCTCAACCTATTCTTTCATGTAATGGCATCGTTTAGCACTTTGCCATCATTGTAGAACCTTCATATCCAAGTAGAACATATATGAATTGCATATATGAGGTGCAAACACCAAGGACATTGGTAGCAATTTCATTTTTTCTAGCCCTATATCTAGGCTTATCAATTGCATCTACATTGACTTTGATTTATGTCCCATTTAAGGCACTCAAACAACCTTTGAACCATTTTCATATATTGTCTATTAAATTATCAAGCATCGGTTCGAGTTTCTTAAATAACAACGTATGCAGTCTTAAAATAAAATTCAACATAGAATGAAATTACCTACTAATTGTCTCTTCAAATCTAGCTACTTGACGTTTCATTACCTTATTTTTTATATAATGGGTTATGATGTGGAGGAAGCTACTAATTAGTTCTTCTATTGACATATGTCTAGATGTTTGTAATCCCCTTTCTATTTGAAGCAAATGACATAATTTTGTAAAAGCTCTCCTATCCATTCTAGTATTATCTACACACTATCTATCATTCTCAAAGACCATTGCATTTAAGTTTAACTCTCTAATATATAGCCTATCATAAAATGTTCCACCATAAGATAGTCTACATTATTTTTTAATGTTCATATGTAATAAAGTCACAATAACAAAATATAACACATGCAACAAAGTCTCCATCTAGTTCAAATGCATCATAAGCAATGTAACCAATTGTATCTTTGTTCTTAGTGATAAACCTGCCATAACTATTTAGAAGATAGAATCTCATTATAGTTGAAAACATAAATGGAAAGCAAATATTTGGATATGGTACATGGAAACTATCGAACATAAAAAAAGAAAATATAAATCACCGACAAAACATTTCTAGATGAAGGAGCTAGAACAAATAAATCATAAAATACATTTGATATATCAAAAATAGAAATCCAAAATTAAATGACATCTAAAAAGATTAAAAAAAAGATTGGAATACAACAAATAATGCAGATTAGATAATTAGGTATTAAATAGTATACACACTATTTTTTGAAAAAAAAAAGACAAAGACGAACTTAATATGATGACAATTAAATGATTGATGTTAAAGCTTAAGTTGGTTCAAATAGAAAAGTATTTGCTTTGAGCTAAGATATGTTGAAATAAAAATAAAAAATGTATTGGTTATTGAAATATGATGAAGGTATCAAATAAGGCGTTTTATATTTGATGTGTAAAATATAGGTTTTTCTAAAGTTGATTAGACATTACAACGTTAATATTGTCAGAACACGATTTTCAAGAAAACAAACAAAATTTTAATATTTGGTAATTACAGCGTTTATAGGAAGAAATGCCTTAAATGATAACCAATTATGGCATTTTTCCATTAAAATGCCTTAATTGATGGCCACTTGCGTATGTGATCAAATTGTGATTGAAAATCATTCATGTTATATCATGATTTTTAAGACCCAAAACAAAATTTAATATCATATCAATTAATGCATTTTTTCTTTGAAACGCCTCAATTGGTGATCAATTAAGGCTTGCTTTAATTGATCATCAATTAAGGTGCTTCTTTAATGAAACACCTTAATTGATAATTTGTCAATTAAGGCATTTCTTCCTTGAAATGTTTTAATTGATCATCAATTAAGACATTTTCTTGAAATGCCTTAATTGCAACATAAATTAAAAAATTTTAAATTTTTTATAAAAAGCTACAACTGAGTTCCAAACTTACTTTTGGAAAGGATGAATATGTCATCAATTTTTTATTCAGGTCAAATTTGAAAATAAGACAACTTTTTCTCCTAGAATCCTAGAATACCATAAGAAAAGGCGTGCTTTTGATTTCGAGACTTTGGATACTATTGGGAATCTAACATTTTCTCTCATAATCGGATTATCCTAAACCAAATATAGGAAACAAATATCCACCATCAAGATTCTAGAGAAAAATTGATGAATTCCCCTAAACCAAATACACTATAAAATTGATAATAAACAAAGACAGGGATTTAAAAAATGGAGTAACGACATAAGGGCTACGATTTTGTGGTAACGTCGATGTCCACCACTACTATTGAAAAAAATAGGTAAAAATGCCATTCATGGTAATAAAGGCATGTTGCATTCATAAAAAACTGCCTAAACGTAAATAATGACAAATACGGACTATTATTGCTGCACTCCTATTTTTTGTTCGAAAAAAAGAAAAAAATTATAGTTTTCATTTGAAAAAAAGCCAAAAAACGGAAAACACAACTTCAATCAAATTCAAAAGCTAAATCAAGATCAAGCATAAGTAAGTAAAAAATGGTGTTTCAAGTTTAAAAAAGGAGAAAGGTGCATGTTCAAGGGGAAAAGAAAGAGAAAGGGAAAGAAGGAAAAAAGAAAAGGTTGTTCAGAGCTGGACAGCTAATGGAACAACAAAAGGCAATGGTTGAAACTAAAGGTGGCATCTCGTGTTAAGAAGGATAAAGAAGGTGTCATTGGTAATAAAAAAAAAGAAAAAGAAAAGAAAAATGGATTAGGGATTTGCTAGGAACTACACAGCATAGTTTGAAGGTCAAGGACAAAAAAAAAAAAAAACAAAAAAGGGCTTGGACTAGACCAGTCCTATGTTTTGACTTAAAAGTTAGTAACTTATTGGTTTTTAGGTTTATTGGATTTATAGTTTTAGGTCATAATATCAAAACTTAATTGAATATAACTTTTATATTTTTTAGTTTTTTATTTGCAACTTGTTTATTTTTAATTCATGTTAATAATATTTTTTTAAAAAAATGTGTGCTTTAAGATAAAAGAATATTTATGAAAACAAATAAATTGTGAATGAGCATGTTATTGTTAATTTTTTATATTATAAAATATTTATAAATAAAATGATACATTATTAATAAATAAAATAAATGTAAAGTTGTTTGGAGTATCGAGAACTCTTATAATGACAAAAAATTATAAATATTATTTTCCTCATATAAATAAAAAATAGAGTCATAAAACTATTTAAAAAATTATAATAGTTATGTTTTCTTGTTCAAAAAAACTTATTTCGATAATCATGTTTTCTTGTTCAAATATACTTATTCAGACAGTCATGTTTTTCTATTCAAACATGCTTATTCAAAATAAAAATAATATTTTATTAATATTTCAAAATTTCAAAAAGCAAAAGATTTAAATAAAAAATAAATTTATTTACTAAACAAGCCCAAATGCCTTAAGTCTTTGACTTTTAAAATTGTTTGATCTACTATAAAAATTCCTAACAAGTCTAAATAACTTGACCCACTCCAATATTTAGTTCAATTATTTAAATAACACAAGTAGTCTATTTTAAACTACATACAAATTATCTTTCTATTTAATATGGGATACACCGCATTTTAAACTACCAATAATCCTCTACTAGTTTAGAATATTGGTGCTTAATCTTTAACCTTTCACACAAATAAATATTATAAATACAAAAAGGTATATTTTGATTTAAACCTTCAATTAGCCTATATACCTTAGAATTCTAACAAAATTTATCACGTCTACAGGTTAAACCTTGACTCTTAGTGTTAAAATTGAAGATATAAGACATATAATACTTGCTTAATCTTTTGTTAAAGGCTTATAACTGTTTTAACACTATTATGGCCATGTGCTTATCCTTATTCATAAACATTTACAAGAAAATTTTCAATTTTCTTGTTGAAGCAACACTACTTCAATGTTTATATAGGTGAAGTTTCTTATTTACGTCTCCATTGCTATAGACATTTAATTATAGATTTCATTAAGAGTTTAATCTCAACCTCCATTCAAGCAATGGTTCACACTAGTATTCTAGATATTCAGAATGGATTGACTAGTGTTTATAGACACATAACAATAATTTGTTGTTACTTGTTAAACTTTGTAATTAGAGATTACTACTTCAAAGTTAGGTTCCCATTATTGGTGTTTAAAACGAATTTTAAACCCATTCCTTTTGTGGTGCTTCTTACCAAATTTCTAGGTAGCATCTTGGTAAGAGGATATGCTAAGTTGTTAATGGATTTAACATATATTATGGTAATTATCCCATTTTTTTTATCAATTCTCTGATATAGTCATGTTTTAGACTAATATGTCTAAATTTTTCATTATAAATTTCACTAAAGTTCTTGACATTATAACTTTACTATCATAGTACAAAGAAATGGTTGTCATTGGTTGTGGCCACAACTTTATATCCATTAAAAAGTTCCTTAGCCATTCTGCTTCCTTGCCTACTGCAACTAAAGTTATAAATTTAAATTCCATAGTTGAATGTGAAATGCAAGTTTGTTTCTTGATAGCTTAATTAATTGCATCACCTGTAAGAGTAAACATCCAACCTGAAATAGATTTATCGTCATTTATACTAGTGATCCAACTTGCATTCGAATATCCTTCCAAAACTGCTGGATATTCCAAATAAAATAAGCCAAAATCTTTAGTTCTTTTAAGATAACCAAGAATTCTTCTTACGGCTTTCCTATGACTTATATTAAGCTTACTTATATATCTTGATAATTTACAAATAGCAAAAGATATATTTAACTTAGTACAATGCATAACATACATAATACTTCCAATATCACTAGCATATTCAAGTTGTGCAACAATGCACTTACATGAACTTGGTTTTTTATTAACTTTATACTTGTATCATAAGGAGTATTGGCTTCTTTTATATTAAGGTATTTAAACTTATTAAGCAGTTTCTCAATAAATGACTTGATTAAGTACGAAACCTTTTTTATGTCTCTTAGCTTTAATTGCCAAAATGGTATCAACTTTATTTAAATCTTTCATTTTAAAATTAGAAATTAGATACCTTTTGGTTTCATTTATGCTAATCATATTAGTACTAAAAATTAGCATATCATCCATATAGAGACATATTATAACTTTATGTTCTTTAGTAAATTTTGAGTAAATGCACTTATCTACTTCATTATGTTTAAAACCATTGACCAATATAGTTGAATCAAACTTTTCATGCCATTTTTTAGGAGCTTGCTTGTAGCCTATAAAGTGACTTAATTAATTTACAAACTTTATTTTCATTACCTGAAAGAATAAAACCTTCCGGTTGTTCTATGTATACTTCTTCCTTTAAGTCACCATTTAAAAAGGCTATCTTAATATCCATTTGATGCCCATATAATTTATAAATGGAAGCCAAACCTATAAGAACTATAATGGATGTCATTCTAGCTACTATAACATATGTATCGAAATAATTTATGCCTTCATTTTGTTTAAAATTATTGTAACTAATCTCACTTTAAAGGTTTGTATAGAGTCATTTGTGTTATATTTCCTTCTAAATACCCATTTACATCTTATAGGTTTAGAACTTGGAGGTAAATTTTCCAAAACCCATGTATTATTGGACATAATTGAGTCCATGTCATCATTAATTACTTCTTTCCAAAAAGCAACATTTCTTAAAGTCATAGCTTTATTAAATGCTTTAGGGTTTTCTTCTACATTTAGTAGAATTGGTGTTTTATTAAGCACTTTGATTTTATTTCCTTCTACTAAGAAACAATAGAATCTGGAGTAACAAAATCAGAATGCAAAAAATTTTTTTTCTAGTTCTTTGGCTCTTTCTAAGTTCAACAGAATCATTACTTTATTTTCTTATATTTTTAATTATAGGAATCATTTCAATTTGTTTCTTTATGTCAATATTAGTATCACATATAAACTTATTTTCAAAAGATTCTACATGAATAGATTCAACAATAACTTTAGTATTTAAATCAAGAAGTCTATGTGCCTTTGAATTTTATGCATAGCTAACAAAAATGCTTTCAAGAACTCTAGGTATAAGTTTTGATTTATGAAGATTACGTACTTTATAAAAGGCAATGCACCCACACACTTTAAAATAATCCAAATTTGGTTCTCTACTATGATTCCAAAGTTCAAATGGTGTCTCCAAGATTTTTTTTAAAGAATTCTATTATATAAATAGTATGTTGTTAGAAGTGCTTTTCCCCAAAGATTTAGAGGTAATTAATTAGCATTTAATAGCATACAATTTACCATATCAACTACGGTTTTATTTTTTCTTTTCTTTAAACCATTTTTTTGAGGTGCACAAGGGACTGTCTTTTGATGAATAATTCCATTATCCTCACAAAAAAAAAGAGAAAATGAAACTGGAAAGTATTCCCCACCCCTACTTCTCCTTTTTTCAACAATTGATTTATATTTTTTAAAATTATCAAAAGTTTCATCTTTTGTTCTCATTAGATACATCAAAGTATAACAAGAACTATCATTTTTAATTTTATAAAATACCTTTTTTCTCCCCTTGTTAATAAATCATTTAACTCGCAAATATTAGAATGTACAAGTTCTAACAATTTTGTATTTCTTTCAACTTTAGGAAAAAGGTTTCTTTGTCATTTTTGCTTTTACATGGATTTCACATTTAATGTCATGATTTTTCTAGTATGTTATGTAACCATGCTTAGACATATAATTCATATATTGATATTTTAAATATCCTAATCTAGCATGACATAATGATGAAGAATGCTCAACAATATAAGTAGAAACATTATATATTTCATTAATACTTAGTTTAAACATACCACCATTAGAATATCCTTTTCCAATGAATACACCATTTTTGGATGCTATAACTTTATCAAACTCTAGTACAATCTTAAAGCATTTCTTACATAATAGATTTGTAGATACAATATTCTTTATAATCTTAAGAACATGGAAACATTAAGTAAAGTTAATTTCTATCCTAAGTTGAACTTTAATTCAACTGTTCCTTTTCCAATCACTTTGGCAGGAATATGATTTTTCATAAGGATATTTTTGGTCCCTTGTATTCTTCATAAGTCTTGAATTGCTCTTTATTGTTGCAAACATGAATTGTTGCACTAGAATCTAGCTACCAATCAGATGACTTATTTGTAGTAGCCATATTAACTTTAGTGATCATTCCAATTTGCATGTCGATCACCATTGCAACAAGTTCTTTGATTTCTTTTTCTACCAAATTTACCTTGATTTTAGAACTAGAACCAATCTTAATTTCAATATTTTTAAACTGCAATCTTTAATAAAATGTCCTTTCTTTCCAACAAAAATGCATTTTATTCTTATTAAATTTGGATTTCTTGAATCCCTTCTTATTGACCTTAAAATTGTTCTGAGTTTCATCAAAAGACTTGAGTTTTACCAGAATTTTGTTCACTCATATAGTTCACATTAGGACCTTCAAGAAAGAGTGCATCTCTTGCATAATTTTCTATTTTAATTTGTAAATGAGTATAAAATTCTTCAATAGTGAAAGTATCTATTGAGAGCAGAACATTTTTCCTATATCCATTTCAAGAAAAAGGAAGTTTTTACAAAATAGCATTAAGTTGAAATGAATCAGAAGTCTTAATTTCTAACTAAATTAACTTAGATGCCAAAGTTTACAACTCATGTACTTGGTCCATGATTGGTTTGTCATCAATTATGGAAAATTCAAAATATTTCAAGGCTAGAAATTTATCAATACCTTTCTTTTCGTTCATGTACTTGTGTTCAAGGGCAATCCAATTTTTTCTTTTTATGTTTTCATATTTTTGTATAGGTTATTTGGATGATCAGATAGTGAATTCAAAATGTAATCTCAAAAGACTAGTTCATTTTCTTCACATTTGCTTTTTGTTGCCTTAATAGCATTAGAGTCTTCAGGAGTTGGTTCTAGAATTGGTTCCAAATTTGGATCAAGTACATAAAACATCTTCAATGTAGTAAACAGGAAAACCATTTTGTCCTTCCACCTAGTGTATTTTGATATGTTGAAATGATCAAGTTTGATTACATCTTGAATCTAAAAATTAACCTTCATACTTAATTCCAAATCAATAGAAACAGGGGTGACAGTGGATGTAGTAGCCATGATAATTGCCTTTAAATTGTTAGAAAATTTGAGAAAATAAAAATAATAAAAAGAAGAAATATGGCTTTGAAGTGTGAAAACACTATCTTAAAGGCAATTATGCCTATAGGACACAATAAATCCTTAAAACTCTCTAAATTAGAATTAGTGAAATTGGTCAAGTAGAAATATCTATTTATAATAAACAAATAGTCACAAAATTCTTATCCAAAAAATCATGACAATCTATATAGTCATGTTTTCTTATTCAAACAAACTTATTCAGACAATCATGTTTTTCTGTTCAAATATGCTTATTCAAACAATCATGTTTTTCTGTTCAAACATACTTATTCAGAATAAGAATAATATTTTATTAATATTTCAAAATTTAAACAAGTAAAATATTTAAATAAAAAATAAATTTATTTGCTAAACAAGCCTAAGTGCCTTAAATATTTGACTTTTTAAATTATTTGACCCACTAGAAAAATTCCTAGCAAGCTCAAATGACTTGGCTCACTCCAATACTTAGTTCAATTACTTAAACAACACAAAAAATATCTTTTAAATACATACAAATGATCTTTCTATTCAATGTGGGATACACCACATTCTAAACTACCAACACTAGACACACTTGATGCTCAAGTTGTGAATGATGGTCGAAGGGAGGAAATATTCACAGTTGCTCACCTTGCGAAAAGATGCTTAAACTTAGATGGAAGATAAAGACCAACAATGAAAGAAGTGGCCATAAAACTAGAGAGAACTAGAATTTTGCAAGATTACATTCCTACTTAGCCAAAACAAGCTGAGTTTATTATGACAAAACCAACTGAGAAATGGGACTTCACTTTATCCTCAACTTTATATTACAGGGGTTACAGCATTATATTTGTATAAGATGTTCATCCACTTAGGTTCAATACAGTTTGACTACTAGAGTTCTGTATTATACATATATAGCAAATTAGCTAGTAATAAAGCACTAAAAGTAAACTAATCTATGAAAATAAGAATCTATTACTTTGCCTTTATTTTTTTCTCCAGGTTGCTAACTCTTTTCTCGGTGATGACACTAGCTTTTCCCTATGAAATTGATGGCTCAAGAAAAGCCACCGTCAATGACAATTGCTACTGCCTCCAACTCCATCTCTAATAACCAGCTATGAATCATTGTATTTAAAAAAATGAAAAATACTACTATACTCATTTAATACATATTTTGCACATTCATATAAAATTTAGTTTTCAAAATTCTTTAATAACCCATAAATGTTTTAAGACTATTCACTTAAGTTCCTAAAATAAAACTAAAAAATAAATGAGTGCATTATTTAAGTGCAATATGTTGGTGCATGTAATGTTGTCCTAGAAAGAAATTTAGGTTTTATTGGCATTTGGTTTGTAAAATCTAACATTTTAGGAGAAAAAATGATTATCTTCTACATCACTCTACTTGACAGATTTTGAATAATGATTCTCCAATGTTGTCATGCTTTAAAGAGGCTTCATTGTCAAGTTCATTTAATTTTTTATAAAAAGCTTTTATTTGTGATAATGAGATTTAGAACCTTGGTATCAAAAAATTCTTATTAAATTCTCTAATATGTTGGTAATATTTAGTAAAAATTTTCTCACCTAAAAATTTACATAAAGATTGCTATTTACAACACCTTTAGTAATTCTATCATTGGAGATTTAAAATATAATTTTTATAAAAACGATTCATTTTCAAAAATATTTTCCAATATGTTGATAAGATTTTTTCTCAAAAATTATCCTCAAATATATTGGTAGGATTTTATGAAAACTATTTTTTTTCCAAAACTTAATAATCATAAGGTTCTCCAAATTTTTTTCTTGTTCTTTTCTTTTCTCATCCTTTTAAATTTAATTAACAATAATAATAATAATAATAATAATAATAATAATAACAACAACAACAACAACAATAACAATAACACAATAAAAAAATGAGGAAATAAAAATAAATCAAAATCAAAAATAAAAAAATAGAAAAGGAAAAACCTACGATGGGGTCAAGTCACTTTGCGGGTTAGCACACAGAACTTCTTAGATTTACCCATGGGTTAAAAACAATGTTGTATAAGACTACGTATAAAAGCCAAAAAATTATTCTTTTCCTTAGAATACCTATGCTCATTCTCTCTCTAGTTGAATTTCTCTCCTCCTTCTCTTTAGAAGTTCAATCGAGAAATTCAATTGGTTCTAATTTTTTGCTACAAATTCTAAAATCCGACTTCAAAAAATTCAACTAGCTACCGTAAAATTCACTCATAACCCATAAACCTAGAAAACTCAGAATCCAATTGTCGCGAAAACCTTTCAGCTGCCCTAAACCTTGTTGGAATCTTCAAACTTTTGCCAAAACATTCAACAAAAAACCCAAAAAATCTCTTAAAAACCCAGAAATTCAATCTAAACCTAAAAATTCAAACAAATGTCCAAAAAATTCCCAAGCCCAAAATTTTGAAATTTTCAAAAATTCATAATCAATTTCAACCAAATCAAACTAGCATCCTAAGACAAAATTCGAGAAACTTTTAAGGACTTCAAAGATCAAAACCCAATTCAAAAGAACCCAAAATCAAAATTTTGAACTCAATCCCAAAATTTCTTAAACCATATTCCTAGGAACCAAGGACCAAACCTAAAGAATTTTAAATGGCTTTGATTGCTAATTGCTTTTGTTTTCTTGCTTCCCCATGTATTTCCTCTTTGTGAATTTTTTTTATAAGGATTTAATCCCTTTCAATTTGGAAATATTTAACCGAATCTAGAATTTTTTATGATTTTACTTGATTTGATTTTTTGTGATTTGGATTTGAATGAATTAAACTCCAAACTCTCCATAAATGCATTAATTGTTAAGCCTTAAAGATTGAATCCAAATCTAAATCTTGGTGGAAAATCCCATGTTTTGTTCTTTTTTTTTTTTAACCTTGACTTAGACATTTTTTTTTACCAAAATAGATCAAAAAATTAGAATTAAAACTAAATCTAAACCTAAATTAGAATTAAAATCAAATTACAACTCAAAATTGAAAATCTTGGGCCTTTATCGTCTTGGGCCTAAAACTTTTTTACTTAAGGCCCAATTTATGGTCAAGGCCCTTTTTAATTCTAAGAAAAATTTTGGACAAAATGAGGTGTTTACAGCAACCTTTTTTTATGAATTTTCTATAAAACAGGACCTGCACAAAAATCAAAAGGCATCCATTTTGTTTGGGTCTAGATACACTGAAAATTTTTAACTTGAAATCCAATGACTCACTATTTGCAAATTCAAGAGTTTGTCAATAAATTCATATGTTCACAAAACTTTAAAGATTTACAAGATTTTACGGCAAGAATTGAAATATTCAAAAAATTTGTAAAAAGCTCAAAAAATTCATAAAATACTCAAGATTTTCAAAGATTCAGGATTTGTAAGGACTCTAAAACTTTTAAAAAAATGGTACATGCAGAGGTTTTAAAAGATCATGCTTAGAAGTCTTATAGATCATACCTTGAGGAATTAGAGATCACACCCTAAGGTCTAACAAATTTAAACTTTAAAATAGATTCATCTATACCAAGTATTTACTCTTATTAGTAGCAAAAATTTCAAAATTATCTTCAACTATATCATCATCTGCTTCTTTACTCCTAACACTAGTTGTGTCATAATTAAGCATATAATGATAGTTATATTTTTGAAAAAGTCCTTTATGTTCTTCATAAAAGGTTTCAATAGCATGAAGATAGTCGACCCGTTATTTCGGATCTTTAGTTTTTTTCATTTTAAACTTAAAATTTTCAATCAAATATTTATAGGAGTCAAAATCAAGTTTTTTTGTTTCTCTTTTGTTAAAGAAGATGAGGGTTTGTCATCTGCCATCATGATATTATCATAGTAAAAAAGTCTAAAGTATATAGATGTATTTGGAGGAACATGTCTTTGGTCCATCTTTTCTGCAAGCAAATCTAGTTTATCTTCTATACTATCTATTTTTACAAATAACTTAGAGAAAAAAAAAGAAGAAAAATCAATTAAACCATTTATAGCTCTACTTATGCTCATATTATTATTTTCAAACTTAGGATCTACATGCAAACTATGATTATAAACTTGATCTTTACAAACACAATTATTTTTTAAAGTTGATTCTATATTTATGGTGCTTAAGATCGGTGTGATTCTGTATAGGTTACCTAAAGCCAGTTAACAACAAGGCATACAAAGCCTAACAAATACCAGCAAATAACCACAAATTCACGGTATGAGCTTTAAAACATGAAATAATAACAAAAAACAAAAGTAAATATAAAGACTTTGTTTATAATAATAGAAATACAAAATAGATCTATAAGCTAAAAAGAGCAATATTACAAACCTTTTACAAACCTAAGGCTCTGATACCATTTATAAGGTGCAAAAGGATCTATGTATAAAGGTTAAAAAAAGAATAAAAAGTTATAAGTAAGGAAGATGGTCTATAAGAAAAGGAAAAGTGAAAGAAAGAAAAGAGTTGTCTTAGTGATCGAAGTGCCTTCTCTGCTAGATATCTTACATCCTATTTATAAACAAATTGAAAAATAGTAACTATGTATAGTTACTGCAACAGTGTACAATATAATTTTTATCTATAGTAACTGCTATAGTGACTTGCTACAGTGTTTTTAGTGGCATGTCTTTGTTTTCTAGAATGGCTTTTTGCTATAGTGACTATTATAGAATTTTTTATCGAGAACAGTAATTGCTACAGTTGGGCTGATCTTTGGCTCTGAACAGTTTTATCTTTTTGTGTCGGTAGCTTCGATTAGCTTATTTTTGGCTAATTCTTGTTTAGAATATCTCTGATGTGGATTGTTTATCCTTTCATAGCATTATCTAGATTTTGCAATTCGACACCATCTTCATCCAAGATTTGGTGAGAATGTAGAGATGCTGATCTAGATTGGTTCCACATTTTTCATCCTTCTTGGTATTGGAAAAGTAGTTCTTATGGATAATCAATAACTTTCATTTTGGATAGATTTTGAAAAAGCACCAGAGCTTCTGGTTGAGTATGGAAAGGTGCTTGAAATGTTGTATAATAAATTATTACAAAAAACTTTCATCCATCAGTTTGTACAATAGCTTTTCGAAAACTGTCTCTGGTGGCCAACTGAAGGAGATAAGTGGCTTTTTCCATCATTTCGATTCCTATTTAGAATTGGTATTGTGTTGGATTTGAAAATTTTGAAATTATCTTGTTTAGAGTTTCAGAATCTCCAGGGCCTCTGTAGTTGGGTTTAACGGAGGGCCAGAAAGGACTTTTTTCATTTCTCATATTTGATAAGGTTGAAAAAATCTTTCTCTCTAGTAACAACCAAGGAGACCGGTAATGGTGAAATGTATATAGAAAAAATAATACTGTTTTTTACTGCTTTATGAAAGTGATGTTTGATAAAGGCAGGGAAATATTTGATCAAATCAAAAGATAGATTTTGTACAAAAATTTGACCAACTATTCTAAGTTCAATGCTGGTTACATCAAATAGTTCATAATTTAAATGAAATTTAATTTTTGGAATATGATCCATAGTGGTAGTAGTATAAATATATAAAAAGTAATGATGATCAAAAAAATTTTTGACCAACAGTTCTTTTTGTAGTCTGAGCTATAGAAAGATTTATTTACTAGAAAAGTTCTTTGATTAACAACTGAGCAGCTTTTTCAAATAAAAGGGTCCTCTTAAGATTGTTTAGCTGAGAAGAGTTTTTATTTTCAAAATATTCACAAAGTTTCAAGAAATTGTTTATTTCTGAAATTGTATATGTATTTTCTTCCAAAGCGAAGAAATCAATATCTTACTATTTTAGCAAGTTAATTGACAGAAGGCTTTGGAGAGCTACTTCTTTAAATTCTTGAATATCTTTAGCTTGTTTAGTTAAATATTCGGCTAGTTTGGTCATCCCTTTTCGAAAATGGGTTTTGTTTTGAGAGAGATGGGATTTTCAGACTAAGTTTAATAAATCATAAACTTGTGGTTCAAGTATAAGATTATAAAATTCTTTAATATATGGGGTGAAAACCTTTGTTTCTTTCAATAGTTTTTCTGTAGAAGAAACTATTTTAAAATAGCTCTTTAAAGTCTATTGGTTTGGATCTTGAGCAAACTGTGAGAAATCTATTTGAATTCTCAAAAGAGAGGGCATATAAGGTGGTCTAAAATTTTGTGGTTGATAGAAAAATAATCATTGGTTGGATCATTGTAAAAACCAAATCCTGGGTTAGGATTTGTAAAGAAAATAGAAGATCATGGAGAAGATAAGGTTGAAGAAGAAGAGGAAAAAGAACCTTTTTTAGATTGTTTCTTCTTTATCGTTCTCCATTCTATAGTTGAACAAATAAATCTTTCTATAGTTTAGACTACAAAAAAACTGTTAGTCGAAAAATTTTCTGATCATTATTACTCTTTATATATTCATACTACTACCACTGGGGATCATATTCCAAAAATTAAATTTTGTTTAAATCTTGAAACCTTCGATGTAACCAACATTGAACTTGGAATAGTTGGTCAAATCCTTGTACAAAATCTATCTTTTGATTTGATCAAAGATTTCCCTGCCTTTATCAAACACCACTTTCATAAAGCTGTAAAAAACAGTCATTATTTTTTCTATATACATTTCACCATTACCAGTCTCCTTGGTTGTTACTAGAGAGAAAGATTTTTTCAACCCTACCAAATATAGAAGATGGAAAAAGTCCTTTCTGGCCTTCCGTTAAACCTAACTATAGAAGCCATGGAGATTCCTGAAACTTTAACAAGATAGTTTCAAAATTTTCAAATCCAGCACAATACCAATTTCAAACAGGACTCGAAATGATGGAAAAAGCCACCTATCTCCTTCAGCTAGCCCATGATCTATACCAACCAAGATATAGATAATAATAATAAAGCCCATGATCTATACCAAAAGAGATAATAAGCGTAAAGCCCATGATCTATACCAAATAGGATATAGATGAATTCGAGATTCAAATTTCAGAACTGCTAGACAAAGGCTTAATAGAATCAACTACAAGTCCTCATTTTAGTCCAGCATTCATGGTAAGAAACCACTTTGAAATCAAATGAGGTAAACCACAAATGGTTATCAATTATAAGAAATTAAACCAAAATCTTGTATTTGATGGCTATTTTATTCATCATAAGATGTTTTGATAAATTTAGCAAAAAATGCTAAATATTTTTCTAAATTTGATTGTAAGTTTGGTTTTTAGCAAATCATGCTTAAACCTGAATCCAAACTATTAACTACTTTTAGTGCACCAACAAGCCATTATCAAATGGACTGTTATGCCTTTTGGTCTATGCAATACACCACAATTATTTTAGCGTTGGATGGACATTATATTCAACAAACATAAATAATTTTGCTGTGTATATATGATGATATACTTATTTTTTTCTAATGCACTAGATGAGCATAAGAAACACCTCAATATTATTGCTCAAGAATTTATATTGCATGGTATTATTCTGAGTCCCAAAAAGGTAAAACTCAAAAAAATCGAAATAGAATTTCTTGGTCTTAATTTGTTTGCTAATGTATTAACATTGCAGGATCATATTATCTAGAAGATCAAGGAGTTTCCAAAAGAATTGGATAATATCAAACAACTTTAATAGTTTCTAGGTATTGCTAATTATGGCAGGCAATTTTTCCAAAACCTTTCCAAAAAGGAATGCCTTCTTTTGAAAAAATTACACAAAAATAATGATTTTGTTTGGACACCAATAGCCTTTGATATTATTAAATAAATTAAATCAGAGCTAACCTATATTCCTAAAATTTATCTATCCAAACAGGGTGATTTATTGATGCTAGAGACAGATGCCAGTGAGAAACATTGGGGATGTGTCCTTAAAGCAAAAAATCTTCGTCAAAAGGATGAATTGATTTGTGCCTATAATTTAGGAAAGTTTAAACTAAACAAAATAAATTATATTATTTATGAAAAAGAACTATTAGCCATAAAAAATGGTGTACAGCGATTTCATATTTATTTAGCCCATGAAACCTTCGTTATAAGAACTGATAATCAAGCTATCTGAGACTTCTTAAAGAACAGAAAACTCTTAGACAATCCTAAAAAATCAGGTGGTATAATTTTCTTTGTCAATATAATTTTCTTATTGAGTTTATCAACTCTGACAAAAATATTTTAGCTGATTATCTGAGCAGGCTAAATGGATAGAGGTAAAACACCTAAAAAAACTCTTGAAGAATGGAAAATGATAAAGAATAAGCAATCTAAAAAAGGTTCTTTTTTATCTTCTTCTTCAACCCTATCTTCTCCACGATCTCCTAGTTTCTTTGTAAATCCTAACCCAGGATTTGGTTTTTACAATGATCCTAACGAAGGATTATTTTTCTATCAACCATAAAATTTTAGACCACCTTATATGCCCTCTCCTTTGAGAATTCAAATAGATTTCTCACAGTTTACTTAAGACCCAAACCAATGGACTCCAATGAGCTATTCTAAAATAGTTTCTTCTATAGAAAAACTATTGAAAGAAACAAAGGTTTTCACCCAGATATTAAACATTTTTATAATCTTGGACTTGAACCACAAGTCTATGATTTATTAAACTCAGTCTAGAAATTCCATCTCTCTCAAAACAAAACCCATTTTCGTAAAAGGATGACCAAACTGGCTGAATATTTAGCTAAACAAGCTAAAAATATTCAAAAATTTAAAGAAGCAACTCTCCAAAGCCTTCTATAAACTAACTTGCTAAAACAGCAAGATATTAATTTCTTTGCTTTGGAAGAAAATGCATATACAATTTCAAAAATAAATAATTTCTTGAAACTTTGTGAATATTTTGAAAATAAAAACTCTTATTAGCTAAACAAGCTTAAGAGGATCCTTTTATTTGAAAAAGTTGCTTAGTTCTTAACCAAAGAACTTTTCCAACAAATAAATCTTTCTATAGTTTAGACTATAGAAAAATTGTTAGTTAAAAAATTTTCTAATTATTATTACTCTTTATGTATTCATACTACTACCACTAGGGATTATATTCCAGAAATTAAATTTCGTTTAAATCATGAACCCTTCGATGAAACTAGCATTGAACTTGGAATAGTTAGTCAAATCCTTATACAAAATCTATCTTTTAATTTGATCAAAGATTTTCTTACCTTTATCAAACACCATTTTCATAAAGCTATAAAAAATAGTCATTATTTTTTCTATATACATTTCACCATTACCAGTCTCATTGGTTGTTACCAGAAAGAAAGATTTTTTCAATCTTACCAAATATGGGAAATGGGAAAAGTCCTTTCTGATCCTCCGTTAAACCTAACTATAGAAGCTCTAGAGATTCTTGAAACTCTAAACAAGATAGTTTCAAATTTTTTGAATCTAGCACAATACCAATTCCAAACAGGAATTGAAATGATGGAAAAAGCCACCAATCTCCTTCAGCTAGCCACTAGAGATAATTTTCCAAAAACTGTTGTACAAAACAAACTAATGGATGAAAGATTTTTCTAATAATTTATTATGTAGCATTTCAAGCATCTTTCCAGACTTAACCAAAAGCTCTGGCACTTCTTCAAAATCTATCTAAAATGAAAGATATTGATCATTCATAAGAACTACTTTTCCAATACCAAAAAGGATGGAAAATGTGGAACCAATCCAGATCAGCATCTCCACATTCTCACCAAACCCTGAATGAAGATGGTGTCAAATTACAAAATCTGGATAATGTTATGGAAGGATAAACAATCCACATCAGAGATATTCTAAACAAGAATTAGCCAAAAATAACCTAATCCAAGCTGCCAACATAAAATGACAAAGTTATTCAAAGCCAAAGATCGGTCGAACTATAACAATTATTATTCTTAATGAAAAATCTTGTAGCAGTCACTGTGTAAAAAACTATTCTAGAAGACAAAGACATGCCACCAAAAACATTGTAGTAAGTCACTGTAGCAGAGCCTTAGGTTTGTAAAAAGTTTGTAATATTGCTCTTTTCAACTTATAGATCTATTTTATATTTCTATTATTATAAACAAAGTCTTTATATTTACTTTTTTTTTTTGTTGTTATTTCATATTTTAAAGCTCATACCGTGAATATGTGGTTATTTACTGGTGTTTGTTAGGTTTTGTATGCTTTGTTGTTAACTAGCTTTTGGTAACCTATATAGAATCACGTCGGTCTTAAGCACCATAAACATAGAATTAACTTTAGAAAATAACTATATTTGTAAAGATCAAGTTTATAATCATAGTTTGCATGTAGATCCTAAGTTTGAAAATAATAATATGAGCATAAGTAGAGCTATAAATGGTTTAATTGATCTTTCTTCTTCCTTTTTTGCTAAGTTATTTGTAAAAATGGATAATATAAAAGATAAACTAGATTTGCTTGTAGAAAAGATGGACCAAAGACATGTTCCTCTAGATACATCTACAAACTTTGGACTTATTTACTATAGCAATATCATGATGGCAGATGACAAACCCTCATCTTCCTCAGCAAAGGAAAAAAAAAACTTGATTTTGACTCTTATAAATATTTGATTAAAAATTTTTAGTTTAAAATGGAAAAAATTAAAGATTTGAAACAACGGGTCGACTATCTTCATGCTATTGAATCCCTTTATGAGCAACATAAAAGACTTTTTTAAAAATATAACTATCATTATATGCTTATTTATGACACAACTAGTATTAGTAGTGAAGAAGCAAATGATGATATAGTAGAAGATAATTTTAAAATTCTTACCACTAACCCAATAGTAAAAAATGAGCAAGTTTCATCAGATAAAACCACATCAGATGATACCTCTATTTCTGAAGATCAACCAGATCCAGAATCACCAATCTCTATTTCTCAACCAGAGGATAGAGGAAAAAAAGTATCAAAAATATCTAATCCAGATATTGATGATGTTTTACATTTTTCAAATCTGTAAAACCTAGATCTTATGGAGCAACATTTACCTAATTTAAAAGAAAAATATTCCCACTTAAAAAAAGATAAGATAAAACAAACTTCAGAATCTGGCTAAACCAGTCAGATCAAAACATAAGTTCTTATAATTGATTAGTTAAACAAATGAACGGTTGCTCAAGGCAGCACTTATTTAGATCTAACCGATGTTTCTCACAAAGACTATGGAAAACCATAGATGATTGGGCACAATCTATGTCTATTATTGTTGTAGGATACAAAGATGCTTGGACTAAAGAAAGGGTTTTTTTAATTATTTCTATGGCACATGGCAAGATGATGTCCTTCAATTTTTCAAAAAATGGGAAAATACAACTATGAGAAATACTCAAAAAGATTCTCTTCTTATAGCAGGTAACATACCTCAACTTTTAAAAGATCTAACCCAGATCTTACAAAATGGGTTTTGTGGGAGTATAGAAACTCTAGATCCCAATCAAGAAGCTCAATATTTTCTTTCAAAATTAAAATTATGTGGTATAAGAAATCTTGATGATTTTTGTAAAAGATATATTTTCGAATTCCAAAAATTGGATGAAAAACATTCAAAATTTTGATTACAATAGTTTTTCTTAACCATGGGATGAGCTTTGTTCTTAAAATTATACTACTTATTTAGAAGTAAAAATTAAAGCTGCAAATGCTACTAACCTTAATTTTGAGCTTTATGATACATTGGGCTGTCGTATAAAATACATATAAAACCAAATCACAGAACACTACCTCAAGCAGAAGGCTACCAAACAGGTAAAATCTAAACTTAGTTACAAATAGTGTACTAAGATTTTAGAAAATTATTTAGAATTCGGTTGTAATAAACAACCAGTTTAAAGAAAAACTTGTTTTAAGAAAAAAACAAAAATATTTTTAGAAGAAATGGAAACAAAAAAAACTGGTAAAAAAAGCTTAAAAAAGGTAAATTTGTTATTAAAAAGAAGGAAAAATCTTCTAAACAAACTTGTAAATACTTTATTTGTGATCAAAAAGGTCACTATGCTGATCACTACCCTAACAAAGTGAAAAGTGCTCAACAAATGATTAAAAAACTTGAAGAATGTTATCTTCAAATTTCTTTTACAAATGAATTATCAGATGATGAGATTTATTACGAAGTTTTTTCTAAAACTGATTATAGTTCTTCTGATGATGAATCTGAATATATTTTTATGCTGAATACTGAATCTAACCAAGATAATGTTCAGTTACCTCTTTTACAGGTACAACAAGTACAACAAAGAAGAAGGTATGGTTAAACTAAAAAATGTGATGAGAAAAACTCATCATATTTCTAAAGAAAAAAGTAAAGAATTACAACTCATCAAACCAGATGAGGTTTACAAAACAAGTTGGTTTAAAAAATTTCAACCTTGGTTTAAATGCCATATAGAAAAACTATCTAGTGATACAGTTGCTAATGATTCTAAACAAGGATCAATGAAAATACCTCTTTTTACCAAAAAAAATAAATTATTTTCTATGAAAGTACCCTCAGGTTAAATATATACATATAGGTATGATTCTGATTACCATTAAACCGCTATTTCTTGCTTGTAAAGATATACCTATCATTACAGTTTTAATGGATAATCGTTTTAAAAACCCTGCTAATGCTATAATTGGAGGAATCCAATCCAATTTAGTTGTTGACGTTGTTTTATTTAAAGTAAAATCAAATTATTTTATTTCTATTTTTTATGAAAACATTGAAAAATGTTTACGTCTTCGTATCAAAATAACCAATTCTGATATTAAAGAAAAATCACATGACCTTTTCAATCAACTAGTCTGTAGTTTATGAGTTTACTAATACTACAAATATATCTATCAAATAGATAAATTCAAACATTATTGAATTATTTGAGCCAAACAGTTTTGATTTTGAGATCAAACCAAAATTGGTTAAACTCAAGGATTTATCTATCCCACAAGGATGGTGTCTCAAAGATATTTCAGAAAATACCTTTGAAAAATGAAAGGTACCAAATTTAGAATTTTTCTCATCAGGAAAAAACTTGTATTTTAAAAATCCTAATGCTTCAACCAGTTTTAATCCAAACTTGATTTTACCTCCTTCAAATGTTTTTGATCATTAAAAAGATGATGATATTGAGAGTATATCTAGTAATCAATCTTTTTATACTCCTCACCGAAATTCCTTTTTTGGATTTCACAATACAAATAGTGTAGGAAATCTTCAAAGAGCAAACAGTATAAGCCATACAAGTAATGCTTAAATTCCTATATTTGCTACTATGATGAAATAACAACAAAAAATAATAAAACAAAGATAATATTGAAATTCATAAAGCTTTAAAACATGAAATAACAATAAAGAACAAAAGTAAATATAAAGACTTTGTTTATAATAATAGAAATACAAAATAGATCTATAAGCTAAAAAGAGCAATATTACAAACCTTTTACAAACCTAAGGCTCTGATAACATTTACAGGGTGTGGAAAGGATCTATTTATAAAGGTTAAGAAAGAATACAAAGTTATAAGTAAGGAGGATGGTTTACAAGAGAAGGGAAGGTGAAAGAAAGAAATGAGTTGGCTTATTGATCAAAATGCCTTTTCTACTAGATATCTTACATCTTATTTATAAACAAATTAAAAAATAGTAACTATGTACAATTGTTGCTACAATGTACAGTAGAATTTTTATCTATAGTAACTACTATAGTGACTTGCTACAATGTTTTTGGTGGCATGTCTCTATCATGGCTAGCTAAAGACTTGGAATTACTCAAAAGACTTGGAATTACATCCAGAGGTCTTACAAATCTCAACTTTAAAATATATTCAACTCGGAAGATTTACAAATCTTGCTTGAAAGACTTGGAGATTATGCTTAGAGGTCTTACAAATCTCAACTTTAAAATATATTCAACTCGGAAGATTTACAAATCTTGCTTGAAAGACTTGGAGATTATGCTTAAAGTCTTAGAAATCTCGATTCTAAGATAGATTTAGGTCAAAAGACTTATGAATCTTACTCAAAGGACTTAGAGATTATGCTCAGAGGTCTTATAAATCTTAACTCTATAATATATTTAACTAAAAAAACTTATGAATTTTGTAGGACTTGGATATTATGCTTGAAAGTCTTACAAATAAAACTAAAAAAAAACTCATTTAAAACAAATGCTCAACCATTTAAAAAAAAAAATAGATATCTAAATGCTTTAAATATCATGCTTGAAGTCTTATAGATCTTGCCTGGAAGACTTTAAAAAGAGATTAAAAGTTTTAAATATATACCCAGAGGTTTCAAGAGAAATTACCTATAGGTTTTCAAGATTGATACTCAAAAGTTTTAACAAATATACCTTAAGGTAAAATTTTGTTTGATTTCTACATCAAAGTTTTTTTTGTATAAAAAATTTAAGTCTACATCTCTTTCTTCTGAAAAATATGATGCAACATATGAAATAGATATGATGCATACAATCACGAAATGCAATGAATGCAATGTATGAAATCTATACCTTAATTGAGGTAATAAGATTCTTGAAACTTTTTCTTTCTTCCATATTTCCTTGACATAGCCTCTGAATTGGTTGAGAAGTTCATTCAAGCACTAAAGCAAACATTCTTAACATTTTCATTCTTGAAGACCATTTTTCTCGCCTAGTAAGTTGTTTCATTATTGGTCCCTTGCATTTGGCATTTTTCTTACCCTAAAAAGGTCTCTTATAGCATTCATGTGTCTCCTAGCATAAGCATTAAGATTCAATACATTTTGAACATTTCTCAACACTTCTTAAAAATAGCAATGGAAATTGCTCCATACAATTCTCTTCTGCATATGATCAAATCTCTTAAAAATTGGTGATTACTGCCTAGAATGAAAAGGATGAATCGTAACTTGGTTTTTCCAAAAAGATTAATGGTTTGGCACATCAGGAATGACTTAATTACCAAAAATTTGGCCATTGAATGAGAACAGGAACATCTTTTTATCTAGGCTCACAAATGAAAATTATCTTTTAAAGTGTAATCTATTTTGGCACTTCTTTTAGTTTTTGATATGTGGTATTTTAATAAATACCAAGACTAACTATGGTAGGCTCAAAATTTCAGGTTTGAAAAAACAACAAGGCCTAAATTTAAAGGAAATCTTCATAGTGAGATTGATCTCCTTGGGCTTTTAAAGTCTCCAACATCCCTTAGTTTATTTAAAATGCCTTCTGGTGCTATATGAAAAGTCATGAGTTGCTTTCAAAGCTTCAATCTTGATCTAAACTACTCTTTCAGATTTTCACCCAAGAGCTTCATTCTTATTTTTTAATTGTTTTTATTTTTTTATTCCATTGTGCATTTGAACACTCAAAATTAATCTAAAACCAAATCATAATGATTTCTTGAGGAACAAGCTTCCAACTTAGGTATCTACACATGATCATAATGGAAATTTTGAATGATGTAATATAGGCTAGGGTTTAAGGTTTTGAAAGAAAGGATAAATAGGCTCAAAAATGTATTTAAAGATGATTAAACCAAAGATTATTTCTTTTCCAAAGATATACTTCCATTTCTCAAAATATGCCTTTTCACCTTTCAACTTTCTCTTTTTTTTTTCTTTTTTTTTTTTTTGCATGAGTTCACAATTTTTGGAACTCATATTATTTCAATCTTGCCCCTTAACATAAAGCATTATTTTCTAACCCTTAACACAATATCACATACCATCTTGATGAGATCCCTCTATTTTTTTTGAACTTGCCCCCAAATTTGAAGGACGATTTTTTGTTATGGTTCATTCAGAAAGAATAATCAACAGGCTTGAAAGGAGAAGGAATGGATTTTTTTTTTTCGTGAAAGAAATTTGATAGATAGCCACTTTTCATTTTGAATATGGATATTTCCTATTGAAAAGCAATTTTGAGGAAACAACTTGTTTTCTGATTGATTTTAAATTCATTTAAATGCCTCACATACATGATTTCATAATCAACTTTTTTCTTTTCTTTTTTTTTGGCAACTTATACTCATAATGCATTTTCACAACAATCCTTTTCCATAACCCATTCAGATGTTCATTAGTCAGAATGGTCAAAAGGGTTATTTAAGACATCAAGTAAATTTGGCTTTTTAGTAAATTTACTTTAAGGTGAGGATAAAAGATTGTTTGGTGAAAGACTAAAAAAGGAGAAAATAGTTACAAAAGTCAAGATACTAAACAAATTGAAAAAATATGGCTCTATGAGAACTTGGGATTTGTGAAGGAACTTAGGTAGTGAAGAGTTTTAAAATAACCTAGACATTTATTGAATCACCAAAATTCAAAAAGCTTAAAAGAGTGCTTTAAAAGATTTACAAATTAATCGACCATCTAATTGCATATAACCCAAATGAAGATCAATAATTTTTAAGGTTCATCATGGTTAAATGGGGTGAAGTTCTAAAACTTTCATCCTTAGAAATTCTTAAGGTTTTTAGTCTTTCAATTGAAAAAAATGAAATGTTTAGGGAAATAGCTTAGGATGCTCATTTTTACTAGTAATCACCAAATTTCTTGAGTTTTTTTTTTTTCACATGTATATGTAGGAACCCAAATAATCAAAACTCATGGGACCAAAACTCATTAGAAAGTAATAACTTCATGTTCGAGAAATCAATATACAAAGAAAAATCAACCTATGATAAAACAACTTACTATTGCTCAAAAAGTTTTTAGGTCAATATGCCACTATGGAAGAGACTTTCAATCTTATTTTTCAACTACCTGCATTTCTCAGTCACATGCAATTATTCTCATGTGATAATCACATTTATCATTTAAATCATAACTCTTCGCTAATGGATTTAGAATTACTTTCAAATGTATTAGAGTGAGGTACTAGTACTTTACTAGCAGAGGCAAAAGAGTAGAAATTGAAATTGAGATTTTTTATAGAATGTTTCTTGATCTTTTTTTACCGCTTAAAGGTTAAACAGTAGATTGGGGATAAAGACTAACATGAGGAACTGAAGTGTTGGATTGACTGGTGAAAGTAAGGATTTTGGAAAAGGTTATTTATGGTAAGGTAATAGGATTGATAAGGATGGTATAGGGTAAAGCCTCTAACCTATTTCCTTTCATAAATCGTAGCTTCAACATCTCTTCTCTCCATTCTTTATGAACCAACTTCCTTTATACTAGCTACATCATTCTCTTTAAGCTTCTCATTTTTTATGACATTCTCTATTATCTCCCCAGATATGACCATGTCAGCAAATTTTTTGTTGCAATTCTAGTTCTACTTTCATATTAAGTAGCTTTAAGAGTTTTGACAAATAAGACTGTAGTTTTTTTTTTTCTTAAAAGAGGTTAAACTTGGGCAATAGCATCCCTTCATCTTTGAGCATATTCTTTGAAGCTTTCAACATCTTTTTTCTCTATATTTTGTATAGATAATTGATTTAGGGCCAACTTTATGATATATTTGTAATAGGTTACGAATGCTCTAACCAATTCTTTTCACAAAGTGATGCGAATTCTATCCAATTGAACATACCACTTAGCAACAAACCCCGTAAGACTATCTTGGAATACATAAATTAAGAACTTGCCATCACGAGCATGGGCAACCATATTTCTACAAGACATAGTGACATGGGTCACTAGTTAAAGCCTCAATGCATCCATAGATCCATAAAAATCTATTCCTTTAATAGCTCAAAGCCTCTCCTTTATAAGATCTATCTTTTTTTAAGCATTTGAATCTTCTATTACTTTAAATAAACTTTCCTTCGATTTTCTAGCTCTTTAGGATCATTAGGGACTTGGATTAGATTAAATTTATCTTCATTCAAAACAAAAATGGTGTATCCTTAAGGCTGTCTTTGTATGGCTATTGAAAGCATTCTAGGATGAGAGTATACCCTAAAAAGTGGTGCTTATTATGATTATACCCATTTAGATGCTTGTACACGAGCTTCCTCCACATCTTTCTCTTTATTTAGATTTTTTAACATTTCAATTATCTAGGCCAGATTTCCTGTCATTTCATCTTAAGCTTTCTCAATTTGGCTATGTTGTTCTAGCTTTATGAGCGGCAAGTAGATTATTTTGACAATTAAGCTCTTGAACCTTTATCACCATAATTAGGAATTAGGATAATGGCTATCTTAAATTTATGCAAAAAGAAAGAAAAAATGTATAAATGGATGGATGCATGCATTAAGTAGTATCACATAATAAGAAATAGAGAAAAAAAATCTTTAATTAAAAATTAAAAATTGTTCCAACAAAAATAACCAAAATATTCCTTTAAAAAATCTTAAAATCTATTTTCTGGTCCTATTCTTCAACTTTAAGATCTTGTTACTACCATAGATAAGTTCTTTAGCCACTATGATTAGGCAATGACCTCTTAATAATCTTAGGCTCTCATTTATTCCTAAAACTCAACACACCAACTCCGATTAAACCTTGCACCTTATGTTTCAAAGTAAGGCAATTTTTTGTTGAATGACCACATTCCTAAAGGATTAATCACACTGAACTATAACATCAAACCATTTAGGATAATGAGGTTTTAATGGCTTTAAAAGAACTGGTACGGTTAGATAGTTTTCAAGGAGTTATGGGAAAATTTTAGTGTAAGTCACAGGGATTGGATCAATGATGACTCTTTCTTTCTTTTTACTCAATGATTTTTTTGATTGAATAGTTGTTTGACTTATAGGTGCAAGTCTTGGAGTAGAGTTAGGTGCATACACCCAACGGTTCATTGGGAAACTTGACTGCTAGACAAGTTGAAAAGCACTAGGACTTTGAAAAACATTGTTCATAACTAGAAAATTATATAAGTATGGGCCAATCTATGGGGTTTGAATGGAAGTAGGTCTGGTTTAGGATGCTAAAAGAGGTTGTTAAAGAATAAATAGTTTGAGATTTGGGTATGAGCCAATCTACAGAGTCGACGTGAAGTTGAAAGGCCTTGTATCTTTTACCTTTTTTCTAACTTGGTCTTTTCGTGGGTCATAAGATGTATTAATATGACTTAGACATGCATCAGTATTGTGAAAGGCTTTTTGGTCCAAACAAAGTGGTTATTTAATGCACACATAAATTGGAGTTGATGAGAAATTTTTAGAATGTGCTACTTCAAGATTTTCCACCAGCTAGGCGAGTTGCATTTTTATTTCTCATAGGTCATGCCCAAATTCCTCTTGGTTGAGTTCTAAGGCTTGTATCCTTGCTTCTAATTGATCACCCATGTCTTCTAAATTGCTACCCCAGATAAGCAAAAGATTTCTATTATGCAATGGCATGATGAATGAATGATGATGATCTATGAATGGTGATACATATGAAATGAATGAAAATAGAATAACAACCAAACAATAAATAAATAAATGCAAACCTATTGATGTTAATGTGATTCATGCAAAAAGAAAGTAACAAACAAGTATGAAGTTAGCATCCAATATAGAGAAAGAAAAAACAAGTTAGTGCACAACTTATGTATTAAAAAAGGTATATGACCTAATTTTGGATCATTTCTATCAAAAGGATAAACATTGCTCTACCTATGGGTTAAGTCCATTACAGTTCACTATATGTGATTTGGGATTGACTCTATAAGTTGCCAAATTATTCCTTACATCATTATCTATCACAGATTAGTAAAGCACCCCAGTTATCGCCCATCATAGGCTACAAATAAAAATGTTTCAATTTGAGTGAGAGTATTTCACTAACCCATATGAAGACATGAAATCTGACAAATTCATAAGTACTTTACTCTTTCCTAAGGGACAGAACTTAGGTATAGAGCTCATGTTATGCATATGCAAGTAAATGATAGATATGACTAAAAAAAGATAAATAAACAAAAAATTCTTAAATTTATTAAATTAGGCTTGGATAACAAGAAATCACTTACTAGCCTAACTCTTGGTTTTTCCTAGTGGAGTCGCCAAACTGTCATAATATATAGATCCGTGGATCTATTACTAGATATTTATTTAAAAAGTCACCACCAATCTTTTTTATTTAGGTATGATTGGTTACCTAATTGAAACTATCCCATTTTAAAGAGATGTCCTAACCTTGACTTAGACATCTTTAAATGGTAGATTCTAGTCTACAAAATCATATTTAGGTCCGAGAGTACAATTACAATTAAGGAAGGTTATAACACCCATATAACACCTAACCAAAGGATGATATCAGTTTGATTTTAAGTTATCCAAGTCTTAAAATATCTCTACAATTTTTCTAAATAATTTAATATTGGAATTTTTTCTTAAATCACTCCAATATGTTAGTAATAATTTAAGAACATTTCCTCACCTTTAGAGTATATAAGGAGAATATTTGTCACTCTTTGAAGATGTTTCATCGTCAAATTCATTTAACTTTTTTATGAAAAACTTTTATTTGTGATAACGTGATTTAGAACCTTGATATCGAAAAATTCTTATTTAAATTCTCGAATATAGTGGTAAAATTTAGAAAATAGTTTTTCACCTAAAAATTTACATAAAGATTGCTATTTGCAACACTTTTAGTAATTACACCATTGAAGATTCAAAATCTAATTTTTATAAAAACAATTCATTTTCAGAAATATCTTCCAATATGTTGGTAAGATTTTTTGTCAAAAATTATTCTCCAATATTTTAATAGGATTTTATGAAAATTATTTTTTCTTTTTTCCAAAACTTAATAAACATAAGGTTTTCCAATTTTTTTTCTTTTCTTTTTCTCATCCTTTTAAATTTAATTAACAATAATAATAATAATAATAATAATAATAATAATAATAATAACACATAGTAAAACAAACAAGAAAATAGAAATAAATCAAAACAAAAAATCAAAAATCAAAAATGAAAATGAAAAAAAAGAAATTAGAAAAAGGAAAACTTGTGATAAGGTTGGCTCACCAAGCATGTCAGCCCGTAAATGTCCTTGAATCTACTCGAGGGTCAGAGCTCCCCAAATGATGTCGTATAGGACATCATATAAAAGCCAAAAAATTTTTCTTTTCCTCATAATACCTTGGCTCATTCTTGTTTTAATTGAATTTCTCTCCTTCTTCTTTTTAGAAGTTCAATAGGAAAATTCAATTGATTTTAGTTTTTGGCCAAAAATTTCAGAATCTAGCACAGATAAATTCAATTGGCTATCGTGAAATTCAACCAAAACTTAGAAACCTAGAAAACCTAGAATCTTCCTGCCACAAAAACCATTTGCCTACTATAAAAACCTTCTGGCTGCCATGAACCTCATCGAAACCTTAAACTTTAGTTAGAAAATTCAACAAAAAACCTAAAAAAATCTCCCTAAAGCCTAAAAATTCAATTTAAACCTATAAATTTAAAATTTCTAGAACTTCATAATCAATTTCAACAAAATCAAACTAGAATCCCAAGACAAAATTCTAAAAGCTTTCAAGGAATTTAAAGATCAAGAACAAATTTAAAAGAACCCAGAATCAAAATTTTGAACTCAATCATAAAAATTCTTAAACCATATTCCTAGGAATCAAGAACCAAACCTAGAGAATTTTTAAATAACTTTGATTGCTAATTACTTTTGTTTTCTTGCTTGATTCCTCTTGTATTTCCTTTCTATGTGTTCATTTTATAGGGATTTAATCCCTTTCAATTTGGAAAAACTCAACCAAATCTAGAATTTTTTGTCATTGTATTTAATTTGATTTTTTGTGAATTAATTTGCAGTGATTTAGTTTTGCATGAATTAAGCCCCAAACTTTCCCACATTTTATGAATCCAGATCCAAATCTTGGTGGAAAATCCCATGTTTTGTTTTATTTCCTTTTTTTTAACCTTGACTTTGACTTTTTTTATTCTACCAAAATAGATCACAAAATTATAATTAAATCAAATTACAACTCAAAATTGAAGATCTTGGGCTTTTATCCTATTGGGCCTAAAACCTTTTCAATCAAGGCCCAATTTATGATCGAAGGCCCATTTCAATTCCAGAAAAGTTCTCAGACAAAATAGGATGTTTACAATTTGATTAGAGGAAAGTAAGATTATCTAATAATATCTTTTACTATATTACCTATAGTTATATTTCTATAATATATTTTTATATTAGAGTGTTTTCATCTTAAAAACGTAATTTATGTTGATTTTCCTAAAGTCTTTTAGTTGTTGTCTTATTCTATATTTTCAATAGAAACTACGTTTTGAATATTAAAAACCCAGTTCTTTTTGAAACTATAGTATTTTGAAAAATAAACTTTCTCATAATATATATAAAAAATTTAGTCTTTCTTAACAAAAATACTCAATTTCCTCATCCCTTAAAGCTAACATTATTGTTCTACAAAAAAACATTGACTATTTTAGTGTTTCTTTCAAAGGCTTTATCTCAATATTGTGGAGTAAATGTATTTATTCCAAACTTTTATTTTTTAGTGCCAAAAAAGAAAGGTAAGGGTCCCATGAATATCAGAGCCTAAGTATGATTATTGATCAACATGCAACAAGTAAAATATTACATTTTTATCTTAAAAACGTAATCTTTATTCAAAATAAATGAGAAAAAGTTTTTGCTTTCCATTTGAAATCTAAAAGAACCTTAAGAAGATGAGGGTTTTTAATTCCCCTTACTTTCTCTCTTTTTGACATTGTGGGGAATGTAAGATTTCTAATGTGAGAGAAAGTTTCTCAACCAAATTAAGAAATCACATTACGAAAAGTAATATTTTAGAAGAAAATATTATATTTAGCCAACCTAGCGCCATGTTAAGGTATATTGACCATTTTATTAAGATGTGTCTATATTTTTATATATCTGGAAATTTAATATTAGGATTATTTTTAACATAAATATGAGATAATCTTTTAAAATTAAGATGCATATAAGTATAAGATAGGAGTATCAATAATGAATATCCTATGAAAAAGGACATAAATTAAAATTATCATGAGAAATGTATAAGAGAAATAATTTTTATCATAATAATTAATCTATAAATACAAAATTGGAGTATAGTAAAACAAATGATATAGCATGTGAAAAAGGATCAAAACTAAATCTAGATATCTTACTAGTTATATTAGATAATTTTTGTATAAAATAAAAAGGTCCTTTTATCTCATTTAGATTTTTTTTATTTTAATTTAAAAAATTATAATGATAAAATCATTTACGAGTATGTATTGTATATTTACAAGATTGCCATTGTATTTAAATTCTTCCTTTTCATGTTAATTTAAAAAAGTTATACTAGTAAATCATCTAAACTTTACTTTTTTCTTTTCATTTTTCAATTCTATCAAGTAATGGAGGAAAGAAAATTATATTTTCTTTCGTCTCATCAATCTTTTCAATCAAACACACTAATATAAAGAAAGAATATATATTTTTTATCTTTTCACTTTTTTCCTCTTTTAAATTTTCATCCTTCTATTTTATTGTCCCCTAACTACCAAGCAAAGTCTAAGATTGCTCTTGGTTTAGCTAAAAATTAGAAGGATGGAAAGGAATGGGAAGAAAAGTGGAAGGAAATAGATTTTGAAGATGCTTGGTACAACAGTACATAGGAAGTAAAGAAAATGAGAGGAATTAGTGTTTTCTTTCCTTACTCACAAAATTCAATCCATCTAATTTGTACAAATGAGGAGAGGAAATATATGGTCATGTGAACAAATGAAGTAAAAATACCAAATTACCTTAAAATAATATTCTATGGCTTTTTGCTTTCTTGCATAGGAAACTAACTTGAAGTGGTGGATTTTTACAAGAAGTTATTTCATGAAAAGTGTCCATTTAATTCATTTTCTCATTTCCAATGTATATAGGCTATTTTTTTACCATATTCATTTAAAAACTAATTGTTTATACAAATAGAAATTTTCCTTGAAACTATATTATTATAAAATTAACTCATGGCAAATCAAGAAAATTCATTCTTTCTAATAATTTTGACAAATTTGTTTAGAAAAGTTAAAAAAAGTAATTTTACTAGAAATAAAAATCCAATAAATGCCAACAAAAAAAAGGAAAATTAGAATTTTTGATAAACATTTTTATAAAGGGGTATAATGATAAATTTCCTTTATTTTTATTTTCTTTCCTCCTTTTTTCCATTTTTACCAAGCATAAAAGAAAAGAAAATATATTTTGCATCCACTTTTTCTGTCTTTCCACCTAACACATATATGAAAAGAAATAACTTATTTTCTGTCTTTCATTTTTCTCCTCTTTCAATTTTCCATCTTTCTACTTTTCTTTCCACCTTTGTCCCGACCAAGCAAAGCCCAAAGGTGTTCTTGATAAGTTGGAAAAGTGAAAGGATGGATAGGAAAAAAATTAAAAAGTACAAAAGAAAATGAATTTTGAGTGTGTTTGGTAAAAACAAAAGTGAAAAGAAAGTAAATATTAAAAAGTATCATTTTCACACTTATTAAAAAATCTAATTACTCCAAATTGAAAAGACAAGAGGAAAGAACATAAAAGAGGTCGGAATCAAGTGTGTATTTACAGAATTATCCATTATTTTTTAGATTTTATTTTTCTAATTACCTTAACCTATGATAGGTATAATGGTGTAGCATTTGGATCAAAATGAGCATAATTTAACAAGTTAGAGTGAGCTAGCCAAACTTCTTAGATAAGCTGCTGTGTTGTTGAATTTTTCATGAAGTTATGAGTTGAATTTTAAGTATTAAATGGCTTTGAAGAGATGTAGAAGCTACCTAAGCCATGAAGCTAGTGTAGACATTGAAAAATCGATGAAATTATTTTAATAAATTAAATTAAATATTTAATGAGGCTTGACAACTTTTGAAAATTTAGAAAGCTCTTCTAAGTAGAGGCTCGATAACTTTTGAAAATTTAAAAGGCTTCTCTAAGTAGAGGCTTGACAATTTTAAAAAGCTCTTTTAAGCAAAGGCTCAATAACTTTGAAAATTTTAAAAGGTTCCTCTAAGCAAAAGCTCAACAACTTTTGAAAATTTTAAAAGCACCTTTAAACAGAGGCTCAACAACTTTTGAAAACTTAAAATAGTCTGCTTAGAAGACTTACAAATCTTGATAATGAAAGCTCTTCTAAGTAGAGGCTCCATAACTTTAAAAAGCTCTTCTAAGTAGAGGCTCCACAACTTTTGAAAATTTCATATTTTCTTGAAATTGAAATTTTGTCTTTGAAAAAGCAAATTTCTCTCTTCTGAGGTTTAAAGTCATATCTTTGATCATTATCTTTTTTCAAAGGACAAAAATCTATTTTTAATTAGGGAATGAAAAATCTTTGTTCTTACTACATCTTGTAATTTTAACCTTTCATGGATGCATGTACCAAATGCTCTGAATGCAATGCATGCAATACAATCAAATTATTCACTTCCAATTATGGTAAAGATTCTTAAAATCTTTAGCCTTTTCTACATTTGTTATCAAAATTCCAAACAATTGCCATAAGACCAACTTATCCTTGACATCGATTATTGTATTTTTTTAATAATATTCTTTCCCCTTTCTAGAAGTCTACAATATCAATGTCTTGTTATGCTTTTCTTGTCATTTTCTACCTACCTTTATCAACTTTTAAAAAGCAATATTTGGACCTTCCATGTTATTGGTTAGTTTGTTCATCATTTTGATTTCAAAACAAATAAAAGGCATCCCGCATTTCTTCTATTCATTTGTAAAGTGGACAAGGATAGCAAAGGAGATAAAAAATATATCTTATTTTTATTTTTCAAAGAAAAAGGAATACATTTCATCAAACAAATGACAAAAGCATAAAGGTATTTGGGTGGGAACAAAAACACCAAAAAATGATTACAAGATAATCATGAACTAGTTATTCCCATATTGTTTTTTTTTTTTAAACTCAACTTAGGATATCATTGATCCTTCAAAGCTCGTCAAACCACATTTGCCCCTATCTTATGAGGCCATCTTAAGATGCTACCTCTCTTTTATATCCAAACAACCTTTTTAGGTTTTCAATTTAAATATATCATTTTTTTCCTTTTTTTTTAAACAAAATATCTTTTCATAGTATCTGAATTTATCAAATTAAACAAATCATTTCCATACATTTCTGTCAAAATCAATGCCCTATCGAAAAAGCTTTTTTCACCACATATAGATCTTCCCAACTTGGTGTCCATTTTTTTGATTGTCGTGTTGATTTTGAATGATCATTTTTAGCACTAAATCTCTTTTTCAGAAGTGATGAAGGTAGATTTTCTTATCATGTGCTTTCATCATCCTTTTTTGATATAGTTGACCATGGTAAAATGCTATAAATCTTTTCTCTTCAATGAGGTTTAAATGGTGCACAGCGATTTTGGACCCATTTAGCTTCTTCTAGTCTAACTTCCATTAAAACTCTCAATGATAGAATCTTCACTTTAATTGGCAACACAGCTTATATTCCATAAACTAATGAAAATAGAGTGGCTCTAGTAAAGGTTTTGATTAATGTTCTGTAAGTATTCAAGGCAAAAGGCAACTTCTTATGCCAATCTTTATAAGTATCAATTATTTTTTCCAAAATCTTTTTGATATTTTTATTTGCAACCTCAACTACCCCATTCATCTTTGGACAATATGGTGCCAAATTATGATGATGGATCTTAAATTGAGTGCACACTTCTTTCATCATTTTGCTATTAAATTTTTTTATATTATAAAAAATAATTCCTTCTAGAAGCCTTCATTTGCATATTATTTCCTTCTTTATGAACTTGCATACCATTAATCGAGTTACACTAGCATACAATGTAGTTTTTATCATTTTGTGAAATAATCAATTATCACAAAGATGAATCTATATCCATTTGAAGCTTTTGGGATGATGGGACCATTGATATCCATGCCTCACATAGAGAATGGCCATAAAGGTGCCAAAATATACAAAGCTGATAAAAAAGTATGAAACTTATCTACATACATCTAACACTTATGATATCTTCTAGCATAATCGATATAGTCACCCTCTCTTATCAACTAATAATAGCTAGCTCTTATAATTCGTCTAGTTATCATGTGACCATTTGCATATACCCCACAAATCTCATAACGTACTTCTTTAAAAATCCTTTTTGCTTCATTGCATCTACACATTATAGAAGTACCTGATCTCAATTTTTTTTATAAAAGATATCCCCATCAAGGAAAATACTCATAGTCAGCCTCCTAATAATCCTTTTATCATTTCTATTGCATGCTTCACGTATTGTTGACTTTTGATGTATTGAAGAATATCATGATACCATGACTTCCAATCAACTTTTTCTTCAATGCTTGAGCAATGTGCTGCTGCATCTTTCATATCTAACTTAATGGGTTAGATTTCAATATACGTATCTATTTTGATCATTGCAGCCAAAGTAGCTAGTGCATCAACAATCTGATTCTCTTATCTACTCAGATGCTAAAATTGAATTTCTTCAAATTGTTTGACTAACTTAGAGATATCCTCATGATATCAAATTAACTTCAAGTTTTTTGTTTCCCACTTTCATCTTAATTGATGTATAACTAGAGCTAAATCATCAAATACATCTAACATTTTAATATTTTTTTCAATTACTGATTGCAAACCCATAACACAAGCCTCATATTTAGCTATATTATTTATACAATTGAAATTTAGTATAGCTATGATGGGATAATAGTGTCTATTTAAAACTGCCTCAATACAATGGGCTAAGACATTTGCAGCTTCATCAAAGTACATCTTCCAAGGCTTTTCAATAGGTTTTTTCTCTTTAATTTGAGAAACAGCTATCACTTTTTTATTAGGAAAATCTAATTTCATTGGTCCATAATCTTTGGTTGCATAATTAGTGAAGAACTTGACTATTGCACTTCCTTTAATTATTTTTTAAGTTATAGAGACAATATCATATTCTAAAAGCATAACTTGTCATTTTGTTATCCTCTCCATCAATGAAGGCTTTTTGAAGATATACTTAATGGAATCCAACTTTACTATAAGCCAAGTACTGTGATAAAGCATGTATTGTCCAAGCCTTTAAGTTATCCAGGCTGATACATAACATATTTTTTCCAATAACGAATTTGGACCATAATCAGTGAACTTCTTACTCAATTGTAGATTGCTCATTCCTTTTTATCGGTTTCATCTATTTGCCGCAATACACATCCCACTTGAAATTTTTCATATACTGCTTCAAGTACAAAATTACAAGGCTTTCCCAAATTAACAGCACACAATATGAGTGGCATTTCATAAATATTTTTTAACTTATCAAAAGCTTCTGACATTCATCATTCCATTCTCCTAGAATCCATGTTTTTCTAAAGAACGCTTGAAACGAGGACCACATTGGAAATAGTTAAGAGAATGAACATGAGCAAATAGAGTTTCAATTTTCCCAAAAAGTCTCACACTTCTTTTAGAGTATGAGAA